>NW_024121100.1:9054069-9654069 GCF_016745375.1 Pimephales promelas
TTTTAGACACTATAACAAGAGAAACATATAAACAGAAAATCGAAACATATGTTCGACGTGATCTTACGTCATGAAGAGGACCGATTTTCAAAGGAATTGAGAGATTTGCCTGTTGATATCAGCAACTAACTCGTCTTACAGACATACTTTGACTTTACAAAGTTCGGAAACTGATACGTTACACGAACAGCCACATAAGTGTATTTAAACACCTGAATAATGTAATAAGCCACATAAATAATGTATTTACTCACATTTAACGAAGTGAGCACTGCACACACACAGGCATTTTCCCATTCGGCTCCTCCCGACTGCAGACGTAGGTTTGCAAGGCATTTTTCCCGGTGTTTTTCTGTCAATTTCTTGTATTTTCCCCCCTTATGAACAACAACTTTGGGCACACAATAAAAACTCCTCGTGGTTTGATCGATTTGAGCAACCATAAACGACGGAAAACATAGGCATTTTGAGTGTGTTATAGTGCTTCCTAAATATAGAAAATCTCTTCCTGCCCTCCATCTGCATTTCGCGCCATGGCAACACAGTGGCGTGATGTCACGTGAAAACAAGCTATAGTCTGAGTCTGTATACATTGTTTATTCTGAAATAACAAATTGTTAAAAAGAAATTGAATCATCCTTTAAAATGGACAGGTCCTTTTAGAAGGTGTATAAAATTCAGATTAATTCGAATCATGTTGGATTCTAGACCACTGGTGAGTGTGGAGGTCCACATCCATTAAACCTTTGTAGTATAAATAGATTTTTTTTCCCTTACAATTTTTTATAAAGGTAAGAACAGCATTATTAGCCCATCAGCCTATAAAAGCACAGCCTGAATGTTCAGATTTCCTCATCATCAGAGGCTTACTTGTTAAGTATTCACTTTAATGAGAAACCGGACTTCCCTTTGAAGGGAACTTGAGCTGAGTCGAGATGCTGTGATTGTGTCTCCTCTCTACGTGGTGGACCCCGAGCAGGCTCTTGTTATGGAGCAAGAAGTATAGACTCTTCTGGGAAAGGAGGCTATAGAAAGGGTTCCTCCTCCCAGTAGGGGCCAGCGGGTTACACCCATTACTTGGATGGATGGATGCTTACATTCAAACAGATTGTGTCACAGATTTAGTCCAAGGACTGGTTTGTCACGATAGATTGAAGGATGGGTCCTTCTATGTAGCTATCCATCCTCCACACAGGAAGTCCCTGAGGTTTGCTTTCGTGGGCAAAGTGTAGCAATATCGGGTTCTTCTCTTCGGCCTAGGTAAAAGGCAAGTCACTCACTGCGAAACAGTTTCAGAAACTTGTGAGTCTCATGGCAGCTGTGTCCAATGTAGGCCTCCTGTACATGAGAACCCTGTAGTGGTGGCTCAGGACCAAGGGGTTTTCTACGAGGTTTCGTATGATAAAGGTCACGCGGCGATGTCTGTGAGCCTTAGTCATGTGGAACAAACCTTGGTTCCTCACCCAAGGCCCAGTGCTACGGGCTTCTTGTCGACGTGTAGCTATCAAATGATGCTTCCCTCACAGGTTGGGGGACGATCATGAGTGGTCGCTCAGCGTAAGGACTTTGGTAGGACCATCTACTTTCTTGGCACATAATTCGGCTAGAAATTATGGTGGACCTGAGAGGTCACCATGTGCTGGTCTGCAAGTCCGTGTCCATGTGCAAAACCAGATTTTGCCGGGAGAAACGATGATCACTGCCGCGCCGTCACATCAGCACCAAAGAGGACTTTCTTCTCTTCCCAAAGACTCGTAAGAAACCTTTTCTCTCTCCAACTTTGGCAACAGCAGTTCACTGTGAGGCTCCGAAGAAAAAAGCGTGAAGCATTGTTTTCTTCCGCTTTTTATATCCACGCTAGTAGGCGGCTCGCGGAATGCAAATATTGCATGCCAATATTAATTTGCTCGTTTTTAATCTTCTCGAAGGCAATAGACACGTTGGAGTTCCCAAGACGAAGGGAACGAGGAAACCCTAAAATCCAGTTACAACTCAAAAAGTGTAATTCACAGAAAAAAAAAAGCTTACGGGATATGGGCCGAGTCTGTTTTGCATTCCAGACATGGATATTCAAGTAAACTAATGTAGTTTAAGAATGTGGACTCTGATCATAAAACTTAAATACAGGGAACAGAGAGCAAAAGAGACAGCTTTCTTTTGAGGATAAATTGGAAAACATGCTGGGAAAAAGATTTTTTACAGAGCCCCCATAGCTGTCATTCACTCACTGTGTTTTTACATAATCTGTGTTCCAGGTTAGTTTTCTGCACATAAATCAATACGTTAGCTTTCAGGTGACAGGGAGCCTACATATTTTGACTGTATGATGTTGGGATGAATGCTTATGACTTCCAAGATGATTATAAATGTGGGTCCTCTCCCATACTCTAAATTCAAAGCGAGGTATCACCTGGGATGGGCCACAGTGTTTATTATGATTACATGGTGACAGTGATATATCCACTTGTTGGGCATAAATCTTCTCATGCTTCATACACTTTTATTGGTATGCAATAAAAAAAATAAAAATAAAAAAACACAATGGATACGGCAAACCTTTTATTTATTTATTTATTTATTTACTTTTTTATAGTAAAAAAGAAAAGAAAAAAAAAAGATTCATGTTTGAGTTGGGCCTAGTTAGCCTGAATTGCCACTTATTGTAGAATTTGGCGAGATTACCTTCTTTAGAGTACCTTACGTTTTCCAGTTTTTGAAGGGACATGACATCAGTGATCCAAAGTGTATTGGATGGGGCATTTGTTGCTTTCCAATTAACATTTCATAATAATGAGAAACTTTCTCGTAATAATGAGAAACTTTCTCATAATTATGACATAACATCTCATAATAATGAGAAACTTTCTTGTAATTATGACATAACATCTCATAATAATGAGAGACTTTCTTGTAATAATGGCTTAACATCTAAAATAATCAGAAACTTTCTCGTAATACTGACTTAACATCTCATAATAATGAGAAACTTTCTCTGAATTATGACATAATATCTCATAATAATGACTTAACATCTTGTAATAGTGAGAAACTTTCTCATAATAATGACTTAACATCTCATAATGACTTATCTCATAATGAGAGACTTTCTCGTAATAATGACTTAACATCTCATAATAATCAGAAACTTTCTCATAATAGTGAGTGACTTAACATCTCATAATGATGAGAAACTTTCTCTGAATTATGACATAATATCTCATAATAATGACTTAACATCTTGTAATAGTGAGAAACTTTCTCATAATGATGACTTAACATTTCATAATGACTTATCTCATAATGAGAATCTTTCTTGTAATAATGACTTAACATCTCATAATAATCAGAAACTTTCTCATAATAGTGAGTGACTTAACATCTCATAATGATGAGAAACTTTCTCGTAATAATGAGAAACTTTCTCTGAATTATGACATAATATCTCATAATAATGACTTAACATCTTGTAATAGTGAGAAACTTTCTCATAATAATGACTTAACATCTCATAATGACTTATCTCATAATGAGAGACTTTCTCGTAATAATGACTTAACATCTCATAATAATCAGAAACTTTCTCATAATAGTGAGTGACTTAACATCTCATAATGATGAGAAACTTTCTCTGAATTATGACATAATATCTCATAATAATGACTTAACATCTTGTAATAGTGAGAAGCTTTCTCATAATAATGACTTAACATTTCATAATGACTTATCTCATAATGAGAGACTTTCTTGTAATAATGACTTAACATCTCATAATAATCAGAAACTTTCTCATAATAGTGAGTGACTTAACATCTCATAATGATGAGAAACTTTCTCTGAATTATGACATAATATCTCATAATAATGACTTAACATCTTGTAATAGTGAGAAACTTTCTCATAATAATGACTTAACATTTCATGATGACTTATCTCATAATGAGAAACTTTCTTGTAATGATGACTTAACATCTCATAATAATCAGAAACTTTCTCATAATAGTGAGTGACTTAACATCTCATAATGATGAGAAACTTTCTCGTAATAATGAGAAACTTTCTCTGAATTATGACATAATATCTCATAATAATGACTTAACATCTTGTAATAGTGAGAAACTTTTTCATAATGATGACTTAACATCTCATAATGACTTATCTCATAATGAGAATCTTTCTCGTAATAATGACTTAGCGTCTCATAATAATGAGAAACTTACTCGTAATAGCGACATAAAATCTTGTAATAATGTCTTAACATCGCACTTCTATGCATGCGCCATCCGCTGACATTCCACTAAAATTTTCAGTATATGAGATGGGCTTCCATAATAGATTCCATACTAAAATACATTCTATTTTATTCATTTGTAATATTCATTTGTATTTGTGTGTATAAAGCAGCAACACATAAGGGTGAACCATGGATTTCAAAAAAGATGGAGGAATGATAAGACAGCACACCTTTACAAATCTGTTCATCTGGCAATCTGAACATATTTTTTGACAGTTTTGTTTTTGCATAAGTGTTCATTCATACAGAACGTGCTTTATCAATCCACTGCACTGATTTTGCAGTCTATCGTGCATGACACAGCGCTCAATTGAAAAGGAGTTAAGCTTTTAAAAAAAAACACGTCTCAAGACGTCTTCCCCCATTCCACTGCCCACTTATGTGTAAATGTCTCCAAAGTCAAAAACATAAGGGGATTTTCTGTAGCCTTTTGTAAATATTCCACCTACACATCAAATATAGACGCTACCACAAAATACGCAACACATTCTCACCCCAAGGCGTCACCTTTGACCATGCTTCAATATTTGACGTTTTAGGCGCCCTTTAGCGTCACTTACATGACGCGATCCTACGGCGTCATCTAACTGACGCTAAAGGAAAGCGTCAGTTAGAGGACGTGGTTAGGTTTAGGTATGGGGTGGGGGTAGGGTACACGCGATCCTAGGGCGCCATGTATTTTATGAAGATGTTACACTTAAACTTAATGAATGAATGCAATATTCCAACTTTAATCTGATAGTTTTGTAAGTTCATGTAACACAATTTCCATCGGTGTGCTCAAGCAGGCGTCCTTTGTTACCATGGTAACCGTCCGGCTTCTGCATTTCACTTTCACACCTTTTCGTGTGCATTTTTTTTTGTGCGCATTTAGTTCTACATTTTTTTTATTGATGCTATAATACAGACTGCACTCCGTAGATCACACTGACTTTAATGAAAACAATTGTTTTGTAGAGCATCATGTATGCTGTGATGCATTTACACGGCTTTGACCAGCGGATGTCACTAGCGTAGCCCTTCCTTCTGCTCCGCTGCTTTGCGCATGCATAGAAGTGCGAGAGAATAAGACGTTACGAGAAAGTTTCTCATTATTACGAGATGTTAAGTTATTATTATGAGAAAATGATGACATGGAGAATTAGCTGTGGAGGAAACGGGCTTCCATACAATAGTTAACCTAGACGGTGAAATGACAGCTATTGTCTGTATGTTAATGGGTTTGCACTATAAACATTTTGGTTTGCTTTTTTTTCACTAGGGTTCTCAGTAAATTTACTGGAGGGAGATATCCAAACATGTAGAACCTGTCAAGAGTAGAACAGTCCCACCATCTGTTCCAGAAAAAACTATACCTTACCCAAGTAGGCCATGTCCTATAGTTTAAGTGCCAGTATTCATGCAGTTGTTACAGTTGTATGTTTAATACTAAGTGAAAAAAATATATATTTATAGTTATTTTAGCATTTACATATTACTATAATTTTCTGAACATTTTTGTATTTGATTTTTATATTTCAGGTTTAATTTGATGTGATTTTGCTATTTCAATGAATAGCATTATTTGTTTATTTCAGTTTTAGTTTTAATTATGTTTCTTTGTAAGTTTAATTTATGTAACATTTATATTCTATTTTTTCCGACTTTCTTTCAATGAACATTTTATTAATAGTTTTAGATGTAATTGAGGTTAACACTGCTGTTTCACTGATATCATGCTGTATGATCTTGTTCAAGGATATTGCAAAACCCAACACGACACACAGAAACACTCTGATAACTGGGAAAAAGTGCATGCTGTTGACAGATTGGCTAGTCGCTTCATTTTGCTTTCCATTTAATTAATGTGGGCCCACACTGTGGTGCATCATTGGACAAATTGCTGAGATCATTCTGTTGAGAAGCGGATGCTTTTTATTTCAAGGCCTTCATTTAATGATGATTTGTTTTCAGTGAAGCAGATGTTCTCCTGCATTCTTGTGACTGGAGCTGTTAGATAGTCACTTACGGCGACCCAGAGTACAACAGCTGCAGAAGCCACCCAACAAACAAACACACACACACACACACACACACACACACACACAAACACTGTTATTACTATGACTTGCATTGTTTATTGTAAAAGCATTTTATTTCTACTACTTTATACTGTAAAAACAAAACAGCTTTTTACTCTGAGAAACTAGCCACTCAAACTAACCTATACTAGAGGTCCTGTCTCTAAATGGCACACTTCACGTAGACTGCAAAATCCAAAAAGTGTTGTGTGTAATTTTAGGATCAAAAAGTTCCTTACAAGGAGCAGTCTTCCACATAGGCCACTCTTTGTAAATACCTAGTATATTATACTTAAAAATACTTTTTTGACTAATTTCAGAGTTATAATATTGTATCTTCCATTCTATGTGTAGAGAAGTAAAAAGGGCATGTGGTTAAGCTAGAAGCAGAATACGGGAAACAGAATGTCAGGCAGGTCTGCACAGCGAGAGCAGCATAACCATGGTGCAAATACAAGTATCAAGGCTTAAGAAACAGACAGCCAGAGAATAGCCTGTCAGATACAGCAGCTGACAGATCCCAGATCTGCTAATTCAAGCGCAGGTCACATAGCAGCATTCGGTGCTAACACACTGCAGCGCATAAGCTAGACTGCTGCTGGATGAGAAGTGAAGCTTCATTCTATTCATGAAGTCTTATTAGCATAATCAGCTCAGTTCATTGAGGAGTGAACCTGAACTTCTGTGAGGAACATGTCAATCAAGTTTTAGGAGCATAGCCAACACCCTGAACAATTTCACTCACTGCTGCCGGAATATTCAAAAGAATTTTCCATGTCTCTTCCTGCCTTCTCAGGCCTCTATTCCACTCAAGTCTTCTCACTTCCTGTCTTTCCTCTACAGCCAGAGATAAAATGAATAGCTGAGTCACAAATGAACATTGTATCATCAATCACTCGCCCTCATAATATCCCAAAGCAACATGACTTTTATTTCTTCATAGAAACCCAACATAAGATGTTTTGAAGGAAGATATTGAGCAGTAATGTTCTGGAATGAGGAGGCAAAGTAACTTATAGTCAGTATACTGTCTTTTGGAGGAGCATCACAATAAAGAGTTAGTAGATATTAAGCAGAGAGCCTAATACAGCCTGAAACAGGTGCAACGCTATTTATAGTGAACAATGTTCAAAAGGGAACGTACAAATAAAGTGTTATCAGTTTTTGTTCTATTAATTAAAACAAAGTCTATTTCTCTTCAAGTTCTCTTATCATCTTACACAAAAAGTATGTAACTTCTGTAACGTTAAGTGTCAATTTAGAAAAATAATAGTGATTCATACTGTGAATTATTTTCCCATTTATTTATCTGAGGCGGCGCACAACGGCGTTCGTAGATCGACTGGTAGAGACTATTTTTCAAAGATGGCTTCTTCCTGTATTCGCGAAGTTGACTGTGTGTATAAAATATCTTCTTATTAAACTGTATGGACACTGACAAAGTTCTCAATGCTTTGGTTTGAATGTAGGGACCCTTATTATGCTACCGTGTTACTGTGGGGCTATTTTGAGCCTTGTTAGTGGTAATAACCAGCGATTTTTATTTGTCATTACTCTATGCCCTATAGACTAGCGTTATACTAGCATTATAGGCTAAACTGTTTTTATAGATAAAACTATTTACATTCGGCAATCATGAAAAAAAAATCTCAGATAACGGTTGACTAGGTAACAATGTGTAATTAGACCAAAGGTTCATTTTGCGCCGGAATTGTCCTTTAACTCACACACAGGTTAACCAGATGTTTCAGGGTTGTGAAGAGCACATGTTGTGCCGGCAACCTCCTCTCCTGCAGAAACATATGCGGGCCACTTCCTCATTCCATCTGTACGTTGCCACCCCAGGCCAGAAGTCTCTTGACAGGCTAAGGTAAGCGGAAAAGTGGGACATGATTGGCGACTGACTATTTGCAGTTCGTCATCGGGATGACGTGAAAATCCATAGGGAATAAGAGATGCTTCTCACGCCGGCTGGAATTGACCATCGATCGATGTGGAGGGAAATTGGTCCTCAAAGTACGGAGAGCTGAACGAGGTTGAGAAAAGCTGTTTGGTGAAGCATTAGCCAAAGATTATTTATGGGCAAACATATATCCTGTTTGAAGCCCTCTTATTCAAGTTCTCCGAGCTAAAAGTTGTATGTTATTTTGCTTAGTAATGTGAATCACAGAAGTCTGGGACTCCAAATGGTTTTATCATTGAGTGAGCATGTATAAACTCTATTTTTTTAATTTTATATATATATATATATATTAGGGGTGGCACGGTACATGAAAAAACACCCGAACCGTTCGGTTCGCTTGTCTCGGTTCGGAGCGCGTGTGCGTCTCACGGTTCGACGCATGCGCAATGTAACCTCGTGCCCGTATGTGACGTGTGTTTTCTTTTCGCGCGACATAAACTTGTTCGACTTGGACCGGCGCTGCACAGAGCGATCGGTGAATAACATCAATCTAGCGCGAGTCGGCTCCGTATGCATTCATCACTTTCGCGGTATTTGATGTCATTACCGATCGCTCTGTGCAGCACCGGTTCAAGTTAATAAACAAGCCAGTAAAAGTGGAGTATGGAGCGCTGCAGGTCACGGCACGCGGATAAATGGCAAGTGGGAGAGATGAGCGAGTTGGAGGATGCGCCAGCGTCGTATAAGTCTATGGTATAAGTCCGGTGTGTGGGAACATTTTGGATTTCATGTTATGCTATTTTAATTTAACTACAGTGGCACTTTATGTTTAGATAAGAGCTTCAGTCATACGTTTCCAAACCCTGCACTTTAATTTTAGGTGGAAAAAAGTACCCTCACATTTTGGGAATAGAAGCATTGTTGATACTGTTTTTGTGTTGAGGTTGAATTTCAATTTCACTTTATGTTTATGGCCTTTGCTATTGCTATAGCTTAATTATCTATAGGCAATGAGGTTTCATGTATATTGACATTTAAAAGACAGTGTTTTAAGAGTTCCTCTCTTTTTCTTTTAAAAGATAGAATTTTGGTAAGAGCTACAAAAGTTAGCAGTTGATACATGAAAGTTAATTTCTTTGTGTAAATAAGATTTATGTGATAAAAATGCACAAGTTCTTGTAGAGATAGTGATACACATTCTCCTTTTTTTTGCCAAATAAACAAAAAGCATGTCAATTTCTTCTCTCTTGCTGTATCTAAATCTCACCTAGCTTTCCTCTGAGATAGTCCCAAAATGTGCTTAAAGTCAAAGAGTCAAATTCAGTCTGTGCATGATTGCATGAATATAATATATATTTTTTTAATACTGTATCCTAAAGTGTGGATAATTAAGCTATATATCACATGCTAAAGTACATTTCTGGAGTGTTAAAGATTAAAAGAAAAAATAACAAGAACCGTACAGAACCGAAAACCGTGACCCTAAAACCGTGATACAAACCGAACCGTGGGTTTTGTGAACCGTGCCACCCCTAATATATATATATAATATATAATATATAATATATAATTTACATTATTGTGGGTAATCCGGCTCTGCATCTTAAACTTCACCATATATATATATGCAACATATCATTAGCAGATTTGTGCAAATCACTTTTGAAATCTGGGCAAAATCACTTAAGATTGTATGTACAGAGGATTCAATTTGAACAATCATCACACACCAAATTTGATTAAAATTTGGCTTTTTAAACTACAAGACAGTTAGTTGAACCCTTGCTGTTTTATCTGACATTAATTTGACAAGTGATGTGAGCAAACCAAAATCAAAGACATGCTAGACTAAAGTGACTCCATTAGGAGATGGAAGAGTTTGTGTGTACATGCACAGTTCCTTTCATTATTTTCCAGAAGTGGAAATTCTATCTATCTGTTTGCCTGAAGACTCTCACAACTCATGTACAGTATCTTACAAAGTTTACCTAAGTGAAAAATTTTGTATATGAAGTTTATCTAGGAAATTTAAAAATATACCCATAACACTTTCCATTTTACAGAGAGAGTTCAACCCAAAAATAACCTCAAAGTCACCCTCATTCCTCTCTTTTTTGCTTCTTTGCTAATTTGAGCATGAACTTTTTGGTTAAACTTTATATTTTATTTCACTAGTACACTTTAGACATTCTATAAGCAAATTTGCCACTTCATGCAACAAATTTTCATTTGAGTATTGCTTATATGCTTATAAGTCTACTAACTATAAGTAACTTTGCATCTACATGTCAAATAATTCTCATTAATCTGCTACTATACATGTCAACTAACTCTCAGGGCTCTATCTTGCAATCGGCGCAAATGACTTAATACACTGACGCATTTATCATTCCTATTTTGCACGCGCGCAAAGCGGATTTTTTTTTTCCTCCACAGACGCACGTTGGTAAACTACATTTTTCAGTAGCTTGGCAGTAGCTCAGTTGCTTTTTTAACAGTGTAGCTTTTCCAGTAGCTAACTACTTTTTGCATCAAGTAGCAGTGTAGCGCGAGCAAAAGCTGCATTGCGTTTCTCGAGCCTGCGCAAATCAGCGCGATACAAGGATATTCTTCTTCTTGTTAGATTACAAACTCATTTTTTGCCATTACCGCCACCTGTTGTTTAATCACGCGTCTTGCGGCAACTGTTCACTGACGTACAGAAGTGGTTTGACACACCCATATTATGATTATCCATGATGTAGCAAGACGTGACGGCAGATTTGGAGGATGGTGAAACAACTACCTTTAATTACCCGTGGCCTTATTTGTCCAATTTCAATCGGTATTTTTGAGAAAATGTTCTACATGCAATTTACGTTGGATGTATTTTTTGTTCTTGCAATGTTGTAGGCTATTTGTTGCAATTTTTCACTTTTGACTGTGAACCGATTGTGAAGTGCGTCTGGTAAATGCGCCGTTAAAATAGAATTGCGCCATGGAACAAGCGCACCTCGTTCTTCACGCTCTTAAAGGGAATGTGATATGACGCTCTTATTGGTTTATTTCCGTTACGCCCAAACCACACCTATGAATAATGAAGCTACTTCAGACCAACCTCTTTTAGATTTGCGCCAGGCGCAAGAGGCATTTATCCTGCCGGGACCCACCCAAAAAGTTACTTGCGCTTTGCGCTTTGACACTTACGTTTAAGATCGTTAAAACAGGGCCCTCAGAGTGTTATGCTTAGTAGAATTCAAGTTGAAATACTTGAAAAGTTACTTATAGTGTACTTTTTATGAAATGCTTGTTTATTTTGCACACCCTGTATAGGCTAGTATGCTGTTTTATTTCCATCCCCCACCCTAAGTTGAATAACTGCATATGGTACGTACTTGACATCGGAGCGAGACAAATATAATACGCTTTTGCAGTTTGAGGATCACAGCGTTTCAGATTCACAAAATGACCAACTGACACTTTCACGCTATACACAAAATACCTATCATCTCTGTCCTCAAAGCTGACCTTCAGCTGGTGTGAAAACGATTGAGTTTGGATGTCCAGAACCATTCTATTTTTTTCCCCCTTTTGGCAGCAGAGTGCAATATTACCTTAGAGATACACTCTTCTCTTTCTGCATCAAAGAGCTCAGCTGTCAGACAGGCCAGTGAATACAGCCTAATGTGTGACTCTAGCTGTGAAAGTGAGAGAGAGAGAGTCTGTGTGTGAGGTAGAGAGAGATAGTGAGAGGAGATGAACTCAAAACAGGTGCATAATAGATCCTGTGTGTATCCAAGAATGCTTTTGCGGTGTATGCGTTGTGTGTGTGGGTATTACAGAAAAATAAATGGTGAGCACACAAGTGTGTCTGATGTACTGTATAACAAAGAATGTGCAGAGGATCTCTTCTCATGCCAAATCTAGTGTGTGTGTGTGTGTGCGTGTGTGTGTATTGAGACAGGAAGGAGAGATTTGGCTCACATGAATCTGTAAATCTCAGGACAAGCCAGAGAGCAGGCAACTGAGCAATGGGTCACTTTAGCAACCAATCAGGCTTTAAATAACCGCACTGAGTAGAACTGGCCAGGGGAGACAGGGTGGCCGTAAAACAGCAGGTAAGTACAAAGATGGGGATATCAATAACCCTATTTTACATTTCCAAAATCTAATTTTGGATATATATGGAAAAGTTCACTGAAATATTGCGTGAAAAATGTGACTTATCAGGCATGGCATCCAGACTTACTAATGATTCACCTTCTGAAGCTTTGTATCTAGGATACATAACATTTTATAAATGGATACCCCCTTCAAATTACCCCAAAGTCACTCCTCATTCCTCACTTTCTTGCCTCTGTTGAAAATCTATCATTTTGAATATTTGAGTGAAAAGATCCAAAATGAAAAAAAAAGGCTACTAAAATAAATCACAAACGTCTGTAAGTCACATGTTCTCTATTCCATGTCCTCTGGTTTCTACGCGGAACACTGAAATATTGACATATATATCGCCCCCTTAGAATTATAAGGTTCTATCTGCGTTCTGAGCAGTTTTGAGATATTGAGCTTCAAAGTTTTTGCATTCCATATAGGAAAATGTGTATGGGGAACATGTTTCTTTCAAACATAAAAATAACAGAGACCCTAAATGTTCAAAACACATCACATAATGTAAATAAATTGCCACAGAATAAGAAAATGTGAATAACTCAATTTTAGGTCAGATAGAACCTTATAATTCCAAGGGGACGATATATATATATATATATATATATATATATATATATATATATATATATATACGTATATACTGTATATATACCTGTATATGTATGTTTGAGAGAAATACCAATGTCTAATATGTACCATAATCTTAATGTGAGCTTGATTTATTTTTGAATGAATCAGTTGAGTCAGTGAATATATTTCAACTGATAAGGGTTATTTGATCAAGTACAACAATGGAGATATCAGAGATATCAGTTCTACATTTCTAAAATTTAATAAATATATATGGGATCTAAAAATATATGGAAATGTTCAGTAAAATATTACTTGAAAAATATGACTGGGCATGGCAGCCACACTTAAATATGATTTTCCCTCAGTCTGAAGCCATAGGATGCCTTTATAAATATACCCTAAATATCCCGAGCATTCAAGAGACGGTTCAAAGATGGGGATATCAATAACCTTATTTTACATTTCCAAATTTCCATTTCAGCTTTTATGTGAATAAATGTGACTGATTGGGCATTGGCAGCCAGACTTAATAATGCACGGATCCCTACCAAGTAAATAAGAAAATAAATAATTGAGGCTATTAGATGGGCTAGCAAATTCAAAGGGCCAAGCAATTGGACAGTACAGTATATTCAACACCAGCCGCTGTAACATGACCTATGGGTTTCAGAGATACAAGAGCTGTAGTCCTGTTTTCACAGTGCTCAGGACATAACTCCACTTGAAATCAATCATCCAGGTAAACAAAGCACATGCTTTGGTGCACAGCATGACAATAGGAAATGTGAACTCAGCACCACGGTGACCCAATGAGTCGCCACATGAGGCCATTTACTCTTATATAACAAAAGGCAATTCATCTGTAAGCAAAAGCACACTTGTGTACATATGCACTGGCTAAATCTAGAAATTCATTCAAGTATTTATGATGTTTCTGATACCACAGGGAGAATGAGAAGACAGGCAGTTATTGGATTTTAGCTCCTTCCATGCAAAGCTGAATGGTTTTCTCTCCACGACGCCAGAGTTCAAAGCCACCTTGCCGTGCCTGGAAAGAAAATATGAATCCTATGCCTGGTGAATCAAAGCCTGAACAGGCTGGGATCATAGGTCTGTGTTTTCTTTGTGAAAGTGGACGAATGAGAAGGTGTGAAGGAGAGAGATGGCGCAGGAGGGAGTAACACCGCCAGTACTTTGATCTGCAAACACATAAGCCCTTTCACCCACGGACCAACAGGGAGTCTCAGGCTTTACCCCCTCACGTGATGCTCCATATGAGGGAACATTTGCTGCCTCTGAAGCCTTGTCAACTCATCTTCATGTCTTCCAACTAAACTGCACATGAAATAAACCATAAAGGATGAGACTGATTGGAGGAAAAAAAGAGTATCAAATACTGAAGACATTTTGTGGATACTCATAACATAAAAGTTAAATTACAGTATGATGCTTTATTTTAAGTTGGAGAGGTTGGTGAATTCATTGAAGTGTTCCAGATGAATCGCTATTAAATGTCAATCAGATAAAGCACAGTGTCATCAGCTTATGTGAAAGAGATGTTACATCATGCACTCACAGGGCCTATTGTTGACTTTCAATCAATATCATTCAATTAGTGGTTGTCAAGAACGCATCCAAGAGCTGGAAAATGAGACGCCTTTGGGAGCAAACTAACTTGTCATAGACACTGTATATTAAAAGACAATATATGTCAAGCATTGAAGTTGCCAAAATGAGATTTCAATAAAAATATGACGTTAAATGACAAAGTAAGCTGTTAGCTTTAGTGGAAGTCAAAGTCAAATTTGATATTTGAGTCCAAAGTAAACAAGCCTGCCTGCCTCATATGATGGACATACAGTGTATTGCAAAAACAACATAATTTTCAAAAGTGATTTGTAAGAGATGGACTTTATTGGCCTATAACTTTTAAAGATGAGCACTGACAATACAGCAGTTTCAGTCAGCCATGGTTGAAAAGTTGTTTCAAAGCCTCATGACTGTATTCTGTGGAGCATAAACGGTGAATTAAAAAAATTATTCAAGAATAAATGGTATCTCATATTCTTTTACCAATATTGAAAAGCATGTCAAGCTTAATATAACCCTTTGTGTTCCAGAGGAAGCAAAAAGTTCATGTGGATTTGAAATTACTGGAAGGTCAACACTGATTCATTTTGTGGGTGAACTATTACTTTAAGACTTGTGAGATGTTTGGATATAGGAGGATGTGGCTATTTTCAAGTCCTGTTTTATTGTTGTTGTTGTTGTTGTGCTGTCAGGAGATGAAGTAGCTACCTCATAGTCCCGAAGGCCAAATTATTCTGCTTCTACTTTGATCAGACTGTGTCATGCACATTCCTCCTTTCGCTTCAAAGCAGGAAGGCTAGAAAGAACATGTGGCCTGAAGCACGAGAGAAGTCATGGTGACCTCTGTCAGTTTCTTAATAATCCTACATTAACTGACATTAATCCATCCATCCATCCATCCATCAGGACTTCATGCCAGTTATTAAAGTACCTCTTCAATGCAATGCATGAAAAATATCATGTTACCAAAGTGCTTTAAAAAAAATAGAAAACGTAAAATTAAATAATGCTTAAAAATTGCTTGGCTGGTCTCTCAAAAAGCAGGATATGGCATTCATAGCAAGCAAAAATTGCTATCTCAAGTAGGGAGAATTCATTATTCTATAAGAAAAGAGAAACACTGAAAACGCCCACTGTATCTTTGGCATGCAATGTGAAGAAAAAGAGTAGTGACATCACAAAAAAAAAAAAAAAAAAAAAAATGTTACAGCAGTTAGTGAGATGCACACACTAACATTTGACATATTATGAAAAGCACTGAAGTGTGATCTCACATGCAAGCTTGTCACCATGACTGCAGAGTACTTTTCAACGGGCAATCAAAAAACATTACAGGTTTCCTCAGCTTTTGAATAAAAGTAGACTGTAATAGAAACATAATACAATACATGAGCTACTGCACTTACAATGAGGAAAACCCACTAAACAAACCTTTTTAATTTTACATTCTTATACAATTCTGTAGAATTTCTTATGACATTATATCTTACCTGAATTATAAAGGAGCATGTTGTTTCTTGATTAAAAAACTTAGCAGTGTCTTATCCTACAATATCTTATGAATAGTACACATTTCATTATTATTGGGGTGTTGTACTAAAGGTAATGAGGAAAAAAAAAGAAAAAAAAAAGACCAATGCCGGCTAGGCTAGCCATGATAGTTTTGCAAAAACAAATGTTGATGGGTTTGAATGGTCAGTTTTACATTGGGGGTATGTTCAGGGGAGAAAATAAAACTATGTTCAAGGAGATAAGAAAAGTGAACTTTTAATTGAGAGTCAGTATAACCAGGGCCTCAACATATATTTTCTTACCAATAACTTTTTTGTTTCAAATATTTAATCATTAATTCCACCAACGCTAGCTGGGGAAGTAGGGCATGCTTTGTTTTTGTATCCTTTGGCTTCATCTCTGTGATCATGACCAGGACCAGCTCTCTCTGGAACAAGGGGTGCTTCTAAGCACCAATGCCCGTCATCAAAATTATAGCCTTGGCTAAATTCATAGTTAAACGCAATATCACCAAATTTATATATATATATATATATATATATGAAAAAAAAAAAAATATATATATATATATATATATATGTGTGTATTTATATCCCTCATATTTTTTACATAAAATGGTAAAATACATATGAGAGATCTCTTGGCAAAATAACTGCTGTCTGGTCAAATTAATTAACAACAAGGGGAAAGCAAGATTTCATTGCACAGTTAGAGAGGTTCAAAGGCGGCCGTTGTTACAGTCTTGCGACCCAAGATCATTCAGACAATGTCAGAAATTTTGCATGATTCTCACAGTGTGTTTGTTTGCAGCAATCTACGCCTACTGACTAGCCAATAAAAATGCTAAATGAATCATTCAAGCTCCATTTGCAAATTGGCATGCCAAGTTTGCCCCTTTTCCCTAGCCATGATGACCGTGTCCACATTCTCAATCGCTTTGTCCTATTTTTTTTTTCAGCACACACACACACAAAACACACAATTGCCAAAGTGTGCTTCATCTTGCTCTGTTTGTTTACCACTAGTGCATGCTGATGATGTTTTGTTCTTCTATTTTAACTTAAGTCGAGTTCATGTCATCGTCAAACAGTGTGATTTGTAATGATCACAAAAATCACACATATGAGCATGCTTTCAGAAAATACAATATTCATGATGGAGTAAGCACAAAATACTGGGATGACCAAATGCAACCAGTAGACATCTCATCTCACAAAAAGTAAAATCAATTAAGTAAAAAGATTAATAAAAGATTCAGCAAATGTTCCAGTCACCTAGAAAATGGTTCCTTTTGGTTATATTGTACTTAAACAAAACTCATGTAAAAAGTAATAGATAAAAAAAAAAAATTAAAAAAATTCTACACACCTGCATTTTAATAGTTATTAATCAATAAAGATTGATAAGTGTGCTGGTTTGAGAAACAGGTGCAACTCCATCATTATATAATAAACAATGCAGATTAAAGAGTAACTAAACCCTAAACCAACTTTTTTTAGTTGATGATCTGTAAGAATGGATCTTTATTAATACCAGTCATTGATTCGAGTCACTTTTTTGACATTTGTATATAAAGTGTTTTATTTCGACAATATATGGTGTAAAGACGTCTTAGTACTGCCCTCTTCAGGTTGAACGTTGGCTACAGCAGTTGAATTTTCCTATTGGATGATAGCGGTTCTTCGTGACGTACGCACGTTTCAGCTCACCACGCTCTTGTCACGAGCTACGCCCTTGCCAGTATAAAAACCAGCTTGTTTCGTCAAAACCACTGCAGCGAGTCAGGAGTTGGAATTGCGAGTATTGAAAACGATCAGGATGGAGTGTTTTCAGAATTTTTCAAATATTGCCAGTGTCAGGCTCTGACCAGGGGTTTAGTTACCCTTTAAGCATTTAGCAGTTACCAAATGGCAATAAAGCAAATTAATGCAATGTCTCAAGAGCATAAATTGCTGAACTATAATGAAACCTGGACAGAATCAAGAGAGCTCTGTCTTACATGTATTCATCTGAGCCCAAATTTGAGATCATTTATCATCTTTATGCAAAATAGTGTGAAATATTTTTGGATGGATGGGTGGCAACTCAAGATTTTCAGTAAATAATTCCCTATTCTGGTATGACTTTTACGAATTCAGACGACTCATAAGCATACAAATTGCATCACGTTGTTTTTGTCATTTTTTTTAGGCTTAAAAAACAGCTAATGGGTTTGGAATAATATTGATGCTGTGATAAAAATCATTTTTTTTTATTATTAATAGTATTTTGAACTCTTCCTTCAAGTATTCCCTGCATCCAGGCTCACGTCCTCAAGAGAGTTATCCTTGATTCTACCCTCCAGTTTATTTGGATCATAACATAACATAGTGGTGGTGCATATTAGTTTGGCAATACATCATGTGAACTCTCCACAGTGACATACTTCTATTTTCTGCATATATAGAGGCGAATTGGATTAAGTCCAATATATTAGGCCTCCAGGTACCATGTAGCTATTGCAAATGTCAAGTACCATTTTTTTCAGCTGTTCTCAGCCACCGAGACTCGCTTTATAAAAACAAAGCGTCAAAAGCATCACATGAGAATGCTTATTCTACATGAAACACTGGCCGCTCACAGCTCTGGTTAAAAATGTGACACAGGTATTTTTGACTTTTAGTCAGAAGCTAAATTTGGGTGAAGCCATGGAATGATGGATTGTCGCCTGGGTCTCGCATGACAGTTTGCGTTCCCGCTAGGCTTGTCGCCCAAGGCTTGGTCATCTCTTTGCTCCGGAGGGAGCTTGAAGTTCTCTTTGACTGTGAAAATAACAGTCATTCTTCTGAACAGCATGCATGTTGTATCAGAGGCTTGTTAAATCATATTGCTGGATGAATTCCCACTGGAGAATGGGGTGCTGTGATCCCTCTCTGTGGGGATGGTTGGAGGGCATGCCAGCACTGGCAGCTGCATTCCACCTGCTATACATGCATCCCGATGGGCTGTGTCACATGCACATTCATGAAGAGCAACATACTGTAGGTGTGCTGTGCACACATCTCATAATGACCCAGAGGAACTGAAAAGGTGAGAAAAGACGTCGTTATGAAATATTCAATAGAGATGTGCATATTACACGTACACGTGCAAATAGGATTACAGTATAAACACTCTCAGCATATTTACATGCAAGACCTTATGATGGATATAGCACACTTGATCCTCACTCGTATGAATTCATAAGATTTTTGCTAAATCGTACATATTTTACCAGTTGCTCAATTCGTATGAATTTGCACGAATGACCTACCACTGACCCCAACCCTAAACCTACCAATCACTGAGGTTTAGACCAATCGTACAAGTGAAGTTGTACGGATTGGTAGTGAGAGATAGCATTGGAATAAAACATTTGGGAAAAAAAAGTGTTTTTCCTCTCAGCTGTGTGAGCTCATCCACTCTTAAAAATACTCTAGGGTTCTTGACTCAATTTTAAAGAACACTTTATTCCAAAAAGTTATATATAATGACAAATGTCTTAAATGAAATTTGTTCCCCCTATTTCTGAATCTTCTGACACAACCCTTTAAAGGCTTTATATATAAAACTTTTTCTTCAAAGTTTATGGCAACATGAAGAACCTTTAACATCCATGGAACCTTTCCATCATGCAAACAATTCATTATAGTGAAAAATTGTTTGTTTTTTTTTATTGTCATTAAAATGAACGGTTATTCGAGGAACCCAAAATGGTTATTTTGTGGCATCACTGTGAAATTTATCAGACCAGGGCTGAGTTTCCCGAATCCTTCGTAACGCTACGTTGTTTTTAAGTTACACCTTAAACTGTACGTTATCGTTAATACGTGTTTCCCGAAACCTTAGTTAAAGGAGAACTCCGGCACAAAATGAACCTTTGGTCTAATTACACATTGTTACCTAGTCAACCGTTATCTGAGATTTGTTTTCATGATTGCCGAATGTAAATAGTTTTATCTCTAAAAACAGTTTAGCCTATAATGCTAGTATAACGCTAGTATATTGGGCATAGAGTAATGACAAATAAAAATCGCTGGTTATTACCACTAACAAGGCTCAAAATAGCCCCACAGTAACACGGTAGCATAATAAGGGTCCCTACATTCAAACCGAAGCATTGATAAATTTGTCAGTGTCCATACAGTTTAATAAGAAGATATTTTATACACACAGTCAACTTCGCGAATACAGGAAGAAGCCATCTTTGAAAAATAGTCTCTACCAGTCGATCTACGAACGCCGATCCAAGTGCACCGGTGAGATGTGAATAAGGTGATAAGGCGAACCGCGAACCGTAGTCTACATGTATGGTACATATTGAAGAGAAGAAAATGGTACGTGTTTGTGTTTCTTCCGAAACAACGGACCATATGAGATTCTGCACAGTTCAGCGCACTTGGATCGGCGTTCGTAGATCAACTGGTAGAGACTATTTTTCTTCTTCTACATGAAGAAGAAGATGGCTTCCTCATGTATTCGCGAAGTTGACTGTGTGTATAAAATATATTCTTATTAAACTGTATGGACACTGACAAAGTTCTGAATGCTTTAGTTTGAATGTAGGGACCCTTATTATGCTACCGTGTTACTGTGGGGCTATTTTGAGCCTTGTTAGTGGTAATAACAAGCGATTTTTATTTGTCATTACTCTATGCCCTATAGACTAGCGTTATACTAGCGTTATAGGCTAAACTGTTTTTCTAGATAAAACTATTTAAAACTATACTACTATCCGGCAATCATGAAAACAAATATCAGATAGCCTAACGGTTAACTAGGTAACAATATGTAATTAGACCAAAGGTTCATTTTGCACCAGAGTTCTCCTTTAAGTATACCTACTGTAAGTCATATGTTCAGAAGGTTGGTCTGGAGTACTCTTAGCTATACCTTATCACTGTTGGCAGTTCACTCCACTTGTGGGCACCACTGCAAAAAGCTTATTTACATCTTAGTCTATACGAATATTATTTTAAATTGAATACACCCAGTGTTCAATCAGGCTAATTCATAATAAAATTGTCATCACACTGATTGTTGTTAGCTTTTTAATTATATTATCCAAAGGTACATCAGCTGGCAAACCATTCGAAAGTAAAGGCTTATTTGTCTATTTAAAGAGAATGACTGTGGTGGGGAATTTGGTCAAACAATGGCAGCGATACAGCGAATAGTTGTGCTAAATCAAAGACGGCGCCGTCCATTTTCATGGCAATGCGTTTCCAGGTATCTTTTTTCATTTTGTTTATATTTGTTTCTATTTTCTCCACCATTGCTATTGATTAAATGTTTCGCATGTTGCGCTTTTATTGAGTAGGTCATCCAATCACAGAACATTTTTTATTTACAACAATAATGTGATGCAGCTGCTAGGCAATCAACCCTGGTTGTGGGGTAAATAAAGAAATTATAGCAAATACTGTATATTATGACAATATAAGTGGCCCTTTCTAATTGTAACGGAGGCCAGCTAGTAGTTGCTGTGCAAGTAAACCTCACTCCCCTGATCTCAATAGGCGCTCTAGCGACAGACGCTAGAGGCTGCAGTCTTTTGCCTCCTTGTTAGAGCGCCCGACTCTCGCGCCGGAGACCAGGGTTCGAGGCCCGCTCGGAGCGGGTCGAGTGGGACCCGGGTGTGGGGGTTATATTGGTGCCGTGACCCGGATGAGAGTGAGGTCTTTAAACAAAGTTCTATACATAGTTGTATCGCTTTCACAGTCAACATTTAAATATTATTCAAGCAGTTATTATGTGTTCACAACAAGCTGAAAGCCCTTGAACCATCCTCCAAAAAGCTACTTTAATACAAGAGAAACTATTAAAACACCCCGTATATAGCAGTCTAGCCTGCTTCTTTTTTTTACCACTTTAGAATCACAAGCTGTCTCACCACACAAAGCCCAGCTCACCTACATTGTTTTCTAGGGCGAGAAAGCTGACGTTTTGCAGCACGCTACACTTTGAGAATTATTTAGAGCAGTCGTCGCAATCCGGATCCAACGGCAGGATCCGCTACCTATCGAGTGAGACAAAAAGACAGACCTCGGTTTCCTCCTCGCTTCGCAGCATCAAACCTTTCCCAGCTCAGTGTTCCTATGTTGTACAGGGACGTCACTTGAAAACCAAGAGAAGGAAAGTTCTGCCAGCATGGCCAATTCGTATAGTGCACCTGCTGTTCTGGTGACAGCATTAAAACAAGTCTGTTTTTCTCTCACTGATAAAATGCCCTACAGGTCACTCTCCAACCGAGATGAGAGATCATTAGAATTCATGGCATAACTTGGAGTCAGAGGATAGAAACAGTGATTATTAGAACTCTGTATTCAAAATCCACAATAGTGGAGTAAGACAAATTTGAGGATGGCACTGGAGGGCAATGCTGGCAGTTATGAGGAAATTATACACATAATCAGGTATAAACTATCTGCATGACACTAGGCTAATAAAAGTCTAGTGCGTCAGGAGGAACAGTCAGTTTTGAGCATTGAGAGCAACACATTAACTTTGAATATGGAAGAGAGCTAAAGGTATTGCTTTCACACAACAATGCAGATCAACAATGATAGATCATTTTGATAATTATGGCAAAATTACAATATTGTGAAAAGTTTCTAATAACTGTAAGCCATAATTATATCTCACTTTGCATGCGATGAGTCTATTAGTTTCACTATTTAAGTTGAATTACTGAAATAAATGAACTTGTGCACTTGTGTTCACATAACAAGATAAGTTTCACTTGTGCATATATATATATATATATATATATATATATATATACACATACACACACATCATTTTACAATTAAAAAAATATAGAAATGCCCAGTGTAATTTATATGTAATTGTCCTGTCTTGACATTATATTTAAGAGGACCACAATGGAAATAAGTCCTGGACTTTATTGTGTTTTAATCCTCGATTATATTCCGATGCCTTTTGTTTTTATATTTTAAGGCATATATAATAAAAAAAAAAAAAAAAAAAAAAAAACAGTGCTTAGATCCAAATTCTCAAATCCTCTCATTAAAATTTAACTTCTAAAAACAAGTGTAGACATTCTGTTGGCTAAATAAGATATTCACTGTACAACTTTGAGATTGCGATGAATTAAGATGAGTCGCAGCTTAGTGATTATAAAGCGAGCGCTTTTATGCACACTTTTTAGGCAATAATAAAAAAAAAAATAAATAATAAAAAATAATAATAATAAAAAATAATAAAAAAATGATTGCTAATTAGGTAAGGCAAAGATCAGGCTATTTATTATTCAAACTGGCTGTCATGTCAAATAATGTATATTAATCACTTTAACAAGAGCATTTATGCTGGGATGTGTAGGTTGTTGATAGGCGACATGCAACTATTTCATGACATTTTATGTAAATGTGTTTGTAAGGAGGAATCGCATCTAGCCTTACCTTAGAGTTGGTTCACCCTCGCCTACACACGCATGGTTATATATGGTTTATGGGCGGTCCTCTATAGATATAATTGCTTTTAAACTGAGCTAAACATATTTTCTACCCACACACACAAACATTCAAAACGCAGAAAAAACTGTTATCGTGCAAAACACTTAAAAACCATTCATCACACATGCAACTCCTCCTTTTGACAGCTTAATATCTTTTTGAAGTTGGTCAAATTGTCAGATTCAGTTAGCATCAAAAATGCAGAGCGTGTACCATAACTAGCAGATGCCACTTTGGATCTGAAGCCGATATTGATCTGCAGAAGCCTCCAGTACAAACTGATTAACCTGATAAGGAGGAGAACTGCAAATCAATGTTAAGGCTGTGGAATTAACTCTACATTAAGTGGACTGGAAAGGCGTTTGCTCAGGAAATTAATGGAAGAGGACGTCTTAAAGGGCATGCAAGCACATCCTTCCGTGACAACACTTCATTTTACTTCAGATGTTTTCAACTTCTTATGTTGAACCGGGCTCACTGGATTCATACTAACTTCTAAGTAAAGTGACTTTTACCTAAAGTTGATGTGTACAAAGTTGAGTGAAGGTCATGTGGTGTTGTGGTGCAACTGTTGTGCCCTTGAACAAGACACTTAACCTCAGGTTCCTACAAGGGGAATCAGAGATTAGTTGCATAAAAGGCTGCGTTTACACTTGCGATCATGCGATCACTGTGATCCTATCAAGCAGATTGAAAAAAAAAAATGCAAAATGTATTATTACTAATTTTATAATTATTTTTTTTATCCAGATATTAATATTAATAATAATAATTGTTCATATTATTTATATTTTATCATTTATTTTTCACTTTTTTATTTTTAATTTGTTTAATTTACAGTATTTTATTTATTAATATTATTATCATTTTTTTAATTTTTAATGTATTTTTTTAATTTATTTTTATTTATTGATTATTATTATTATTAATAATAATAATAATAATAATACAAATAGCAATACTATTAATAACAACAACAATAATAACCACAAACCCTTCCTCTATTCCTCCAACTCTGGCCAAGCAATCAACATTCCCATTTCCCATATCCCATATCCACATAAATTTGCATAATTGTTAATATACCTCACGGCACCGCTTTAAAATGTACTATTCACAAAGGAAACAGAAAATGGTTAGAGAGTCCTTTCCTCTCATTCCAATAAAGTCCATGCAAAACACAAGAGTAGAAATAGAGAGAAGAGGTTAATTTGCATAGTTTGACAATATCCATAAGGCATTCTATTACATACTGGCCTACAAACCAATACCTAAAGCACGTCTTCATAAAGTCAGTTAGCGTCTCCTCTGCTAGTCAACAAGGCGCCTCATCAACTGTCCCCACTCGGCCTTGTCAATCAAAGGGCTTCTTCTCATCACAGTATAGCCTAATTGGGGATTGATGGGTTTATATGTACCTCCCCTGAGGTCAGTCGTTTCAAAACCCTCTAGAAATGTTTGGGTCTGTGTGTGTTCACCAATGCTGGTTAGTGATTCTATTATATTAAGCATGGCTCATCAATCCTTTCTGTGAATTCTGTTGGCTCTCAAAGACCATTCTCTTCCATTATGCCGGCACTTGGGAAATTCCTCATTCCATATTTTGAAAAGATTCCAAGTAATTTTCTCTGCTTTCAAGACGTAAAAGAACCAAACTGATTTATACGGAAACATGCAAAGCAAGTCATACTGTGCTTTACTGTTTAGTATACATAAAATGGTTTTGCTAGTGGAATGGAATTGCATCAGAAAACAACAGGAATCTGTTGTAAATATATGTTAATGATATGTTGATATATTTGTATGTCTGTGTAGAGCATAACATAAGTTATTGTTTTTTATTGACTCAAATGTAACAAGCAAAATTCCTCAGGCAAATAAGGCATTGCTGTTTATGAAGAAAAAGTTCAATTAGGTTTTGTTAAATTATATTCAAGTAAAGAAAACAGAAAATGAATGGACTGGGGTTTCATTTCAGAACATAATGACTATAATGTTATCTACCTTTGCTCAATTGCAAAAACCATTGGCAGTATTATAGCCTGTAATAAAACTGTATATGCAAAGTGCGGCCTCTCTCTTCCATACATGCATTGTCATTATTAGGCCAGCACTCTTAAAACAATTTGAGATATAAACTTTGAGTGAAGCCTGCTCCAACCTCCATTTATTCAGTATTATAGCCTGACATCCATGTGAATATAATAAAAGTGTGTCACTGATGGGGGAAAAAAATCCTTTTGCCTCATTACATACCACCCAAAAGTGGGGGAAAAAAATCAAATATGATTTCCAATAGCAGCAATCACAGCCTAGAAATGGTATGGTAATTCGCTTTTAGATGGTGACATGCCATAGTAACTTGGGGGGTAGGGGAGTCCGATGGATTTCAGATCATAGCATCTCTTCTTAACAAAAAAAAAAACTACTCACAGAGTTCATTAGAATCAAACACAATACGGTTGCCAAAGCAAAATAAGGATTTTTTAGGCAATATAGGGGACAAGTATGCATATACTGTACGATTTTAAATGCATAGCATTTAATAGTTTTAAACATACTGATTTATAGTGATACATAGCGGATTCAGTCATTGTTTCACTGATTTAACTGCTAAAAATGTTCTGTTGTTAAAAAATGTAAATGATAATAATAATTTTAATATCACACCATGTCATACACACCATTTCAAGCCTATTAATTTATATTTTTCAGAGGACAATTGTATCACAAGAACATTTTTTTTTTTTTTTTTTACGGTTTATAAACATTTAAAGATATATTCTAATAATAATAATAAATAAACAAAATAAATAAATAAAATCAGCTGATGCCACGTGTGGATTATTCAGGTCTTGACTCTGCAAAGAAACACATTATGCAATACAACAACAAGAGAATTAAAGGCAAAAGCTGAAACACTTGGAGGTCACCAGTGTAGAAGACCGTTTTCACAGAAACCAAGATTACTGGCTTATTAGCGATTGTAATGAGCAGGGTCAAAGGTGAATTTGAACATGCTCTCCATCTAGTTAGCACAGGGGAAATATTTAAGGTTAATGAGATGACACAGTGTAAGAAAGGTTGTTGTTTTTTCCCCCTTATTTTTTTTTTTTTTCCATTGCAAATGACTGCTTAAGTCCAGGCAGGAAACAGATACAGGATAGTATAGATATAGTAGTGGAACCAACAGTGCATGGTGGGGTGTGCACAGCTCCCAAGGCTTGTTATTCTATATCCATGGAGCATAAAGTAGAGAGGGGGGGGAGAACTAAGCCACAATTATCTTAAGGGGGTTAGTTCCAGCTGGTTGTTTTGACTTGGTAATGCTTTTAGGAAACCAAGGATTCCTCCAGACAGAACTTCAATCAGACAACAGAGAACAGCAGAGCTTACAAAGAGGGCTTTACAATGAAAGTCAAATCTATTAAAAAGGGGGGGAAAAACAAGTATATATATATATATATATATATATATATATATATATTAAGTAGCACTTCATTTTATGGTCTTGTGTCAACATACTGCATTCTTATCATGGTTATTACAATAACTGGGTAATAACTAGGTAGTACCCTTAAACCAAAACCAAAAAAATATAATATAATATAGCATAACATAACATAACATAACATAACATAATATAATATAATATAATATAATATAATATAATATAATATAATATAATATAATATAATATAATATAATATAATATAATATAATATAATAGTAACGTGTTACCCCTACTATAATTTAATGAATTCATATATTCTGACAAAAAGGCGAATTAAGTTATATAATCCGGCAGACTAACAATGACTGATGCTAAAAGCATGTTCATGGAATGTTACAGCCATATATTATTATTGAGACAAAGAAATCACAAAGCGCAGATGGGGACGCCTATGCATATTCATTCCATTTACCAATCAGACATTGTGAACAGCTGTTTTTCAAAAAGTATCTTCATCAAAACAGAAGGCAGAGTACAGCCATCCTCCTGCAATATAACAGCTCTAGATAACTTCAGGCAGAGTTGCAGAAAAGATAAGTAGAGATGCAGACTAATGTTGAACGCAGCCCTTACTTTGATCATTTGATGTGATTAGTCCCCAGTCATAAATAAAACTGCAGTCTGGTGCTTAAAATTTCATTATGTCATCATGTGTTGTAATTTTAGAGAGTTTGGGAAAATACTTGAGTATGTGGGGTGGGGGGTTGAGGTAACCGACAAAGTTAAGGCCATAATTCAGAGGTTAATAACAATTGGAAACAGGTTTCTTATTCGCTATTAAAATTAATACACTTATTCACATTCAGAAAGAAGTTAAGAGAGCCAGAGCCCTTACCAGCAGGCACTACTGATGTGGAAATAAGCGTGACAACTTTTAATACCATTAAAATGAGGAGATCAGCACAGTCCTTTCACTATTCCCAAGACGTGTAGCACACAATAATTAAACATGGAAACAGGTGAGCGAGCCCAGATTTAAGCTCATACAGAGCAAATTAATGTTCCATAACCTCTACCTGCTTAGAGCAGGACTAGCAACACAAGACAGCTATTCTTTTAGGCTACTCAGACGGAAGTTAACAGCAGCACACATGTGTATGGATGGACGGAACACTACTAATAAATTCTTCAAAATATCTTCTTTTGAGTTCAAAATTCATACAGGTTTGGAACAACTTCGTAGTGAGTAAATTATGATGATTTTGAATTTTTAGGTATACCAACTATCCATTTAATGTGACAAAACTTGATGGTGCAATTGTGCAAATATACAAACAGATGTCTATGAGTCACAACAGTTGTTATTCCCAGAGAATTAAACATTAGCAAGCTCTGAGGGAATATGACATATGCACAATTCATTTTCTGGGCAAAGGACAAGACAGAATGAACACTTTGCGATTATTACTGTACATAACATCATTGTACAGACAAGGTGCATGTGTGGAATAATTAATCACAAATAACACCCTGTAGATCATTTATGAACATAATTCAAACTCAAAAGTACATGTTCAAACTTTGCTGTCATGACAACATTAGCTTTAAGTCTTCAACACCACAGCACATTAATGAAGCAATGAAACACCTTGAAATTATCATTTCAGACTTATACAAGCCAAATGTCTGAGTTTTTATTAGAACTCTGATATTGAATTTCCAATGAGATGTGCTCACTAATATGCTTACCTAATATATTCTATGAATAAATAATTTAGCGCATGGAATTATACTAACTTTAAAAGGATTAATTAAAGGTGGGGTATGTGATTTTCTTTTTTGAATTTTTTTTTTTTTTTTTTTCAAAATCACTTGAAATTCTATTCCTAACCCACTTACAGCCACTGACTTTTGAAGCACGGAAATGTTTTGAAGTACTGATTTGAAGCACTGAAATGAAAATCAAGCAATTTAATCATCAAACTCCAGCCAATCATTTCCAAGACCACCTATAATCATTGGACAGTCAGTGCGTCAATCAAACGAGGCGTTTGATCCAATGTCAGTTCGTTTGACTTACACTTACAGTCACAGTAAGTGCACGTTGCCCAGGTACAGAGAGAGAGAAAGTGCATAATTGCGCATCCATGATATTCGAATGGGTGGAGTCAGGGCCAGCGTTGCACGAAATAAGGTAGGACCTTTTGAGTTGTGTATTTGCAAGATCTGCAGGCTGTTTTGCACATCCCATACCCTACCTTTAAGGAATTATCATGTGGGTGCGTTAAGGAATGTGTGAACACAGAGCAAATGGAAACTCAATGTCATGCATGAGCATAAATGCACTTAATGCCAAAAAAACTGTCTTTTATTTAGATACATCCAGACGAACATTCTGAGCTTCGACCACAGATCACATACTGACAAGTTTTGAATATGTTAGACACCAGGGAAAAAAGCCTTGAAGTATAAGCTGCAATGCTCTTCTAATATGTAGCACAAAGGATTGAGTTCTAATTAAAAGAGGATGTGATGTAATTGCTGGCAATGTTAACTGGGATTAAGAGTATGAGTTATGCAAAGGCACTGGGACAATTTTAGATTGTCATGCCATAAGAACACATGAAGAACTTTGAACTAAAGATGGACTGAAGCTCTTTTTGATTCCAGATCAATGCCAAAAATGGCTAATTTAAAATTAACATTAAGTCATACTATTACCATATTTGAGAATAAAAAAAGAGTAAAATAGATGATAAATTGATGATAGATGATCAAATGATGAATATGAAACTACTGAAATGGCCATATTCAGTGTAATGTCACATGAAAAACGTGTCTTTTTTTACTTTGTAATTAACTGTTTTCCTAATATGAACTACATTTTTAGAACATATTCAGCATCAGCTAGCCGATGACTCATTATAAAGCAGAAAACATGTCCTCACTGACATGCAGTGAGTACTAAAATAAATCTAAAACATGTCATATAAGCCAATCATATAGGACTGAAATATGTTTACTTGTCCGAAGTACCAAAAGCAAATTATTAACTTTGAGAAAGTAATGATTTAATGCACCCAAGCCACTCTGTGAGTTAGGCGAAGGTCTTTTCTTTGTGCTTGTTTTTCTAAGCATTAATGACATTTACTTCCAAAACCTTCACAGGAGTTTTGGGGCACAGCGAGGAGGCCAAACAAACACGGAAAGGCTCTTTATTTGCTTTAACCTCCTCCACGCGTTTGCATTAAATAGGTCAAAATCATCCATTTTTCATGGAACCCCGTAAAGAAGAAAGGACTCTCAAACAGCTGCAACGTTTGCTCACTCAACGAGAAGCTTTTGGGGAGGTTTGAATAAGTAATGCTGTTTTAACATACATCAATTTTAATTCTGTTTCAACTGCCAAATTAAAGCATATTTTAATGATTGATTCCTTTCATCAAGGGTTCAGCAGGTGAGGAGAGACCTTTTCGTTGCAAAACCAGGCAGGATGAACTTTCCTACATTATGTATTCTGCACTCAATAATTATTTTCAGGAAAGGAGTTGTTTTTTTGTAAATTAATTTTTTTTTTTAATTCTAACATTTACAGACTGATCTCTAAATATGTTAACATTTTTACTGTATTACAGATTATTAGGGCAACCAAATGTGCCAGTTTTTCTCTATAAAAGTATCCTTATTGTTTTTTTGGGCTTGCACAAATTATGATTCTTACAGCCTAAAATCTTATTTTTTAGGCTGTGTTTAGAATAAATAATGCTTTGCTTTTAATGTTGATTTAGTGATAAAATAAATGACAAAAACAGCTAATGGTTGCAGCATTGAAGTACAGACTATAGTTCATAATAGTGCAGCTGATGGCATATATTCATTAATTGCACAGAACGCAGCTAATTACAGAGAACATAAATCCATAAAAAAAACTCTGCTTATTTTAGTCTTTGTTACATTTCACCATACACCTTCTCATGTCAGCTGCTTAATGTAGGAGTGGTTAATGAGCCAATTAGCACTGATGTTTCAAACTATTTTCATAATTCACTTATTTTCACTTTACCTTGATTCCATGTCCTCCATCTACAGCTGCCGAATAAACCAAAGCCTTTAACCAAGGAGAAATTTAGTTATAGGGCATATAACTAGCCCTTGTTAACAACCAGTTCACCACATTCATATATAGACATCATGTCACAGTGTCTGGTTGGTGTTCCCTGGGTGTCCACTAAAGTCCTCTTCCCCATACTGTCACCACCTCATCATGATCTGCATTTCCCATAATCCTTTGTCTGAACTCATCACTGATCATTGCACACAGCTGTTCCAACCCGGTCTAATCCCAAGACGTCATATAACTGACGTTTTGGGACGTCTTTTGACCATACGTCAATATTCGCCTTTTTAGGGCCCCCTTAAACGTCGGTATGGGATCCTAACTCTACCCCAGACCTAAACCTAACCCTAAACCTAACCCGTCACCTAACTGACGTTAAAGGTAAAGCGTCAGTTGTATGACGGCCCGGGATCGCCATCTACCGACGTTTAAGGGGGCCCTAAAAAGGCGGATATTGACGTATGGTCAAAAGACGTCCCAAGACGTCAGTTATATGCCTTTTTGGGATGAGACTGTGTTAGCTGTTCCCACTCACCTTGTTTACCCTACGCTATCTCACGACCAATTCGTACGAATTCATACAAGTGATTCAAAAGTGGCTAATTCGTACTAATTCGTACGAATTCGTACGATTTGTCTAAACCCACGTGACGGTTATGTTTAGGGGCGGGATCAGGGGTAGGTCATTCGTACTAATTCATACGAATTGGCTAATTCGTAAAATATGTGCGATTTAACAAAATCGTACTAATTCGTACGAGTGAGGTCGTACAAATTGTTACGAATTAGCCACCCAGTAAAATTCGTACGAATTCCCGTGAGATTGGGTTGGTTTACCTGTCTACTTATACCCTGCCTGTTTCTGTGATTGTTGTAGATACCCTGTTTAATGTCATTTTGCACTTCTCTGTTCCACTCCTGTTTTTTTGGACTGTCTTTTATAGATTTTGACCTTTTGCCTGGCTGGAATGTGAGTACGGATTATCCCATTAAACTGCTCTTGGACCTTCCCTTTTCTTTTGTGTACTGTGCATGTCGTGACACATACTAACAGAGCCCCTTTGTTTTCACAGTAGATAGTGGAAAGACATTTGTTACATTTGTACTACAAGCAACAGATCCAAAACTAAACTTGTAATACCATGCCATGAACTCAGAGCCATAGAGAGAAAGAGTTGCGACACTCCCATGTCGCATTGAACCCCATTAATTTTCAGTGTTTCCGAAGTACGCTCGCTGGTAAATTAATGAAATTGCTGTATTTTTTACAGTATTTTTTACTTTTACACACATTAGCCGACCTCTCGCGAATCTAGTCAGTAGTTTAGATTTGTAATGAATGTTTATTGGAAGATAATGGGTTAATTCACCTTTGGCTAAAATTGACATATACACTTATATTTTATGTTGGTTGGAATTCTGAACAGTCCGCCACTGCAGACCTCTTTGCATGATCAGGAAGGTATGGGCGATTGGCTGAATCGGAATTTATAAGCAAGATCACGGGAATCAATAGTCTAATACAGCCCAGTTGTGCTAAAATAAATATAATGAGACGTCCATCATCAGATGAAAGCCGCTAAATCCAGTGCTACTACCCACGCGAACATGAACAGTAAGCTTCATGAACAGCCTAAAACCTTAAATGCAATAATGCAATAACAGCCGAAAAAGCATTTGGGTATTTTATTTTATATTTACCATTCAATAATGCAATCGCTGCTGTCTGTCATAGAGGAACATGACCGCCAGCGTGTGTTTGGAACTATTGGGGCTTCCATGAACCACATAACAGCCATCGCGGCGACATCAAAGAGTGTCGCAACTCTTTTTCTCTTTGGCTCTGCATCAACCTAATGAATAAAGCAACTTTAGCTCACTAAACACTAAAATCCTGTGCCCACCTTACTAAATCATTAGAGTGCAGTGTTACAGCTCCCTGAGCATTTACAACACTGACACGAAAGCCTACATTATACTAATTGTAAACACTATGACAGAGCAATAAGTAGCACTTCTTATTTGTCACACAACACTGGAATGTACCAGGTCACCTCATGTGCTCATTTAAACAATCATCAAGTCATCCTCCACTGTTTACCACATTAAAACAGAAAAAAGAGGTAAGGCCTAGTTTTAAATCATTGCTGTACAAGTCTGCAGCCGTAGGGTGGGGTTGATGGTCTGGAGACAATATTTACAGGACCCTTGTCCTCGTGTGAGATTTGTGACTTGAGACTCGCTATCAAAACACTTCAGAATGAATCACGTTCCACCACAGAGTCATTTTTCCTTCCTCCAATCTCATACCTTCTCCCGTGGGGACATACTTCACATTCGCCACTGTCTTTTTCCCGTCTGCTACTCCGAGATGGGTTTGCGAAGGGAAGTATTGGTACCTGAGAGTCCCATTAGCTAGACTCCCACGGGTGCCGTCAGTTTCCCCAGGGATTGTGAAAAACATGAGGCGTATGCTATAACAACCATTTCCACACTGCCAAACACCGAAAATCTGCACAGCTTTTTTCGGGTAAAACACGCAGATGCGATTGAGCTTCTCTGTCTGTGTGCTTTTTCTTTAAATAACATCTTATTCATGATTTGCACACTGGATTCTTGTCTAACAGTTTAGCAGGCAACACAACCTTTTACAATGGTGTAATACTGGTATCCATGGTATAATAGTAAGTATATTTTAACTAATAGCAGAACATTTTCCTAAAAGTTTAATTACATATATGTGACAACAGAATAACACAATATAGTGCAAATTAATAAATTCAAGTTTCAGTTCAAAATATTTAATATTTTCAGGTCAAACAACAATCAAACAATACTATGCTGTTGTGACTTTATATTTAGATACAGAACAACATACACATGCCATTTATTGATATAAAAATTTTCAATACATCAGCCAATATTTTACATTTTTTTTAATTATCTATTTGGCTGATATGTGTCAAGTCAAGTCACTTTAATTTATAAAGAGCTTTTAACAGAATGATTGTTATAAGAGTGAGACATTTATTTCGACTGCACTAAGAACACACTTGAGCACCTATAGAGTGGTCCATGTCTATGATGTCAGACTCCACAAGACTAATTCGCCGCTCATACCATCGAGATTTTCCTTTGGGGTTTTATAACTAGGTTTTTCAATTTTTGTGTAAAATAAAGCCTGCAGTAAACATAACTTGACTACACTTTGATGTTTTGTTCTAAAAAATAAATTACACATGAGCAAGACAGATGACGATAAGCACAGATGATGATAAAGTGTGTGCATTGTATATGCTTTAGAACAAAATGACAAATAACGCCAAGTTATGTTTACCACAGGCTTTATTTTACTCATAAGTTGAAAACCCCCATTATAAAACCCTATAGGAAAATCTCGAAGTCTTTAAAAGGATACTCCACTTTTTTTCTTTTTTTTTTTTGGGAAAAGGCTCATTTTACCACACCCCCAGAGTTAAACAGTTGGGTTTTACTCTTTTCGAAGCCATTCAGCTGATTTTCTGATATGTAGAAGAATATCAGTAACCAGATAGTTTCTGGTCTCATTGACTTCTACAATGGAAGTCAATGGGACCAGAAACTGTCTGGTTACTGGTATTCTTCTACATATCAAAAAAAAAAAAAAAAAAAAAAAAAAAAAAAAAAAAAGATTAAATAGATTCGAAAATGGTAAAACCCAAATGTTTAACTCTGGGGGAGTGGTAAAATGAGCCCATTTCCAAAAAAAAAAAAAAAGAAAAAAGTGGAGTATCCCTTTAAATATCTAATAAATATTGAATTCTACCAACCTCACAAACACTAGCAAATCCAGTAGTGTAGGTATGTCCACGCCAATCTGATGTATTCAGCTATCACTGGACAAACTGTAAATGATTTATTTCTATGCAGCACTTTAGTTGATGAGTTTAAATATTTAGGTGTTCTGCTTGATTCTCAATTGTCATTTAGATTACACATTGACTTAGTTATTAATAAAATATCATATTGGTTTAGAATACTTTATTTTATTAATTGTTTTACCCGTCAGATTAAAAATAATTATTGTAATACTCTCAATCCTTGACAATGCCAATATAATTTACCAAAACATACAAATCTTCGTCCTCTTAATGTTGTTTATAATAATCTTTGTACATTTGTACAGAAATGTCCATACAAAACACACCATTGCCAAATGTATGAATTATTAAATTGGCTATCTTAAAAGTCAAGAAGGCATTATCACTGATTTCAGTTTATTTTTAAATACGATCACTTAAATTATTCTTTGCATTTAAAACAATATCTGATTCCATTTCACTCTGACATAATTTAAGGCACATCAATCATTTTTTTTTTTTTTTTTTACGTTTCTAAAATTAATAAAGAAGTAGGTCATCGGGCATTCAAATTTAAAGCTCCTTCAGATTAGAATAATTTACCAAGTGTAATTAGATCCATTAACTTGTTTAATTTCTTTAGGCCATTACTACATGATAATGTGCAGAATATGCTCATGCTTTTGAGTATACCCATCTCCACTTATCACGTGAACTTTATTATTCTCTATGGTACTGAACCTACTGTACATGTTATGTGTGACAACTGTTTACTTAATGTATCAATTGTATCTTAGTGGGCTTGTATGTGAGGAAACAGTAATGGAGAGCTAAATGTTGGTATGAATGTTAAGTATTATTTGTTATACAATGTAACCTGTTGTCAGTATTCATGTTTGTTCCTAGGACCCCCTCGAAAACGAGGGGAGGGGAGATCCTTCAAAAGAATTTCAAATTGCTATGTCATATTCACTCTATACTGTATGCAAATGTAAAATGTTAATGTTAAGTAAATGTTAATTAAAACAAAATTCCTAAATTTCATTGCAGCATGCATTAATTACTATTTTAAAATTAAAGGTGAAGTCTGTAAGATTTTTATTTTAAAATTCAACCTCTTAACAGTTTATTATTCATTGACTATCATTAGAATGCCTTTCATGGGTTTATCAACACTGAGCTCCTCAGGTACCATCTAAACTTTGACCATCCACTCAGATCAATCTCAAACTATAGTGAGATTTTAAGGCATGGCTTTGCGTTATATGAAAATACATTCAGCTTTGGTTACAGGAGTGCAAGCCAAATTTCGCTGCATTTAGACCTTGAAAGATTCACCAGGTCATGAACATTTCAAATCGAACTGGGCATTTTGATGCAACATGCTACAATGGACGCATGCTACAATGGACGTTTCAAATGGCCCGCAGCTTGTATATTAAACTATATTATAAGTGGCCCTTCATGCATAATTTACAAATCACACAGTTTCACAATGTCAACACAAGGCGACAGCGCTAAATCCATCTTAGCTCATTTCCTGTAAGTGAGTAGCTTGACCAAAATTGTTTCATGGTAACAGATGGGTGCCAAGACAGGAAGCCGTTCTGCAGTGTAGATGGCTTTGCTGTGCCGTTAAGCCTTTTGACCCACATTTACTGTAACTGCTTTGGTTTCACTAATCACAATATGCATAGCTGGTTGAAGGAAAAACAATCCTGATTGTTTTACACTCGCAAATCTGTGTGTGCTTGACTGGCAGAGGGAATTGTTTAAGAGTGGAGGCAAGAATAAAGTCAGGCATGCGTGGAGGGAATGGGGGGAAAGGAAGTGTAAGACCGAGCACAGAAGAGGGAGAAAATTGCTCGGATGAATAAATGTATACTGTTTTTGCTAAAGCAGCTGAATATGAGGCTGAACAGCGCCACCTATCATATTTAGTGTTACTCACAACAAAATTAGCAAGCCTGCCAAGGTCAAGATGCTTGCTTCTAATTCTTTCCATAAGAACACAGAGCATTTAAAGCAATAATGGTCACACAAACACACACACACAGTACAGTATTGTGATTTACCGTTTTTGCTATATTTAGCAATATCCTCAAGCCTGATTATTTACATTTTATTGTATTATTATTGTCATTATATTTTAATAGCAGGTAGTTTGTAATATATCACAGATTTCAGATATCATTTAGGGCCAATCCCAATTCTACCCCTTACCCCTTCACTTTCCCCTTCCCCTCCGTTTTGCGCGTCCACGTGAAGGGGGAGGGCTGTCCCAATTCTCTTTTGGTTGGAGGGGGAGGGCTAGGGTGAAGGGCCAGATAGCCCTTCAAACGAAGATTTTTTCGGGAGCACACTTCAAACGAAGGGGTATGAGAAGTGTCACTGCTAACCCAGCCTGGCTGCCCAAGCGACAAAGGAGACCCATAAATTTAAGTATTTGTGGCTTTAATAAGTATTATAACGACAAATAATGATTTGCTTTATGTTACATTCAATATTGTGTTCATATTTACGGTCAGTTTCTTCACAGAAACGTTTAAATCGCTAAAATTACTGTAGTTTGCTAACGATAGTCCCGCAACATATTTTCGTCGTCTCCGTTGTTTCCTGCGAACTTCACAAGATGCAAGAAAATAGCTGTAACCCACGCGACAGATAACTGCAGCTGTCGACGGGATCTTGGAAGTTGTGATAAACATCGGCGCATATCCTGTGACGTAGGCGCTAGCGACGACTTATAATGACGTTTAACGGAGGCGTAGTGGTGTCCCATTTCTTAGGGGAATATTTTCACCCCTACGCATTGCCACTCTGTTTGAAGGGTCAAGGGGAAGGCGAAGGGGTAGGGCTAGGGGAAAGGAAAGGGGTAAGGGGTAGAATTGGGATTGGCCCTTAACTAGAGATTTGCAAATCGCGTAGCACAGTTTTGATTTGTTTTGCAAGCAACATCATAGCCTACTGTTATACAAATCACTTATAAATTCAAAATTCGTTGGGTGAATTAAATTCAATTATTGACAGTGGTTGCATATATTTGAAATGGGGTTTCTTAGTTTTAAATAAACTGTGAATTCTACTTTAATACATTTTCAAATGTATCCAACTAAAAAAAAAACTAAAAAAAACCCAACTAAACCCATAATCATCTGAGGGATGTTCCATAAAACAGAATAATTGGTTAGTCAGACTTACTGTCGGTTGATTCTGTTTCATGAAGCAAACTTAAACTATAGTTCAAACTCAGTTACTCTGGCAACTTATGCTGGGAAACTAACCAGGGCAAGGTATAACTGTCAGGCTAAGTCTGAATTGTTATGGTGCGTCCAAGTCATCTCGTATACGAGTTGAACATACTTGAACGCCACCACAATGTCGTAAATACCAGTGGGGAGCTCAGGATTTTCTCTAAGCCCCGATCTTTACGAGTTGGGGGTGTTTCACTGAGAAACATGGTGGAATATCAAACATTTAAAGGTATTTAGCAATGATATTGTCAGGCTTTTTTTTCACAGCGCAGTAAGCTAAGTGCCTGGACAGAATAATGATGGCATTATAATATAACAATGCTAGATGTAACGATAAAGTTGACTGACTGACAGGGACATAATGATATTAACCATGACACCAATTGCATTTATTTGAGGTTTTTTATTATGTACATAAAATATTATTTTATGTACATATATGAACAGGCCCAACAGGCCCTCTTATGACACATAATTCTTAATAAGCTATTGAAGTATTTAAATATCAAATAATAGCAATATTAAATAAATAAATAAAATATATTTATTAAGTAGCATAGGTCCTATACCAAAATTAAATTTGCTTCTTTGCTATCTTCCCTGTTAAATTTCTAATATTTTGTAAAAAAAATAAAATAAATATATATATATATATATATATATATATATATATATATATATTGATAGACATCTTAGCTTTTCAGCAATGTAAATATGCCAGAATTAGCCCCAGGGCTATACTTTCCATCTGCAGTCCCCCATCAGGTCATCACAAACAACACATAACAAAGCTCACATTTAACATAAATATTTTAGTTTTATGTTCCTATTTGGTAGCACTCTTTCAATGTGAAGTTTAGCAGCAAAATGGAAGTATTTGCAGGACTTTCCAATATTAACATATGAAGAATATACCTGTAAAATGTACATTTTGCACTCAAGAAAACCCCATGGGCCCTATTTTAACGATCTGAAACGCAAGTATCAAGCACAAGGCACAAGTAACTTTGTGGGCGGGTCTTGGGCACTGTTGATATTTTACCGGCGATATAAATGACTCTTGCGCCCGACACAAGTTTAAAAGGGTTTAAAAATATATATAAATAAATAAACCAATCAGAGCGTCATCCAACATACCCTTTAAGAGCAAGTGCGCATGTTGCATGGCGGATTGTTATTATTATAGCAAATTTACCGAGATGGTCCTCACTGCAGAACACAAAATCCAGGAGATTTCCCACCTTACATACCTAATCCTAGCCATCTCCACCCCTTAGATCTTGATCCAACTCCACCCCCTGGATCTCATGCAACTGCAATGAGGTGCTACTGGATTTACCAAGCGCACGCAAGGAGCGTTCACAGCCTTAAGAAAAGCGTGTGTGCACACGCAATTATCCTGAGACTAGATAAACCTGGATAAAATTACTCCGATTGCGAATTTATTTATTAGGTTCATTCAAGTCAGGTGTTGGAGTTTAATCCCCGCTTTTCTTACCATCTTTGAAACAGCCCTCTACTAGCAATAACACACATTAGGCCTAACATGCTAAATATTACCATTTGTAGGCTACTGCATGGTGTTGACAGGAAGAAAGAGAAGACTGGTCATTACATTTCCATTAACACAGTAATTACTATTTGAATAAAGCATCAAATCAAAATTCCCGTTGACCTACTGTTGTCAACCCAAGCACAAGATGCACTCTTCACCACAATGACCTCCACAAAACAGTTTTGTGTGTGGAAAAAACTTAAATGCAAGTAATTTTTTGACAGATTCTTTCTTTGACAGATTCTCTCCATTAGTTAGCATTCATTCAGTTAGCATATCAGGTGTGTGCCATTAACAAAGTTAATATAACTTATCAGCATCAAAATACTTAAATAGGCTACTTATTTAAAAAAAAAATCTAATATGGTATAATAATTAATACTTGGGCCTCTTTTTGTCATTTTTGGAGCTTGACAAACAAGGTCAATATAAACTGTCATTGTACAAAAAAAAAACAACAACAAAAAACAAAACAGTATCAGAAAATGATATGAAACGTATGAAAGTGAGTAAATAATGACAATTTTAATTTTCAATAAATTATAAATGTCTATTCGGTCAATTATAAAGACAGATATAGGCTAGATTTTTCCTCAGCTTGTTCAAACCATATAAAGTAATTTCAGAATGTATTCTTAAATAATGTTTTAGCAAAGCTACATTAACACCAATGGAAACAAAATTATTTAAGTGAACTTCGTACCAAATTTTATTTTATTTGATATTGAAATTAAATCTATCAAGATTTAAATTTCTTTCTGAATAAATTTCTAATTTTCATCTCAAGTGAACTGATCATGCAGTAAAAATAAACCTTATTGTATCACATAAAACATTGCAATGTTTATCTTATCATACGCCAAATACTGTGATAATAATGTAATCCTTGGTGATTTCCATCACTATGTAGTAGCATCCTATGATCCATCAGTCCATATTCTCCTCCCAACCTTTCAGCTATGAATGGATTTGCAGTGTCACCTGCACAGTTTATTAGAAGTGACCTTAGACTATTCAGCTTATTATAAAGGATTACGAGGCCAGAAAGGAAACAGAGAGGACTAAAAAGGGTTGGAACTCAACCAAACACTCTCTCTGTTACTGTAAACACTATAAAGTAAAGGCAGGCTCTGCTTTAAATGAGGCAACAGCTCCAAGTGGCCCATCTGATTTGTGACTTGTAAGGATAACTAACTCTAATTTAGCCTGTGCTGTTGATGAAGTCAAACATCGTTTAGCAAACAGAAGTACCAAAGACAAGAAGTACCAAAGTTCAACCTAAGGAATCACAACAATGGACTTAAATGGATAGTGGATAATTGAAAAAAAAATAATATCTAATGTGAGATTGAAATATTTATATGTAATATATAATTATTAACTATTACGAATTAAGGAACAACTGTAAGAGGAAAGGTTGGAGAGTCAAATGTTCAGGGCATACACGGCACTCAGTCATTCACACCACCACAGATGCCGCTGAGAAAGCATCCAGATGGCTCTGGTTAAATATGCTGCTGCTAGGGCACATCGGGGTCTGATCAACCCTGGTCGGGTCGCCTAGGCAAGGGTGTATGCTATTGGAAAGACCCAATACACCTTGTGACCCCAGGTAATATCATTGAGGATGTGCCCTAGTGTAGCATCACAAAGATGTTTCTGAAAGTACTGTGCATGCAGATTGAAATTCTTGTCTGGCGACATGTGAGCTCCTGCCTGGTGACCAGTCACTGAAATCAGACTTCAAAACATTTATTTGAATTTTATTTTAAGTATTTATTATTATTAACAATAATAATTAATAAAAGGGGTGGCAGTGGCTCAGTGGTTCATGTCATTCCCCTGTGTGCTCCGGTCCTGGTGATGGGCTCTATTTCCTGAAAGAGGAACATGGGTACGTTTGTGTCTTTTTCAAGATGTCATTCCACCCATGCGTTTCTGGATGCGGACGTTCCCTGTTCCTCTTTGACGGTCACTATTATCGAATCAACTTTTAATATTTATTGCACAGACTACTGGCCAACAAATAAGTCTAAAAATATATTGTGCTTCTTACACTCTAAAAAAATGCTGGGTTGGTTTAACCCAATTTTGGGTCAAATATGGACTAACCCAGCCGTTGGGTTACATTTTTTGAATTGCATTTTTAATCAAACGTTTGGGTTTGTCCATATTTGACCCAAAATTGAGTAAAAATATTCAGAATTATAGCAAACTCAAACATTGGGTTAAAAATGTAATTTAAAAATGTAACCCAATGGCTGGGTTTGTCCATATTTGACCCAAAATTGGGTTAAAACAACCCAGCATTTTTTAGAGTGTAAGAACCACAATATATTTTTAGACTTATTTGTTGGCCAGTAGTCTGTGCAATAAATATTAAAAGTTGATTCGATAATTCAGCATTTTTTAGAGTGTAAGAAATGTGCCAACAATAAATAAAGAGCAATAAAAATATATACACTCTAAGTTCAAATAAAAATTATAAAACTCACACACCTTTACAACTGGTAGACACACAGTATAGCCTACTTGAAGTATTGTTTTTCAAAAGTAAACAGTTTAACAAAAAGCGCCCTCAATATTATACTGAACAACGTACCATAAATAATACTTGTGATATTTTGGGTTTTTATTGTTATAAACTACAGAGAACATCATCATCAGAGGTGATTTAAGCCAAATTCTAGTCATGTTTGCCGCACGTGTGCACAACCGGTCAAACAAAGATGTTTTCCGGGCATGTTTCCTGCAGGTTATTTTGGAGTTTTATTTTATAACCATGTAAACTAATTAATACCAATGTGCTACAGATATTCTAATACTGAAATGTCAAATTTATTTATAAACTAACTATATTTTGTTTGGACACATTCGGTCTCTCTCGCGCACTGTCGAGAGCACTCTCGGACACTCAGACCCTCTCGCGCACTGTCAAACGTGCTTGCGGCGTTCGCCTCGCTTTCATCCAGTCTGGCGCCTCATATATACACACACACACCAGAGAAAAAACTTTGCATGTCCTATGGCTGATAGAGAGCCTACTCAGAGGAAAACCGCTTCAGTGAGCTCAAGTATAGAAACGGCGCATTTTATTGTTAGTAACGGCGACAGCGTTGTAACAGAGGAGACGTCTCGGTTACGGATGTAACCCTCGTTCCCTGAGTAGGGAACGGAGACGTTACGTCAGAAGTGACGGAGAATGGGGGGGTTTCGCATTCTCCGTCACTTCTGACGTAACTCGAAGTGACTACGAAAGGGAACGTCTCGGTTACGGATGTAACAACACCATCTCACGACCAATTCGTACGAATTCGACGCATGATTAAAAAGTGTCTAATTCGTACTAATTCGTACGACCTCACTCGTACTAATTCGTACAATTTGTCTAAACCCACGTGATGGTTAAGTTTAGGGGCGGGGTAAGGGGTAGGTCATTCGTACGAATTCATACGAATTGGCCAATTCGTAAAATATGTACGATTTAGCAAAATCGTATTAATTCGTACGAGTGAGGTCGTATGAATTGTTACGAATTAGCCACTTTTTAATCATTCGTCGAATTCGTACGACTTGGTCGTGAGATCGGGTTGGATGTAACCCTCGTTCCCTGAGTAGGGAACGGAGACGTTACGTCAGAAGTGACGGAGAATGCGAAACCCCCCCATTCTCCGTCACTTCTGACGTAACTCGAAGTGACTACGAAAGGGAACAGTAATTAGTTTGATTACTCTTTACTAGGGATTGCCTGATACCTTTTTTTCAAACCGATACAAGTATTTACTTTTGTGTACTTGCTGATACCGAGTACCGATATCGATATTTCTACAGCAAGAGTAACTATAACTATAAGAAGTAACTAAATACTTCTTTAGAACACAGGTTAGAAGACTGTTTTTAGTTTCTTCTCTGCATTTTTTAACAAGTCTAAAAAATAAATAATGAGAAAAATGATAAATGTATTAAAACACAAACCATTGTTAATTTAACATAAAAGCAAGCAAGCAAGCTAGTGTCAGGAAACATTGGGCTCGGGCAGAGAATCTAAGCTCTAGTTCACTCCTCCTACGCTAAGAAACCGAGAGTTGTCTTGTCATCCATTCTCTTTGGTAGAAAGAGAGACAAGGAAAAAACAAACAAAACAAGCATGCAAATGTAAATTATAGTGGCCCGAAAAAAATATAGATTTTTTTTTTTTTTTTTACCGTGCGATTAATTGATTTATTGAGCTTTACAAAACTGTGTGTATTCATTTTACCACACATGCGCACCAGGTTGTGCACCCCTGGTTATATGTTTGTGTATCTATGGCAACATTTGATTCTGATGGGTTTTGTGGTATTCGTGTAAGAGAATGGAGCTAAGATGAGTGAATGTGTGTGTCTGTGAGAAAGAGTCTGTAGGCGAATACAGGGAGAAGATTGATGGAGCTGAGGCACTGAATCTGGACTGGAGGCTGTTTGGGCCTGTCAGCATTCTTCCTCAAGGTTCTGGTAATGAACAGATAGAGCCACGATCATTGGAATGATAAAAAGTTGACAGGCCTTTTCATCAACATGGAGCACCATTAAATCCACTCCACTCCAAATAACACAGTCACGCAAGAAATATCCAAAAATAAGACTGTCTGAAATTCAAACTATAGCCTAAATATGTTCTTATTTTACATAAATATACTATAATCATGCTGTTTGAAGTAAAATAAGTTTCATCAAAATACCATGGTAATATTATCTGATTTACAACAACAGTATTTTTTTTTGAAAGTGGTTGCTTTGGTCAAATTTCCTGTTTACAAGTAACCTAAAATGTGCTATATTATATAAATGAGCTAGTTTTATTAAAATCTAAAATACCTCCTTAACGAAACAATTGGACATTTTCACTTCTTGTTTCTTTTTACTTTTTAACTCTAACAAAAAACAAACACATATATCCATATACACAGAGAGAGAAAGAGAGAGAGAGAGAGAGAGAGAGAGAGAGAGAGAGAGAGAGAGAGAGAGAGAGAGAGAGAGAACTTTAACATTGACACAATTACCTCTTATTTTAAAATAAACCGCATGCTTTGACATTTAATGAATACAGATGCAATTGAATACACAGACCGAAGCCTTTAGCCTTCAAAATGTGACATTCGCACACATACATAATATATAACTCGTGTGACATTTTCAGTGCTTGAGAACACAGATTACTTATTTTAAAAGAAGAGAAGTTTCATATTCTGCAAGGCAATGACACGTATAGTGTCAGGTGATGCAAGTCCATGAATGAGATACTGTACCAGAGGAACAGACCCAAGGACCTGTCAGTTCAGAGGCCAGCAAAATGCCATGGGCTTCTCTGGACTCTTGCTATATCATGCTATTTTTCAGGCCAAAAATAAATAAATAAATAAATAAAATAAAAATTTCACGTTGGAAGATATTGTTGCAAGACAATTGCAATAGTCAAAAATAGGTCATCAAGACTGGTGACAGGAAGTCTGAAAAAAAAAAAAAATGCTGACAGCATGGGACCAAGCTTTTTAAGGGTTTTTTGGGGGGATCATTTTGACATTAACCATGAGACTGTATCATACTATTATTATACAAAGTTCTGCCCCCTACTAAAGATTTTTATAGTCGACTAGCAGTCCTTCATTTAAGCCATTAGTCGACCAATCACGTTTTTATTAATTAAATTATTTATACACAGAGGAGAATTCTAAACCATTTAATTTATATGTATAGGCGTAATATGGCCTATTGCACACGCATAAAACTTGTGTTAAATGCACTTTTCATATAAATTTAGATATAAATATTTTATATAATTTTATTATAAAGATTTTTTTAGATGATACAAATATGTTTTTAATTAGTTCCTTTAAAAGTAGCCATTGCAGTAAATAAAATGCAAGTGATCAGGCCAGCACCTCCATGTCAGAAGCGCTATACTTTAGCTTCCACACTCCACACACACACTTGGATATTCTCCTAATAATAGCATGCATTTATCTAGGTTAATGTTAGAACAAGCAGCCATGTAAAGTTGCTAATTACATGTTTCAAATGGCAAGCCAAATTTAAAGTCGATGGATTATTTTTGCCAACGACTGAATTTACTGCCCGACATAGTGTAATTACCACAAAGAAACACAGTTAACGATCAGTCTAACTTAGTTGTAGAGAATTAGCTCTATGAAATAATAATAATAATAAATCACAACTTGTTATAATTGATTATGAATATTTGGATCAATTAATCTGGGTTAACTTGATGTAGTCACATTAACATTACAACCAATTACTCGGATCATCCCATGAACACTCAGTATTGGTGGAATGTTTAAAAGGCCCAGTGTTGGATATTGTTAAGGCTGTCCGATTTTCAAGTCGTGATGCAAGCGCTTTGCAATATCTGGATGCTTTGGAGAATACTTTTGGAAGATTTGAATCTGGAGTGGATCTCTACTTTGGCGTTGTCTAATTTTCCGAGGCGATTAGAGCAATCTTTAACTAATGTGGTCCAAAGAGGAGGATTGGCACCACAGTTGATGGCCCAAGTAAGGATTGAACAATCTGAACCTTTTGCTGCTGCAGTTGACACTCAGAGAAAGAAAAGAACAACCTCATAATTTCTTAGCATTACTGAACGAAATTAAGGAAGCGGAGGAGAATGAAGCTACCCGTCATAAGATCAAAACGTCTGTAAAGCCCATTCATCTGAAAATGATGACAAACTGAGCTCTTCTGTGGTGAAGCAACTGCAAGAGGTCCCGGGTTCAAATCTCGGACGAGCCCCCAAATAGCGCCCTTACCCCTTTCTTTGATGGGCAGATCACCAGGTTGTAATGATGTGTCTCTCGACTTACCTAATCTACTTCCTTACTCTTTTCCCCTTAAATCACTTTACTTAATAAACTGTCTTTCTGATAAAATGTAATAAAAATCACAAAAGGGTAAGTTCTGTCAGGTCCATTAAGTCAAGAACACATAAGACAATAAAAATGATTAGGAAATTGTATTGAATAAATTGCAATTAAAGTTGATAATTAAAATTTGGTGGTTCAGGGAGTCCTCTGACCTTATATCAGTGTTGTGCAAGTTACTTCCAAACTGTAATACATTATATATTTCTTGTTACTATTATTTAAAAGTAATTCATTACCTTACAATATTACTGTCTCAGAATTGTAATGTGTTACATTACTTATGTATTACTTTTGAGTTAATGTCACCAAAATAACTATACAGAAGTAGAACTTAACATTCTAAAATGACTTAGGGCTGCAACGATATACGATATGAAACGTAAATCGCGATTCACAAAACTCAGAACTACGAACCTGCAGAATTGGGACACCCCCTCCCATTGTTATTCTCCTTATTGTCCAGTTCCCAATGTACCACATCTTTAATTGTACCTGTGCAGTCATGACGCATGTATGTGGTCAATTATTTGTGTATCCACTGATTACCGCATCTGACAACATAATCCATTTTTACAGCAATTATTACTGCAACAAATGAGACATCTCTTCGACGGTGTCTGTAATCACATTTATTAATAATTGTATCTCCAGCCGGTTACGTTTGCAGTCAATGTTAATCCTTCCTGTTTGCACAGTGTTGATAGTCAACAGGACATGAAAAAGGCACAACACTCATTTTACTTTCCCTCCTTCATTTAAAAACAGACAATCACCACACCTGTATCAGTGTCAATATGTGTTTCTCGCTTGCAGTGAGAACATTAATTTAGCAGTTGCCTTGAGTGGCCTTTGAATAGACCCAGATTAGTCCTTTGCCTCTGAGGGCCATCTGTACCCCTGTCATGCACAATAGTTGTTTGATTGCGGTTTCAACTTTGACAAGCCATTTTGATTCAAATGGCCCTTCTTTCCTCTCTAAAACTTTGGGATCTCTCCTCCTCCCACTATCCCTCTCTCTCTCATCGTGTCACCCCGACTGAGGCTGTGAGTAATACGCACGTGGTCTCTCGGTGGATTTGGGCCCAGTGTCCTCTCATGGAGGACGTTGTGTGATTGATTGGATCGAGGCAATTTTTTGTCAGTTCGCCGTGCTTAAGGAGATAAGGCTGCTAATAAATTCCCCCCCGGTAGCTTCTGACACGTGTCAGCTGGCGAGTTCATATAAAGCATGATGTTGGAAAAGAAAAAGCGCACCACCCAAATTCCCCCGTGCACCCCTTCCGATGTCCTGCTGAGACTGGGTTTGGGGATGTGAAAATATATTTGGGGATTACGTGCCTCGGGGTGAGGCCGTTACATCCAGTGGTGTAGGGCAAACTTCCACCCACATGTTGTCATGCAATGCAAGAGTTGTTGGGGTTGGGCTAATATAGGCTATCTCTCTTTTCTTTCTTTATTGATCCTATTCTGGCTTTCTGGCTTACACGTCTTCTGAAAGAGTACTGAATCTCCTGAACAAAACACAGGTGAAGAAGAAGCTCATGTGTAATCAGTGGCATATGAAAAATAACATGATCATCAATATTAAACAGCATATTAATCAAAACTGCCTAATGTTAATGGTGGAAATGTGGACCCAGGAAATGTGGACCCATTACATTTATAAAGTAGTTCACTTTTCAAAAAACTTTTGCTGATAATTTACTCAAGCTCATGTCATCCAAGATGTCCATGTCTTTCTTTCTTTCTTCAGTCGAAAAGAAATTAAGGTTTTTGATGAACATTCCAGCATTTTTCTCCATATAATGCACTTTACTGGTAACCAAACGGTTCAAGGTCCAAGATACAGTTTCAGTGCAAACTGCAAATTGTTCAAATGGCTTTAAACGATTCCAGACAATGAATAAGGGTCTTATCTAGTGAAATGATCACTCACTAAAAAAAAAAAAAAAAAAAAAAAAAAAAAAAGTTTAAGTTTTATAAGCTCAAATGGTCGCCTTTCTCTGTACTGCGATGCACGTTCGTGACTCTTCTGTTCGAACTTGTTCATCAAAATGAATGAATCTTCATTGAATGAACCAAATGATTTGGAAAAAGATTTGTGATGAACGAGTTCAAACAGGAGAGTCACGAACGTGCATCACAGAACAGAGCACGGTGAGCATTTGAGCTTATAAAACTTAAACTTTGTTATTTTTTTATTAAATGACTGATCGTTTCGCTTGATAAGACCCCTATTTATCGTCTGGTGTCGTTTAAAGCCCGTTGAACAGTTTGCACTGAAACTGTCTTTTGGACCTTGAACCGTTTGGTTCCCACTGAAGTGCATTATATGGAGAAAAATGCTGGAATGTTTTCATCAAAAACCTTAATTTCTTTTCGACTGAAGAAAGAATGACATGGACATCTTGGATGACATGGGGGTGAGTAAATTATCAGCAAAACTTTTTTTTCAAAAGTGAACTACTCCTTTAAGTAAACCCACGTGTTACCACATGAAAGAGAAATTAAGTCTTTCCATAAATCTATTAATGTAAAAATGCACTGCTTTTTTGTCTTCAGTATCAATATGTAACCATACATGGTCCTTGCACATGCAGTATATTGAAAAAAGCATTAGTTTCCCATTTACATTCCATAATATGTCGCATTATATTTTCATGATTATACAGTAGTTACATCATGATGACGCATGATGACAGTAATAGAAGGATGACAAATGCGATAAACAAAAAATAAAACTACATAGCGAGAAGCCACTGTATTCAGCCTCCTCAGCTCTCCTCCAGTTGCTGTACATAGCAGATGAGAAAAGCTGGGAGAAAGGGGGAATTACATTATTGGCAAAGTGTCATGACAAATTGATTTTCTCAATTAAAGCCGGGACAATGGACAAGAAATAACAGGTTGGCCGTTTCTCCCTCTAAATGAGGCCATTTTCTTTTTTCCTTCACAGATCAGCGGAAAAGAGTCATTAGGAGTCCACAGGATAAGACAGAGAGAGAGAGAAAGTGAGGGAGCAACTGGTGCAAAGGCTTATTCGAAGCACACAGGGGGACTATGGTGTCCCTGGCCTCTCATTCTTCAAGACCACAGTGTGAACTTCTCCATCGTCACAAGCAGCATATCCTTCAAGCGAGCAGTCACCCGTTCAGACCGACTCACAGAGTGCTTTGACATTGGTGCATTTATGACTGCACCTGACCACATCATCAATCAGCACTGGCCCCCGGTTCAGTCTTTCCCTATTTTCTAATTTTGTCTAGGATAAATGTTTTAAGCAAATGACAAATGTTACAGAAATTAATCTATTTCACTCTGAAGTTAGAAATTAACGAGTGCCTTTGGTTTAATTTATTCCATTGTGACATTAAGATTTTCAGAAAGAGAACTCGAACTTTTCATTTGGTGCGGTAATTAAATCGAGACAATAAAACGTGATATTCCTGATTAAAGCCAGATTAATAACACTTCTTCACAACATTTTTTTGACATTTTTAAATTAACTTTCTTTCTTTTATTGTGTTGCAAAGCAAATTTGCAAAAATGATGATGGTTTTTGCTTATACAAACATTCTCGTTGACTGTGACTGGTCGGAAATATGCATATTAAACTGGGTGAAGAGAAAAAGAAATACTTAAGCTTTAAATGCAGCTAAGTCAAACTGGATGACAGGAAAACTATCCATTTCAAATGCATTTGCTAGTTACTTTTTAAAAACTTTAAAATTAGCTAAGGCATCTAGAGATCTGAAACTAATATCAGCCTTGTCTGCTTGCCAAATTTCAAAGGCCTATTTAGACATGAGTAATATATAAACCAACTTTCTGTCCAGCATTCACTATGACCCTGACATTAAAGCAAAGTCTTTTGTAATTCATCTCAAAAAACCCTCTTGTTTCACCTTTGTCCCAGTGAAATGCTGCAGACTAAAAGACAAGCTTGAAAGAAATGCACTTGCACCTGTCCTTTAATGACATTCTGAAGTAGTTTGTGATGTGAGGCAGGCTAATATACGTATTTCTCACATGCAAACTCACAGTCCCCAATTGCAACCAAATACAAATTTCTTAACTCCACAACCACAGAAGTCATTTATTCTTTTTAGTTCTATGTCAAAATTATTATTATTTTTTTTTTTTTTGCTATTTAATTTTCTCTAAAGGAGCCAAAGCTAATCTAATGAGTACAATTTATAGGAGCAGCCTTACAAAGAATTTGCATGTAATTGCATGCTAATTGAGTTTCTTATTCTTAATTGTTTGTTTTGTATTGTTTACCTTGAAGTTTTTGACCTCTCATAATAGGCATGCTTAGTTGGAGTGATGAAGACAGAGTGAAACTGTAAAGGAGAAATATTTCTGTTAAGTTGTCATATACAGCAACACAGAAGTTTGAGAGAAACTTATCCAGAGACTAAATTAAACTAATCAATTTTGCATTTTATTCTGGTCAAGAACCATGTAATAATAATAATAATAATAATAATAAGTTTATTTTATATAGTGCCTTTCTCAAACCCACACTGTACAAAAATATTGATGGTTTAACTTAAAAAAGTAAGTAACCTGGTTGCCTTAAAATTTTAAGTTCATTGAACTGGAAAAAGTGAGTTAATACAATGAAGGAGATTGATTTAATCATCAGAAACTCAAAATTATATGTTATCTGAACTAAATAAATTATTTAAGTTGATTTGACAAAAGAAAACATGTTGTGATTACTAGGGTTGGGTATCGAGAATCGAGTATCGATTGGAACCGAGACTAACTTTTCTTTTTCCCGGAATCGTTCAAAAGTTAAAATTTCGATTCCTAGTTTCGATATTCACAGTCCGCCGAACGAAAGAAGAAACTGCTGAACAACACCAACGAAGAACCGTCTACCGGAAGTGTTGGCATAACCACGCGAGTCGAACATGAGTACCTTACGTCGGCGATCCAAAGTGTGGCTTCGCTTTTCTAAAAATAACGAAATCTCGGCAAAATGCAAAATTTGTGACAAAAGGAGTATTTTTACAGAAGGAGTATTTCCTTCAGAAAGGATTATTTCCTTCAGAAAGGCCGTTGGTTAGCAAGGTTAGCTAAACTTTTTTGACCCTGCCTCTTAAAAGAATCGGAATCGAGAATCGTTAGGAACCGGAATCGAAACAAGGAATCGGAATCGGAATCAGAATCGTTCAAATTCAAACGATACCCAACCCTAGTGATTACTACACTGTAAAAAAATATTGTTGGTTTAACTTAAAAAAGTAAGTAACCTGGGTTGCCTTAAAATTTTAAGTTGATTGAACTGGAAAAAAGTGAGTTAATACAATGAAGGAGATTAATCTAATCATCAGAAACTCAAAATAATAAGTTATCTCAACTAAATAAATTATTATAAAGTTGATTTTACAAAAGAAAATATGTTGTCTTGAAAATATTTTTTAAGGTCCTTTAAATAGTGGAAAGGCAAGTATACACAACAACAACGACGACCAAAGCAATACAACAAAGACAAGTTATGTGAATGAATCTATGAGTTTGGTGTGGAGAAGTGATCATTAAACAAAAAGGTCTTGAGATGAGCTTTAAAGAGGGGGAACATTCAGGAACAGTCAGTGTGGGAGGCTGTTCCAGAGTTTGGGGCCAAGGCACTGAAGGACCTGCCACCCAGGGTGGAAAGTCTGGAGCAGGTGATAGCCAAGAGATTTTAGCGTAGATGTAAAGCGACATGATTTTGAATGTTTATTATAGGCAGTGCCGTCGTAGGTGGGCCCTGTGCGAACTTTAAATGTCTGCGAGGCGTCTGCGAGCGTCTTTGATGCGTTGCTGGCTCAGATTGGCAAGCGTTCATCGCCCACTAATCCCCCGCGGTTTGCACACGATAACACCCTGACTTGTCGGCGAGCTCAACGATTTGCAAATCGGGCTTAAATCTGGCTTAAAATCATGTAGTGTGAACTAGTCTTTAGCTCAGCGTTTTTCGGTGAAATGCCATGTTCGTAGTCGAGCAGCGATATGCAAACTTTGCATTTGACTGTTTTTCCGTTATCTATTTTCGTAAAATTCTACCACACTGACGATGTCATTGACATGGTAAAGGAGGACTAAAAGTAAATATAACGCTCATTAAATTAATATTCACCATCGACCAATCGAATTTTTTTTTTTTTTTTTTTTTTTTTTGAGAACCCGGCTGAATTGCGAGGCCCCCTAGTGGCACGAGGCCCTGTGTGGGTACACAGTTCGCACAGGCCTTGCGACGGCTCTGATTATACAATAGGAGTGGGTTTAAGATTTTTTTTTTAATTAATTAAGCTACATAAATTAGATGAGAATGTAATCCAGAACTTGTCAGATGCTTTACAGTTTATTGTGCAATATGAAATCATGGGCGTTCTGTGAGAGTGCCATTTGAGACTGAGACTGGGAGGACTTATTTCTATTATGATGTGGTTGATAGGGAGATTTGGACACTTATTCTCACTTTCTTTGTCCTGTTGATTTATGCTGCTCAAAATGGTCTTTTGGAGGCTGAATGTACCTCTACAAATCTCTACTTAAATTACCATTAAGAGAACTGAAGATTCGTATTTGATAATTCATATTTTACATCAAATTCCCATATAGGGAACAGGAATGAGGTGAAGAGAAAACCATTTATCAAACCAAAAATATTGATAAAATGAACCTGCCAACATATACATTTCTTGAGAACAATATTCATTTAATAATAAAAGGCAATGGTAAGGAGACACAGAAAGCTTACAGACAAGCTTTCACAGAAAACAAACTGTTTTAATGAATATCCTTTTAGTATCTATAATAATAATAATAATAAAAACCTCTTTTCTACTCTAATTTGGTTGATCTTGGCTAAAATGCTGCAATGTGGACTAGACTATATGGCCAAAGTCAAATATACTGGGAAATAGGTCTAGACAGCATCTACAGTTGCTGTTTGTTATATCATCTCTCTTGTGCATATCTGTGAATTGAGAATGACTTTTGTGGAAATAGGATTTTGATAAGCAGAAGGCTCTTAGCAAATCTAGGCTGACGCATTTACTCTATTAAGCTGCTGTCGGTTATGCTATTGGGCCTATTTTAAGAAATCCTACCATTAAAAGAATAGTTCACCTAAAAAAAGAAAATAGTGTCATCATTCACCCATGTCGTTCCAAATCTGTGGCTTCATAACAGCATAGAAGTGCAATAACAATGAACTTAAAATAGCCAAAACATAAAAGTATCATAAAAATGTTAAGACTCAATTATTCAATTCACTGATATAATCTATGTTTAGTAGATGATCACATATACAACTTATTGTGGGGTTTCAATAATTATTGTAAGCCTTCACCCGTTAATCAACATTTCCAGTGAATTGCCACATAGGAAGTGTGTCTAAAAATGGGGCAGCATCACTACCTGTCACAAATAGAAACAAAGCACGATGATCACCAATTGTCTAACCAGCACCGGATGTCCAGACTGGAGAAATGCACTTGGGCTCAGAGGTAACCCAAATAAAACTCTAAAAACGATGCGAAACCTTTGATAAGTGCTCAACTGGGATGCAGCTGTCAGGAAGATAAATACCTAGTGTGGAGGAGGCTTTCATTAATATAACAACCTCACTGGTGGCTGTCGAAAAGACTGCACAAAGTTTTTTTTGAGCAGAGAAGCAGTCCACTGTCCCCTCCTGTGGCGTGATTAAGTCTTTCTTATGGTCTACACTCCAGCTTAGCTAATATATCGAGGTCTCCAGAGACAATTAAAGGCAAAATTAACTGCTGGAGTGAATTAGACGTCATGTGCCACACAATCTCAGAGAAGCCATTTTATCTTCAAACAGACAATTTTCTGGCCATTGTCAATCAATGATTAATGCAAATGTTTTTGAACATTCACAGTTGAATATAATTAGAGTATATTGATAAGGTTTGGATAAACTGTTGCAATATTTGGGGGTAATAAAGGTAGGAATGCTCTAATATGGATATTTTGTCCAATGGCTGTCATAATCATCAGTCAACAGACCAGTCACCACAGCACCCTACATTTCCCATCACCCTCTCTGGCTACCACATCCTCCATAAAAGTCAGCACCAAACACACATTTTGGTCTTGTCTCGTCATTTTACACTGAACCTGTAGCCTACCAGACTACTTGCCTGTGCATTCCTTACCTGTGCATCTCGTCTTCTGTATATCAACTTCAGCCCACCAGCCACTTCTCTTCACTATACTTGCAACAAGATACTGTAAGACTTTCATTCACAAGCCAGTATCACCAGAACTATCTGCAATCAAGAGACTCACCTGCTAATCACCTGTGTGTCATTTAATAAACTCCATTTATATTTTACCTGTGTTCTTCTATTCTGTTCCATAGCAATAATGACAATTATTTACATTTTGAGCCGATAAAAATATACAGTATTAGATATCAATCTAGAATAATTGACTGAAAAGTCCAGATCTCTACATACTTAAAATGGGTAAAACTGAAGAAAACAAACTTTCTAATCCCACAATCATTTGACAAATGTTTACAATGAATCACTGGAATGTAAAGGACGAGTTATTATACATTACATACCCATGGTCAACTTTTAAAAAGTTTTATTTTGTCAATTTTATGGAATCCCAATTTAACAGAATAATGAAACAAAATGCATGTTTTGTTTGTTTTTGTTTTGTTGAGTATTTTTTATAATATGTAGACTAATTAGAATTAATATATTTTATCGAGCTGATACTGATAATATTAAAATTGGTCAACACTGATGACCAACAATATACGGTATCTTCTGTGCTCTGTATGCTACAATAGATAAAACACTCTTATTTTTAAAAGCTACTCAAAATATTTAATAAATGAAGACACAAAGGATTCTTCTGAGTTCTAGAGGCAGATTCTGGGCTTGGAAAAATTTGGAGGAGCAGCACTGCACAACACTAAATCACCCAACTAACAATTTCAAACACAAGGGCACGTCCTTGGTGCTATCTTGCGCCAGATGTACAGATGGACTCGCACAATACATTTTTCTGTACAATAGAAATGACTGGGTTTCATCTGGTATGTGAACCGCCTTGCAGTGAAGAATGCGAAAAAAAAATAAGTTTGCTACCACAAGACGCAACACTTAAAATGTCCAACAGTCTTCATTGTCCATACACTTCTACATTATTAATGTGAAAGTTTGGATATGGCAACCCTCCTCTAACCTTATCCTGCACTGGAAACTTTTGTGTTTACTGAAGCCATGCCCTGTCTGGAACTGTTTACCTGAGGAAAATTCAGTCTACTCATGTCTATGCATATGCAGTATTAATTTCAATCTCTAAAATAGAATCTACTAAAAAAAAAAAACAAATGTATGTATATTGAATTTTAAATGTATGAGGCGAGAAACAATAGCAACAGTTATCATAATCATCATTAGTTATCATTACAGTTTCTGTAATCACATTGCTGCTTTATATGCCACCTTTTTTTATAACTTCCTAAGCTTCTGAGGCAGTGCACCAAAGCGTTTTTACCAAGGTCTCTTGTTGCCAGCTTATATCTTATATCAACCCTCAGTGCTTGTCGCAATAGCGTAACGTCTAAACCTCTGAATATCATTATGCGTGGTTGCCCCAGCAAACATTCTGTCCACTTCCTTCTGTTTAATCTTCAGCTATTACTACTGATCGTTCCCAGAAAACAACTATCTTGAGACCCTCTTTGGTCTAAATGTAGATTCAAAGCCAGTAATTCAAGCTCGAGCACTCTGACAGCACTTTGAGAGGAGCTAATTTTTATTAATCATCCCCTCCACCACACATGTCATGCTTTAAGCAATCACAGACCTTGGAGGCCAGCAAACTTTGAAGTTTGTCAGAAGCTGTGAGACCAGGCTAGGTCGTCTAATTAAACATACTTTTTTTTTTTTTTTTTTTTTTTAGCAAGTAAAAGGCCTTTTAGTACCATTCTAAAAATGTCCTTAAGTTTGTGGTATACTGTATGTCTTTTCACTGTGAAATCTTTAATGATTATTATAAATTCAAATATTGATAATTAAAAATATTGTTAATATTTCAAGATGATAATTTACCGGACTGACGCCAGGTTCACACATATACATCAAAATAGATAACACAGTCTCATCCCAAGAAGTCATATAACTGACGTCTTGGGACGTCTTTTGACCATACGTCAACATCCGCCGTTTTAGGGTACCCTTAAACGTCGGTTACATGATGATCCCGGGCCGTCACACAACTGACGCTTTAACTTTAACGTCGGTTAGGTTTAGGGGTAGGTTTAGGTCTGGGGTAGGGTTAGGATCCGATAACGTCATCTAACCAACGTTTAAGGCTACCCTAAAAAGGCGGATGTTGACGTATGGTCAAAAGACGTCTTAAGACGTCAGTTATATGACGTCTTGGGATGAGACTGTGCTGAAATAGACCAAATCACTTTGTGAAAGTAACTTGGCCCTTCAAATAATGATAGTATCGATTAGGGCTGCACAATTAATCACACTTAAACCGATTTGGCTTTTCGTGATTTTGAAATCTCAAAGGCTGCGATTATTTTTTATGCGCAGCTTGTCATTGATGTACGGCTCTGTAAACGCTGCTCCATCTGAAAGCAATGTGCGTTTGAGTCACTTGTAATGTGCTTTTGAAAAAGCAACACGTGTTAAATACCTTTACAAATATAACAAGCTTTTATTAACATGTTTTTACTCCAAACTCGCTTCATGACGACAGTTGAGCATCCTTCGCTGAGATGATGTGGCTTCTAGCACAGAATCAGACAGTTATGTGTTTATTAATCATGTTTAATCAAAGCGTTCCAATATTCTGTTTATTCAGCTACAGATGCCCGAGGGATTTCCTGGAATGATTATCGTACTTCTGCGGTGGGGCATATTTGGCATGTATGGCATATTTGGCATTTTTTTTCACAAGTTTTGCCTCAAACCACATGACAAATGAAGCCACGCAATGGGTGAGGAAGAAAAACTTGTCTTTTGACTCTGGTTTCTCTAGCTATTTGACTAAATGCAAACATAGTATTAACATTTAAGTGTGCACTTGCCGTCCACCACCGAACTCTGGGCCGCCCCTTTTGTTAAATAAAAATGAAAAATGCTGTCATCACCAGTTGAATGACTTATGAAGTAGGATAGGCCGCTTAGGATCCATTTATGTATCTTCTCTTTCCCGGAGAAACAAAGGGTGCATTTGGCGTCGTTTTTGAATCAGGGAAGCCTTCGTCACGCCACAATGACGCAATGACGCAACCGGCCTTCGAATACGGCCTTTAGAGGATGCAGAATTTAATTAGGACAGCCTGCATTGGCATTGGTGACGCAATCGGCCTTCAAATGCGACCTTCGGAGGGTGCAGCCTTGAATTGGGACATCCTTCGTCACGCTGCTGTGACGCAACCGGCCTTCAAATGCTTTTGACTAGGATGCAACCTTCCATTTGAGAAGCACCGAATGTGTCCTTCTCAATACAATAGGTGAGAAACGAAGAGTGAGGAAGCTTGTCACTGAAAATGTTTTTTTTTTATTTCAGCATTTTTTTATTTCAACACAGTTATACAGTTTTTCATACCCGTTCATAGGTTCACACAGCAACAAACGCTCCTTTTGAAAACGGGTTCAAAATGCAAGTTTTTAAAAATGTCTCCTTATCAACAACAAAAACGCGATGACGTCATGTACATGCGTATTATGTGTTCAGTCTATAGTGTTCCATCGCCATCTAATGGCCTGGCAGCAGAATTTCCGCGGATCCGCGTGAATAGGGCTCATTTTGACAATGGTATTATCTGTGCGCGGAAAACCTCAAAGGAAAACTCTGTTTTAAGTATATAGTTGACATCTAAACATGCCCTTAGTAAGATATGTCAACATTTAAACAACTTAAAAGTTTTTGTAGTTTGTAGTTAACATTTGACTATCACATTTAATTATCTTATAGGACAAATTTATGTGAGATATTGAGTGACAACTGATATTTTCATGAATTTATCCTGATTTCCAATACATAATTGCACGTTTGCTCAGTTTGGGTTCTAAATAAAATTTAGATTTGTGTATGTATTTTTAGGAACAATGCATTGTTACACACAGACAACTGATGTTGTATAGATAGGGCATATTTCATAAATTTGTGGCTCTCGTCCCTGATGTTTTGAGTATGAGCTCCATATTCTCACTATATGTCATATGGGTCATTAAAGCCTGACCTATCAATTAGCAACATGACATCATGACTTTTGCGTAAACATACACGCCACTTTTGAGTCAAGTAACGAAGCAAAATGTAGATCTACATCTGGGGAGCAATCTTTTTTTTTCCCCTAGGATGGTAATGGAACAGTCATAAATGCCATTAACCCCAGTGACGGTTAGGTTTAGGGACGGGGTTGAGGAAAGTCATATATTTATATATACAGTAATAACGTTAAGTCAACGGCGTTCATAAACACGCTGAAAAGCGATTATGCGTCTTAATAGCACGCCAAAAATGGAAATACGAATTGGAGTGTCATACACACGCTACTTCAGAAGATCAGTCTGCAATTAGGATACAAAAAGCATAGGACTGTGAAAAAAAAATGCTTTTGTCTAGGGTTCATTATACTGTTCCATTAAAAAAAAAAAAAGTTAATAATGGTAGCATGGAGGAATCACAGTGGCTATTTTGTTTATTTTGTTGAAGACCATGCTTCTAGCATTAGTGACTAATGATGAGAGCATCAGGGTCAGTGTGGTGAGGGGGATTGTGTGGGTTCTAGTGGTCACCCATACCTCATCTGATGAGCTTCTGCAGTATGCAAACGAGTGTGATGGGCAGCACGGTCCTAGCCTCAGGCGGCACACCCACATACCACCCACAGTACGTTCACTGACCTGCTTCATGCATACACATACACAAAAAATGGTTTTGTTCATACACTCATCCTGTCTCAAGTGGGCTGTTCTTGGCCAGTATAAGCTGCATTTTGGACTAGACTTTAAGCCTCAAGTCCAAAGACTATGTGAGAACGTCGGTTTCTCTGGTTGATGCTTTCTTTCACATCATTCGTAAAATACACGCAAACATCATTTCCGCATCCATACTCACTAATACTCTCTTGCAAACACCTGGATGCAAGAGACAGAGGGAGCTATGCGCCTGTGCCTGGCATTGCAGCACTACAGCTAATAACAGTGACACTGGGTGAATCCATTCCCCACAGTCAGCTGGCGACTGGCCCAGCACAGGCAGGCTTTCATTTATCATGGCTAGTCTAAGAAGACGCACGTGGAGTGAGAACAAAAAGCTAAAGGCTGTGAACATCTGCTGACCACACCAAACTTTATTTCTGTGGCAAGCACAACAGGAGAAAGCATGTATTACATGTGTAAATTAAAATATAAATGCTCCTTTGATTTGATTGTCCAATCATTTTTTATTAAGATAGCCAAAATAAAATTATTACATTAAATTTATATATATATATATATATATATATATATATATATATATATTCAATTTTTATTTGTAAATTCATTCGAAATAAAAATTACTTTAAATAAATAAAGACAAACATTGTTCACTCAGTAGTATGCAGCATTTATTCTATGCAGCCTTTTGCTCTTCTATCTAATCTATCCATCTATCTCCATACATACAGTATATGGTGAAGCTTGAGTCTGTGGGTCAGTGGTCTAAATGTGTTTCACAGGGACATGAGGACTGAGGTCTTCAAGGGTGAAAGGAGTAACAAGAGAGAGCATTTGTGCCACTAAACACCAGCGATAATAGAGGCCATGGATCAGCGGCCGCTTTCCCTCACCGCATGGCTGCGGCATCGCATTCTATCTGGCCCTTTTATCTGCACTTTTATTTAGCTTTATTGAGCATGGCGGCAGCAAAATGCGACTCTCTAACAACGCGCTGTTAGAATCATTTCGCACAACACCACTTCGTCATGTAAACTGACAGTTTTTATATTGCTCCATGTCCTTGCTTTGTCTTAGCAAACCCAGGTTATTCGAAAGCGCAGCCGAGTCACAAAATGGCTAAAGCGAGCTCATCTCAACCCTGGGGGAAATGTCTGCAACGAGACCCCTCCAGCAACAGACACATCATTTGAAAGGGTGGCCTGGTAAAAGCTTTTCCCATTACATGTAGAGGATCCAATTAAATGGCATGAGGGTTTTAACACCTAGCGGACTGTTTCAGCACTTGGGAATCTGGTGCTATCGAATGAGAGGGAGATGCCAGGTACAACGTCTTTCAATTAACCCCAGGCCTGTTTCTCTTTAACCGCATGGCTCTTTTGGCTGACCTTACACTGAGTTATAGCACTATGAAACTGACAGGGTTGTGAAAATATTGCCAGCCTCAGGACACTGGGGCTTTTGACTAATCTTTAGCAGGCAGGAGAAGCAATAATTGGGGGTGTCAAGATTAGGCAGTGAGAAATGATTCCGTCCCTCAAATGTCTCATCTAGGTGAAAGAGGAAAGGTAAGAGGAATGGACAGCTGACCACCAAACAGAATGAGAAGTCAAAAAAACATCCGGTCAAGCACGGTAAAGATGGTGTTATGAGTATACCGTGCTGTGTTGTGCTGTGCTCGACTTGTACTGAATACAGAGTGGGTATTTGAGTCCAAATGAAAAAAAATGATAATAAAATAATAAAAAAAATCCTCATGCGTCAATAAAAACCTCCTCTAAAATGTTGTCTTTCATATGCCTGTGGGCCTTCTGCTGCTACGGTGTGCTATAAAGATTTTTGTTTTGATTTGTTTCCTTCTTTTTGTCAGCAAGGCTTTCTTCCTGCCACTCATTTGTACATAGCAGATTTCTGAAAATTACATGCTGTTTTGGTCTTGTGTACATCTCTACCACCTCTGTCGTGGAAAGTTAAAGCTATTCTTGAGGTCTCCCACTGTTCATCCCTTTTTACAACACCCATTTTTAAAGATAGCTCTGTTAAGATTTGAACTTGTTATATATTAGACACTTAAACCACATTTGTGTCATATATAAAATGTAATTCTGATATTTCAAAATAGATAACATTTTTTTTTTCATTAAAAAAAAAAAAAAACCTTTGTAGATTTTTAAATTACAGGACAACATATACATCATCAAAAATCAAGAAACCCAGTATTTGGACTCCTGGTTGTCAAACTTATCATTTTGTTCATCATATTGACTATGGACATCGTGGGTGTTAGGACATCTGTCTAATTACAATCAATCAATCAATCAATCAATCAATCAATCAATCAGTTGTATTTATTTTATGATGTCACTTTGTTATCAAATTAAATTCAATTCATATATTTATTCATTGTGTGTGGTTTAATACTAATAGCTTTTGAAGCCAGTCTGCGACCTGCATTATCAGTATGAGTTATTTACTTCAGAGGTAATTTGACTGTTAAATCAAGAGTGAATACTTGAATACTTGTCAACTTGTCTGATCATGAAGTGTAAGCAAATAAAATACAGACAACCAGAATAAAAAGATGAGCCTTTTAATTATGCATCAAGGAAAAGCACTGCTTTGTGAGCTATTTTCTTTAAGTATTGAACACAATAGTGACAGCACTGACCGTCTTCATAACTACCATGTACAATTAAACTAACAGCATTAGAACCATTAGGCCATCTCTTATACCACCAGATACATTTTTACTAAATTCCTCAATATTGCCTTTATTTTACTCCAGTCCACATAATAATAATTTTTTATTAATGAGTATTTTTGGATAGTTAATTATGAAAGGCTAGAAGCACATTCAGCTATTTAATTAAAGACAGCTTTCTGGAAGCATGTCAGATGGAGGCAACCAATCCAAATCCATTTGGCTGCAGTGTTGGCTTGTGAATAGATATTATTATAGAAAGGTGATTTTGGTGTCATAAATACAATTGGCTTGGCAGTTACAGAGATGGCCACTTATGTATACAATTTAACAACCCCGAGCCCAGGGGTAAAAAGACGAAAGTGGGGCATCGAGGAGGAAGGCCCTGTCCTTGTCCCCAATGCCTGACAAATTCAGCCACAGATGTCTCTTCTTCTGCCCCTGAAGAGGACCCAATGCTCAAATTATCTGGTTCTGAGGAGCTGGGTATTTTGAGCAGAGGCAGGAGAAAGTGAAGATTTTCCACCCAACTCTCCTGCCTTTGAGGAGCTGCTGGAGGTTGTGACCAGATCTGTGTTGGCCAAATTAAATATTGATTGTCCAACAGAAAAGCAGAAATCAACGAAAAAAAGCAAGCGTGATGAGCAAGATCGGTCACAGCCTTCTACGCCGGAGCCTTCCATTTTTCTCCGATCCCCACAACGAGGTGTCAAGATCATGGGATAAGCCCTTCTCTTCAAAGAGGTGGACGACAGCGTGGAAGTCCATGGCAGCTTTGGTAGCTACAGAGAGACATTTGTGGATGAATTTGTCGGGCATTGGGGACAAGGACAGGGCCTTTCTCCTCAATGCCCCGCTTTCATCTTCTGGCCTCTTTGGTGACACAGTCAACATTGTCGGTGAGAGGTTTCAGAAGATGAAACGACAATCGGCCGCAATTAAACAACTTATTCCCCGCTGTCGTCCAGGGTCTCGTGGGTCTGGGACCCACGAGGCAGCCGCCAGCTCTTCCCACCGGAAGCAGTAGAGGAACAGTGTTGCCATTCGTGCTCTCCCACAAAAGGCCTGGAGCCAGAGGCAACACCTTCAACCAAAGTCTTCCAAGCCGAAGGCAGATCTGAGGACTGTCATTCGGGCGAGGAAGGCTTCGGCAAAAAGGTCCTGATGCATTGCGCAGGCCTCTAAGGGTGGTCCCCCCACAACTGAGCACCAACAGCTCTCTTCTTTGTGGAGCCCTAAGGAAATTATGTTCGCTTCCTGTTGCTAATTGCGCTTCGGGACACATCGTTGTTCAGCAAATGCATATCGCAGTGTCCGCCTGAAAAGCTTGCGGACCTGCCTAGATCGCCTACTCTCATGAGGCCTGCAGAAAAATCGGTTAGCCCCTGCCAGTCAACTGCTTCAGGTCACGTAATTCTAAATATAACACCAGGGTCAGCTTGAGAGACTGGTCCCCCAAGTAGATTATCTAGACACCTGAAAAGGTCTTCGAAATATATCTCAATGGGTCCTGAACACAGTGGAAAAGGGGTACAGAATTCAGTTTGAGTATCGTCCACCAAAGTTCAGCGGGGTTGTGCACACGCTGGTCAGCCCTGAGCAGGGCTAGGTCATGGAACAGGATGTTCAGTCCCTCTTAGTAAATGAAGCCATAGAGCAGGGTCCTCCTCGAGAGGGAAGCCGGGTTCTACATCCGGTACTTCATAGTTCCCAAGAAGGATGGGGGGTTACGTTCTATAATAGATTTTCAGGGTATTGAACCGGTCTCTGAGGAGATACAGGTTTAAAATGCTAACTATACCTATTATCGCGAGTCAGATCAGGTCCAAGGACTGGTTTGTAATGATAGATCTAAAAGATGCATACTTCCATCCTTCCCCAACACAGAAAGTTTCTAAGGTTCCTTTTATGGGGGAAAAGCATATCAATACAGAGTTGGCCTGGCACTGTCACCACACACCTTCACGAAAGGAATGGATGCATCTCTTGCTCCATTGAGACTTCAAGGCATTCGCATCCTCAACTACATCGACGGCTAGATCATTCTGGCTCAGTCAGAGGAGTTGGCGGTTCAACATCGAGATGTTGTTCTGAATCATCTGAGGTGCTTGGGATTAAGACTCAATGTCAAGAAGAGTTCATTAATTCCTCTACAGAGAACTATTTTCCTTGGGGTAGTATGTGATTCAGTCACAGTGTGGGCACAGTTGTCTCCTGCTCATATAAACACCATCTTCACCACAGTAATGAGTATCAAGCTAAGCCAGGCCATCACTGTCAAACACTTTCAAAGGGTTCTGGGTCTCCTGGCAGCAACATCCCACATGATTCCTTTTGGCCTGCTGCATATGAGGGCCCTGCAGTAGTGGCTCAGGACCAGAGGGTTTTCCCCGAGGGGGAATCCATTTTCACAAGCAAAGTAACACGTCGATCCATTCGTTCTTTGGTCGTATGGAACAAACCGTGGTTCCTGTCCCAGGGTCCTGTGTTGGGGGCATCTTGTCAGAGAAAAAAAATGACCACAGATGCATCCAGCTGGGGTGCGGTCATGGAAGGCCGCAACACTAGGGGTCTTTTGAAGGATTATCATCTCTCATGGCACATCAATTGCCTGGAGATGTTGGCAGTAATTCTGCCACTCAGAGGCCTTCATGTTCTAGTGCGAACAGACAATATGTTGTTGGTCTCATATATAAATCGATAGGGAAGCCTGAGATTGCACACTCAATGCAGATTGGAACATAAGGTTCTTCTGTGGTCCCAGGGCAAATATCTCTCAGTCAGAGCAGAGTGTTTATTTCCCAAGACAAGAATGTGGGAGCAGACATCCTGTCGAGGTAGGGACTGAGGCCCAAGGAATGGAGACTCCACCCAGAGACAATGGAGTTGATATGTAGGGAATTTGGTCATCGCAAAGTGGATCTGTTCGCCTCTCACGAGAACACTCACTTTCCGCTCTGGTTCTCCCTTATGCACCCAGCTTATATGGGACTGGATGCCATGGTGCAGACACACACACACCTGCAACCCAGCACCCACACCATCTACCCCAGTGGTATCCAGTTACAAGCAACATTTTACGATCCATGATCCATATCACTCATTAGAAAACAATTGCAACGTCTCAGATTGTGTCTGCGTCCCTCGACCACACTTCTCACGCTCCTGAGAACGACTTGATTCGACCAATCGGAAGCTGATGCTGTCATGTTCCGGTGTCCTTTTATAGCTGCCGCATCACATACAAATCACCGGTGACGTCATGACGCAATACCGATCAAGATTGGACTAGTTCCATACAGGCTTCAGACGCAGCGTCGTAACCCGAGACGTTTTCTATACAGTATGTAGTATATTTTTTCTTTGTTAACCTATAATGAAAATAATGTTGCATTTTTCTTTTTTTTTCTTTTCTCTTTTTTCAGTAAGTTATGGTATTTACACAACATTGAGAATACACAACTAATCAAATAAAAATAAATTAATTCAAATAAAATCTGTCAATGAACAGAGACACATCTGGGGTCATGAATATGTCGGAGAAATAACAAATTCTATGCATTGGTAATAGAACACATTTGAATAAAAGTTAACAACAAAATAACAGTCCAAAAGTCTGATATAATTTATTCTCATTTCTTTAATGTTGCATTTGCAATGTAAGATGAACCCCCCCCCCCCCCCTTTTTCTCTCTATACTCTCCCCAACCCCCCCCCCCCCCCCCCCCTCTCCCCCTCTCTCTCATAGTGTTTTCTAGTCAATGTATAAATTTAACCCAGTACAACGGAGTGTCACATCAGCCCAGCCTTCAAAATCCTGAGTATTGATTTTAACACCAAAATTAAGGCTGAATTAAATAATAATAATAATAATAATAAATACATTTTGGCACTGGAGGGATCAAATGGCAATGAAATAAAATGTATTTTTCTTTGAGAGTGGCTCTGAAATGAGTATAACACAGAATGACACAGGATTTGAATAGGTCTGGGAACAATGCAAGCAGCCAATCAGTGATAATCAAGTTAATATTATATAAAAAAGTACAATCCATTAAGTCATATAACATGTAAAGAATAGGAAAATTCACAACTATTTTCTCACAATTGATAATGAGTTAGCCTGTGGCTGTAAAAGCCATTGATTTAATTTGAGTGGTTTCTGTGCCTAAACTATGCAGCACAATTTTATCATTCATTTCTTGTTAACATTATTTATACCCAACATAACTTAAATGTTTAATCCTTTTAATGTGATTTGAGATTGTATTAATTTTCGTTTTATGAGCTTAGAGATCTAGAGGAAGAGGCATGTCATGGAAATATTTAAAATCTGCCTTAAGCAGTTTCCTTTTCTTATTTTTTTTCTTATTTTTTTTTTTTTTTTTGACAGCTGTCATAGTGCTCATAAACCTTTAAGTTCAACTGTCACCTGGTCTATGAGCATTCAAAGCTGCCCATGTGCTGTGATCTTTTCTCTCTGTCTGTAACTATGCATTCAAATTCTTTGCTACTCTAACTTGCACTCAGCCAATTGACTTTGTACACCGACGCATGTATAATTCCCGACGCACAGCAGACTTTTCCCTCCACAGATGCATGTTGGTAAATTAGAGAATGAACTTGCTTTCCCGGGGGCGGTTCAGTGAAAAGAGGTGGCGTGTTCCGGAGGTGCTATTTTGCAGTTTCAGAAAACAATTCCCCCACAGACGAGGAAAAACCTAGTCTAAAGTCAGTGGTTCAGATGCTATTTTAAGGGCACATACTTGGCCATAATGTAGCGTGTCTACAACACGCATAACACTTTGCCTCTCTCATTTACAAATACACACCAGTTCCCATTTTTTTCAAACCATTCATAATTACAAGGACAAATATTACTACATGAGGGAAATCATTGATTTGAATTATTGATTGACATTGATTTACCCATGAAGATGTGAAAAAATAGGCGTAAATCTAGCTCACACATTTAACCAAATTATTATAACACAGTCTCAACCCAAGAAGTCATATAACTGACGTCTTGGGATGAGACTGCACTGATTATTATATGCCTTTAGCCGAAGCTAATTTGGGTGGATTTATCTCGCTATCTTCCTCTCTGCCGTGCTCGCAATGTGGTTTGGAGCAAAGTTTTTTCCTGTCTCGGCATGCACGCTTGCTTTTGTTCGCTCACTCAAAAGCAAGGCCATCAATGTATGCTTACATTTACGAGTCATTAAATCATGTTTAATTTGGACTTCCCTGTGCATGCTCTTTGAGGTGGACCCAGGGTGGACCCCATAAACTTCCATTATTTGACTGACAGACAAGAACGGGTTGACCTAAAAATATCAAAATTGAAAATACTGTGGAAACAAAGACACCTACATCTTGTATGCCCTTGAGGTAAGCTAAAACATATCAGAAATGTATTTCAAAGTGAACTATCCCTTTAAGAACACACCCTAGTTTTCTTTCTGTAAAGCATTATGGCCATGGGGTTCTAAATGCATTCAAAATGCATTTAGTTTAGATACTTTTTACAACAACAATAAAGTTCTTGATAATTGAGTTTGGGATTTGTTGATACAGAAGTCAACATTAATGACCACAATATTTTATTTCACTGTTAATCTGTTTCACCCACAAAACATTTTTTCTTAACAGCATTACACACATTAATCTGCCTCCGTGTTCTTCATGTTGTGTCATACTGTTTTGACCTAGATACACAAACAAACTGTCTCCAAAAAAAAAAAAAAAAGAAGACAAATAGTCCATGACTTAGAGGAGAAATAATGAAATAAACTTATGAATAGTACATCTGCTTGAGTGTTGACATACTAAATGAGGTGAAAGGTGCTCCAGTAAAAACTTTATATTGTTTTGGCAGTGCCATGAATACTAGCTCTGGACTTGGCAGCAAAATCTGCACCCACTTGTAGAGGAGGGAAGCAAACATTACTTTCAAAGAGTGTTGTGTGCTTTGGAGGCACAATATGTTACAATATGAATTACTTTGTGCAAAAATATTTGCACAAAAATGAATTTATATTTGCACAAAAATGAATTTGCATGGTGTTCGAATGATTTCTAATTACCATGAAAAAGGCTGTTTATAAAAAAAAAATTATATATATATATATATATATATATATATATATACACACACACACACACACACACACGCACACACACACACATATATATATATATAGTTCAGATGCAAAATGCCATTTGAAATGTTCTTCTTTAATGATGATTTTTTTATCAAACTTGTATATTTAAGTTCAGTAATTTCACTTAAATAACAATTAATAGGTAAACATTGCCATTTAAGTGAAATCACTGAACTTAAATATACAAGCTTGATAAAAATGATCATTCCAGTAGAAAATTTCAAATGGCACTTAGAGGATTTTGCATCTGAACTCTTCATATATATATATATATATATATATATATATATATATATATAATCCACATGGACACAACCACTGGCACCAAATGTTAAGTATAGCCCTCTATCTTTTAGAGAAAATAAATAAAAATATTTTAAGTCAGGAGCAAATGTTACATATACATATATAACTATTACATATATAACTATAAGCACCACTTAATTGCATAACACATTTTTGCAAATACAAAAAAATAACCCACGTGAACAAGCAAAATATTGACTTCTAAAGTAAAATTAATTTGATTTATGAATAGCATATTGTAATTAATTTGATTCAACTATTTTCCTATTGATAGTCCTTCTAACAAAATGTTACAAATGACCCGTCACATAAAAACATCCAGAATGTGCAAGAGGATTAAGGCTAGAACATTAAATATGTACAAATTCAAATAAAATAACTCCATTCATCTCCACCTTGAATACAGACACTCCTGAGTGCTAATGAAAACCTCACATTTCCTTTCATCATCAAGGTTAAACGAAAGAGTCAGGAACACACGCATAACCAAATCAAAATTAACGTGATAACTGCTGAGCCGATGCAAGTTGACAAAAGGCCAACCCCTGAACCAATAATCAGGAGCACAAATCAGGCTTACTCAAGCTTAGGAGCTTCAGACAGAGGTTGATAGGGGGATTGCCAGTATATTTTTAGCCTGTCTTTTAATTGCCATTTTCACCTTTTCACATCAGAGTCATTCAAAATAATAGGCTGACATGAACCCTGTCTTCCCCTCTGTAGTCTCCGTGGACGAACCCTGCTCTGTATGTCTCAAACTCTTCCAGAACACCTCTGCTTGCAACATGCCAGACAAAGTTCACTCATTCCGCCCACGGTAGGCCGCACATCCTGCGATGTACTCCAGAGACCACCCGTAAACATGACAGCCTCTGCCCATGCTGTTCTGCCCACATAACCTATTTTTTGTCTTCTGTCATGTAGCAGGGGGAAAAATTGACCCGCAACAGAGGCAAAGTGAAAGAAGCATTCAAAATTAAAGGGATAGTTCACCCAAAAATGAAAATTATTTCATCATTTACTCCCCCCTTAAGTTGTTCCAAACCTCCATGTGTTTATTTGTTTTGCTGTACACAAAGGAAGATATTTGGAAGAATGTTTTAATCAAACATAGTCAATGGGGATTGAGATCTGTTTGATTAAAACATTCTTCCAAATATCTTCCTTTGTGTACAGCAGAACAAATAAACACATAGAGGTTTGGAACAACTTGAGGGTGCGTAAACAATGATATAGTTTTCATTTTTGGACTCTATATGAAGAGTTCAGATGCAAAAGCCTCTAAGTGCCATTTGAAATGTTCTTCTATTTATTTTGCATAATTTAGTTTACTCTATGCAATGAAGATTACCTATTAATTGTAATTTAAGTGAAATTACTGAACTTAAATATACAAGTTTGATAAAAAAAAATATTCTAGAAGAAAATTTCAAATGGCACTTAGAGGCTTTTGCATCTGAACTCTTCATATCTATTCTAGAGCTGAGGATCTGAATCAGGTGTGTTAAATAAGGGAGACATACACAATATGCAGAGCAGTGGGTCGCGAGGACTGGAGTTGAGAACCCCTGATATAAATAGTGTGAAGAGACTCTGGCAGAATAAAACACAAATGAGAATGGACCAGTACGTCTCGGTATGATTATTTGATACATGTACTTATAGAGTTGTAATCGCGTCCGGATGTGCAACACACACAGACACACACAAACACTGAAGCTGGCACAATATTTTGAAACTACATACACATTCTGTTTGCTACAAGCGAAATTACATTTATGCGAGGGACCTGTTGCATCATGTTTACTTGTCATACAGGTGCTCATGTGGCAAATGTGAGAAGATGTCTAACTTACAGAACAACAACATATATGCAGTTTTTAATACAATATCTTTAAATAAATAATAAAAAATAAATATATATATATATATATATATATATATATATTAATAAATGTGTGGTTACACACTATACAAACAAGGTTTAAATTCTATACACAGACATCCTACGATGACAACAACTTTAGACGCATTTGTTGTTGAATTGGCTGACATCGACTGAAATGACTATTTGCTCAAAAATCATAAAATACACTTACTGTTACTGGAGGTGTCGGTGGATCGCAAACAGTAGACCACGATTAACTTTTAAGCCACAACAACAGGATTAACCCACGACAGAACATTTATGTTTCCAAGAGACATTACCGCACTGTTGTTGAAACAATGGAGGATGTCTATGCCACAACCACACTGTCAATCAAACCCCTTGCTCAATTCTACGTCACAAAGCGCTGAATCTTAGAACAGCTCGTTCTGAGACAGTGCATATGATTTATTGAGATTGTAAAAAAAAAAAAAAAACTGGGTGGATTTTTATCATTAGGTTGGTTTTGCTCATACACTGCCAACACACATTTATGTTCAAACACCATATAAAAGTGAATTTTCCATAATAGGTGCCCTTTAAGTTCCCCCACAGCAAATTCGCTCATCCATGTCTTTATGGAACTTGGTTTGTAGTCCAACATGACTGCACACCTGGCAGTCATGTTGGAACAGGAAGAGCCACCCCCAAACTGTTCCCACAAAGTTGGTAGCATGAAATTGAAATCCAAAATATCTAGGTATGCTGAAGCATTAAGCGTTCCTTTCACTGAAACTCAGGGGCCAATGCCAACCCCTGAAAACAAACCCCCATCCACCAAATTTTACACTTGCCACAATGCAGTCATTACATTATGTAAGGCTTGAATGGAGCTGCTTGGCCATGGAAACCCATTCCATGAAGTTCTCTACAGACTGTTCTTGAGCTAATCTGAAGGCCACATAAAGTTTGGAGGTCTAGCTTTTTTTGACTCTGCAGAAAGTTGATGACTTCTGTGCACTGTGCGCCTCAGCATGTGCTGACCCGGCTCTTTGATTAAAAGTGGCCTACCATTTTGTTGCTGTAGTTCCCAATTGCTTCCACTTTAATACTACTAACAGTTGACTGTGGAATATTTAGTAGTGAGGAAATATCACGAATGGACATATTGCAAAGGTGGCAACCTATCACAGTACCACGCTTGAATTCACTGAGCTCCTGAGAGCAAACCATTCTTTCACAAATGTTTGTAGAAGCAGTCTGCATGCCTAGGTACTTGATTTTATACAACTGTGGCAATGGAAGTGATTGGAACGTCTAAATTCAGTTAAATTCAGAGTGGTGTCCCAATACTTTTGCCAATATAGTTTATGTTTTTAGGCCAAGCCGTAAGTTGGCATAGGATTTTAACATTATCTTTTGGATTAATGCAGAAAATCACTCTGTAGCCGACATGACTTGTTCATCATTATTATTGTCACACTTGAACACAACTTTTATGAATTTTGAAGCCTAAAAACAATCGGCAGAAGTAAAAAGCTAAATGTAGGCTGTGAAGATCAATACAAAAGTCACTTCCATTTATTTCCGACAACCCTTTGTTTAGAAAAAAAAACAAAAAAACTGTTTGCAAAAGTGTGAGATGCTTATATAGAGCTGTAAGATGATTAGTGATGATGGGTGACAGGTGACAGTGATCAGTGATTAGGAAGTGCATGCAGGTGAGGGCCAAGGAAGATGATGCGAAATGAAGTGCAGACGGTGATAAATAGGGTTGGGTATCGTTTGAATTTGAACGATTCTGATTCCGATTCCGATTCCTTGTTTCGATTCCGGTTCCTAACGATTCTCGATTCAGATTCTTTTAAGAGGCAGGGTCAAAAAAGTTTAGCTAACCTTGCTAACCAACGGCCTTTCTGAAGGAAATAATCCTTTCTGAAGGAAATACTCCTTCTGTAAAAATACTCCTTTTGTCACAATTTTTGCATTTTGCCGAGATTTCGTTATTTTTAGAAAAGCGAAGCCACACTTTGGATCGCCGACGTAAGGTACTCATGTTCGACTCGCGTGGTTATGCCAACACTTCCGGTAGACGGTTCATCGTTGGTGTTGTTCAGCAGTTTCTTCTTCCGTTCGGCGGACTGTGAATATCGAAACTAGGAATCGAAATTTTAACTTTTGAACGATTCCGGGAAAAACGAAAAGTTAGTCTCAGTTCCAATCGATACTCGATTCTCGATACCCAACCCTAGTGATAAACCGGTGACTAACCAGCCCGAGCGCGTTTGTTCCCGGCGCCCCCCGCGCCGTTGGTCTGGATGCACACTCAACTTGATTCTATCGAACCCTGTTGTGTTTGCGTGCATTGTACGTCATCGCAAACGCGCAAGGCCTATGATAGAAAACAGACGTGGGTCAATATTGTGTTTTTTATTAATTTGCTGCTATTATGTGCAGTTGGTTGAACAATACAGGTTTATGTGTCATAAGGTGGCCTTCTGCTGCTTGCAAACTGACTATTTTAAGGAGACAGTGGATTTCCAAAGCACAAATACACTGCAGGCTCACTCTCGCTCGTATCCAAGGTAAATACTATAATCCCTTACAAGTGTTTTATTTAACTGAATACAGCATAATAAGCTAAAACACATGAACAGGCTACTTTAAATCCTGAATAAGTACGCACACAAGTTTGTGTTGCTTTCACATTCACGCAAACCGTAAACCGACAGCCTCGATGTCTCATGTGGCCGATAAATGTGACCACTATTTGAAATGAAACGCAGACTCAGTCACTTGTTTCATTATTGATTCAATGAGAATGACAATTTTTAACAAATCGGTTGAATGAATGATTTGATGACTTGCTCATAACACAGTCAACATGTACCACCACCTACATCTACTACATCTAATCCTGCAGAAAGATCCGCTGATAAATCCATATACCACTTGTGCACAAACTGACAGTCCATCTTGAAGTCCTGAGCAGCCAAATCTTGCCCTTTGGGAAAAACTAAAACTTCAATATACCACAAAGGAGGAATCTGGATCTGAACCACTGGCTTCTGAGATCTTAAAAAAAAAAAATTAAAAAAAATAAATAAATAAGAAGAAACTTTTTTTGTCATCTGGCATCTGCTGTTGAAAATGCATTTGACAATACGTGTGAAGCCAAACTAAAGTGTACCAGTTGCTTGCTATACTGGCTGCTGCCATGAATTATACATGTGAAATTTGCACAGTGCTTTAGAGAACAGAAGGTAGCATCAAATGAGAGTAAAGTGAATGAAAAAAGAAAAAGAAAAAAAAAAACAGGTAAGAGATATTTCCACTAGCATCTTAAAGCTATCAGAGGAACTGTTTATCATTTTCAAAGATCCAGCTTCTCCATCAGACTGAAAATAACTAATTTAGCAAATGCAATCATATTATTATTATTTTTATTATTATTATTAATATTTCTTCTGGCACATCCTTGTGAGGATCTCTTTGCATTCATTTCTTTGGGGCACAATAGCTGCCATTTTCTAGTCCATTTTCAAGTCCATTTTCAGAATAATTTGAATGATGAAGAGCCACATCATCAGATCCTTTGTGATGAACAATGAACCTGATATTAATCTCAGTCTAAACAATGACAAAAGCTTCATGCGGAATAATATATGGCAGATCAAAATAAAAGACTCTCTAATGTCGGATTCTTTGTTTTACAATTTACATGTCTGTGCATCTGTTTATGAATGTCAGATCTATCTCATTTCCATATCTGCCATTTTGCATCAGAAGGCTAAAATCAGAATATTTGTGGCCTGGCCATCCAGTTCAACGGACCATGATATTTCCCTACTAAATGTCAGAAGGATAATTCTGTGATTTAATGTCACTCTAATTCAGAGCCTCAAGCTTTTGTTTACTCTAACGCACATTATCACATTTAACATATGAATTTTACCTTTAAAATATAGTAAAATCAAGTAAAGTACACATGTGGTCTGGGCATGCCCTCTCATTACTGGACCATAATGACATCTTAAGCATTCACTATGAGAATCTTAGACAGACATCATGGTGGATTTATGGTCTCAGGATGAAGCAGGATGAAGAAAACTGCTAGTGGTTTTCACAATTGTCTTACTCCTGGCTACACAATCCTATCATGTGCCTTCACGTGGGCCGGTTGTTGAAGAGATGCCTTGACAGTGACTGGTGGATAAATATTTTGCCATAACAATACTGATATTAATGGAGCTATTTTGCTTGTTTTGTGAATTGGGAAAAGTATACATGTGTAATGTGTGGGGCCAAAAAATATTTAGTCAGTCACTGATTGTGCAAATTCTCCTAGAATAATGATAGAGGTCTGTAATTTTCATCATAGGTACACTTCAACTATGCGAGACAAAAAAAAAAAAAAAATCCAGGCAATCACATTGTAGGATTTTTAAAGAATTTATTTGTAAATTATGGTGGAAAATAAGTATTTGGTCACCCACAAACCAGCAAGATATCTGGGTCTCACAGACCTGTAACTTCTTCTTTAAGAAGCTCTTCTGTCTTCTACTCGTTACCTGTATTAATGGCACCTGTTTGAACCCGTTTCTGTATACAATACACCTGTCCACAGCCTCAAACAGTCACACTCCAAACTCAACCATGGCCAAGACCAAAGAGCTGTCAAAGGACACCAGGAAGAAAATTGTAGACCTGCACCAGACTGGGAAGAGTGAATCTACAATAGACAAGCAGATTGGTGTGAAACAAACTTCGGGAGAAACTGTAAGACATACAAGACCACAGATAATCTCCCTCGAACTGGGGATGCACGCAAGATCTCATCCCGTGGGGTCAAAATGATCATGAGAATGGTGAGCAAAAAATCCCAGAACTACACAGAGGGACCTGATGAATGACCTGCAGAGAGCTGGGACCAAAGTAGCAAAGGCTACCATAAGTAACACACTACACCGAGAGGGACTCAAATCCTGCAGTGCCAGGTGTGTCCCCCTGCTTAAGCCAGTACATGTCCAGGCCCGTCTGAAGTTTGCCAGAGAGCATATGGATGATCCAGAAGAGGATTGGGAGAATATCATGAGGTCAGATGAAACCAAAATAGAACTTTTTTTTTGGTAAAAACTCAACTCATCATGTTTGAAGGAAGAAGAATGCAGAGTTGCATCCCAAGAACACCATACCTACCGTAAAGCATGGGGGAGGAAACATCATGCTTTGGGGCTGTTTTTCTGCAAAGGGGACAGGAAAACTGATCCGTGCTGAGGGAAGAATGAACGGGGTCATGTATAGTGAGATTTTAAGCCATAACCTCCATCCATCAGTGAGAGCCTTGAAGATGAAACGTGGCTGGATCTTCCTACATAAAGATTATTTATGTTTAGAAGACTGATATGCATATTTAAAGTGCATAACTTATGGTTCCATACCATACATAAAGGTTTGCAAATTGAATTTCATGTACGGCTCATTTTTCAATGACCAAAGTCAGCATAAATCGGCCATGTTTAATAGACTGGGTTCTAATCCACCATTTACTACTCTGTTTCTATTCCCAGCTCCAGCAAGTTAGGTTGTGTTAAAAGATTTGAGAATACAAAGGGTCTGAGTTCAAACCCCAGAATGGCTGATTCATTCACAGGAGAGTGAATAAGGCACTTAACCCCAGGTTTCTCCAAAGGGACTGTCCTGTAGAAACCATGATAAACGTGAACATCGTAAAGCTTTTTTTCCCCCCGGCTCAGGCATCAGAGGCAAGACAGTGTTTTTGTAGGTTAAGCAAAAATCTCTATCATGTGACTCATGCCGTAAATGGGAAGAACATCAACTAAATGGTTCAGTCCTGTATAGCATCTCTTTATGTTTATTTGAAAACCTATAGAACTGTCCACTGAGTAACTGATTCCTACTTATTTTAGCTGACCTTTTTTGGAAAAGTATATTATGTATGTCTACACTACTCTACCTCAAAAGTGATGTGCTCTACCTCAAAATCACATTTTTCCTCTTCATTTAATTCAGCACATTGTGAATTTTGCATTCTGATAGCTATAGAAATCACTAAAACTGCATCTACTACAGCCCTGTCCTCGTACGAATGTTCAAAAAAACAAAGACGTGCAATTAATGCCATAGAAGACAAATTGAAAGCAGACCAGTTTAGTTGTTGTCTGCAGCATTTTGACTTCGAATGAGGCTAAAATACAGTTTAGTGACCGCTCAGTCTAAAGTAATGAAAAAGCACCCCCATTTTTAAGGACAGATAAGGCAACTTAGGTAAAATAGAGAGAGAAAGAGAGAGGGATGGAGTACGTACTAGTGTTCTAATGGAAGTCTATTAATTGCCTGCATTAGACTAATGCATGCATGAAAAATGTTGGTAGTGGAATGTAAATGCAGATGGGTAATGGACTCTACTGATGCCCTGGTTCGTCTTCTCCCCATTAACCTAAATGCCTATAGGTTGTTTTATGTAGCCTACAGTTTACATCTTGCACAGAAAAAAAGGGGTTTGTGCTGTTTGCATGCAAAACAATTAACTTCCATTCATCTGATGTCGTTTGCTATGCCTATTGCACTTGGTCCATTATAGCTATATTAGATTCGAAATGAAAAGGGTAGATGTGAAGCCATCATGCAGAAATAATTTCATACTTTATGTGAACAACAGTACCGGTCCAAAAGAGCAGAACAATGTGCCTCAAATTACTTTCTAAAATCACTTAATAATTTAACAAAAGGCATTGCAATAATATCTCAGTGAATACACTGCCAATGTTTCTACTTATGAATCAAGTGAATAATAAATTACTTTTGAAAGCATCATAGATGTCAGATGAGTCAAGAGAGATAGACATTAAGAAAGTAAGAAATCTAGATAGAAAGATAGTGTGTATATATATATATATATATATATATATATGAAGAGTTCAGATGCAAAAGCCTCTAAGTGCCATTTGAAATTTTCTTCTAGAATGATCATTTTTATCAAACTTGTATATTTAAGTTCAGTGATTTCACTTAAATGGCAATGATAATTACCTCTTAATTGTTATTTAAGTGAAATTACTGAACTTAAATATACAAGTTTGATAAAAAATCATCATTAAAGAAGAACATTTCAAATGGCATTTAGAGGCTTTTGCATCTGAACTCTTCATATATATATATATATGATTTATTATATATATATATATATATATATATATATATATATATATATATATATATATATATATATATATATATATATATATATATCTACATATATGAAGAGTTCAGATGCAATAGCCTCTAAATGCCATTAGAAATTTTCTTCTTTAATGATAATTTTTATCAAACTTGTATATTTAAGTTCAGTAATTTCACTTAAATAACAATTAATAGGTAATTATCATTGCCATTTAAGTGAAATTACTGAACTTAAATATACAAGTTTGATAAAAATCATCATTAAAGAAGAAAATTTCAAATGGCATTTAGAGGCTTTTGCATCTGAACTCTTCTTATATATATATATATATATATATAAATATATATATATATATATATATATATATATATAATTCTTTTTTTTCCCATCAAATCCTGCTGTAGGCACATGGAACAGGTGAGAGGTAAAATCAAAGCTTTCTGTGAATACAATCCATGTCTGGGCTATTCAGCGGCTGTAATGGTGGACACTGGCCTCTGATTTCCCTGAGGTATGAAAGCTATCATATCATTCAAGCTTTCCTTTCAAGTTTGTATTCTAGTTCTGATGGGCAACCCGGAACAGAGACACATTTGATGTTGACAGTCAAAGCTTCCAGAACTGAAAATTCTCACAATTTACTGGTGAAACATGATGTTATAATGAATTATTCCTTTCACAACACTGTAAATAATGAGTGTTGCATTTAGCCACCATTTATTTTTCAAGTATGTCATAATTAAAGATAGAGATGAGATTTCACAAAAGACTTTCATTCATATGCACTGTGCAAAAGGTTGCATCTACAAAATTAATTCCATCCAACACCTTGTAATTGTTACATTTCCAGGTAATAGAAAGCGCACAACAAAGGATCGTCAGAGAAACCAGGTATTTAATAGTAAATTCAAGGGTAACATCACATTTACACAAACAATAACCAACACTGGCAAGAGAGGAACTTAAATACACTGAGGAATGAAGAGGGAAACAACACACAGATGGGGCAACTAAACTCAGAATACTCTGAACACAAACAATGAGCGGGAAAACTGAAACACAGGACTGAACCAAAAACACAATGACGTTGTTATATACATAACTATAACAGTAATATCTTGCACAAAGTGAAGATTATTTTTTTCTGCATATCTTAGCCTACTTGCATTACAATAGTGAATTTGAACATAATCAAAATAAAATGTATTGAAGTCAAACCACATGACCACTGGCCTTTTTCCAGCTTGTTTTTTAATCCTAATGGCAAAAAATGTAATGTAAAACTGCTGAAAGATGTCTGTGATGGGTAGGTTTAGTTATAGGATTAAGGGGATATAATATAGTTTGTACAGTATAAAAATAATGTCTATGGAATGTCCCCATAAAACATGAAAACCCAACAGACCCAGCAAAATATACATTCAGAGGTCCATAAATCTTAGTGATGGGCAACATTTCCCAAAACTGGCAAGACTTAATTGATTCCATTTACATTTGTTGACCTTTCTGAAGAAGAAAAGACCCTTTGAGATTCATACTTGCACCTAAGACAAATCACTGACAAGATGCTTAATAAAACGAACTGTTTAAATCTTTACAAGATTCGTTTGACTTGTTGCATTTCCATTTTAATAAAGCTGTCATTCTTTGCATTATACAAGAGATACTGTTTTTTAAAGGCACCCACGGGAACAAACCATTTACATCACAGCTACTGTAGCATACTAAAGGGGTCAAAGCAATTAATCGGCCGGTCAGTGAAACATCAAGCACCATAACAAGTGTGTGTGTTCCATTTGACACAGCTGTCAATCTTGGTATGGCAGTATGTTATTACATTGGGAGTTAGACATCAATACAGTCATGGCCTCATGTTGCATATGTTTTTGATTTACACATGATAGATGACCCTTCAGGTCAAATAAAAAGCTATTTATGTTATGTCACCTGTATATAAAACCATCTGTTACGGAGAATAATTAGGAAGGTTTGAAATCTACATAGATGTAAGTGGGTGGCATTTATGAGGGTGAACGTAAAAGTTAATTATCAGATGAAACTTTATTACATTACATTTTTTCTGGATAATAATACCAAATGTCTATATTTGATAAAGAGTTTGATGGTTTCAAAAGTTTCTAAAAGGGTAGAAAGCAGTACATTTATCGATCAGACCTTATGTGCCATAAACACACAAGTGGAAATTCAATAATGCCTCTCCCTCCAAGCATTCATAAAATGAACAACAATTTACTTTAAAGCTATGGCCTTTACTATAAACATGTTTTCAGTCCTTAAATTGACAGTACATAAAAAGACAACCACTCACACTTCCAACAAAACACCTCTTCAATTTGGTGACTGATGAATCTTCACTTCACTTAAGCTGAAGACCCAATGGAAAGGAGCTCGCTTTTTGCACATGAGTTGTATGTGAAACATTCACCGGATCCCACAGCATTTTGCAACGCAAACCATATTTGGCTAAACTCAGACACTCACAATCAGTGGCAATCTGAAAAATATCTTTGACCTTTTCTGAAAATTAGAAAGCCAAACATGATGAGGACTAGTGACTGACATTTGGACTTGATAAATTGTTTTGAACTAAGGGTGTACTTGTTTAATATCAAGCTTTAGAATACTGACAAGGGAGTAATAGAGCCTTATCTGAACCTGGCTTACAACTGGTTCATTGTAAGCATACTATTACGACGTTTAGGCAATTTACACCGTCTATAAAAGAGCCAATTGCAGCAGCTGTTTCTATGGCATTTTTTACAGAACTACTGCGACATCTTCATCAGCTAAACTCTTCCACCCATCTTCCGAGCGCACGTTTTCCCCAGCGAGTTATGTGTCATGTTCTCCAGTAATACTGATTAATTGCTCGTTTCTAGCAGTGACTTGATAGTGTCTTGCCAAAAAATTCAATTATGAAGCACTTCTGTTGTCACGCAACTGGCAATCCAATGGTATTATTACAACACAATCAGTGCACTGACATATTGTAAATGGCAAATAATATGGGACATGTGCTGAAGTAATAACCTTGAGAGAGTGACGGATGGTAGTTGGGTTTTATGCTAATGACTGCATTATTGTTATTTTGTGTGCAGAGACAGATGGATTGAAATGGCTTTAACTTCAAAGGAGTGTTGCTGAGCCAAAGCAAAGCCAGAGTACTGACAGCGGGTGCTGCTAGGGCAAAAAAGAAAGAAAGAAAGAAAGATGTCATGCAAATGGTGTTTTTGCTCTTGGATCACAGCCATTACAAAATTGCTAATTGTACTCTTGCATCTAGTCTTTTTGCAACAAAGAGCTCGGGATACAGGGCTACGAACTCCAAGACTATATGATTACACAAGTCTTTTAAATAGACAATATGGAACAGTCAACCAAAAAATGAAGAAAATCATTTACTCACTCTCATGTGTTGCAAACTTTAGAGGAACAAATAAATGAGATATGAAAATGGCCATAAAACAGTCCATTCATCTTTCTGCAGCTTACATTGTATTGCCGATATAGGTGTCTGTCTGTAAATGAATCGTTCCTTTGTCCAATTCACTCAAACAACTTATTCATTCAGTAACCACAGCTGACTGTGACATTAAATGAGTCAGACAACCATTTTGTTCAAAAATGCTTATTCATTTAGGTCGCATCAGATGAATGGAACACACAAATTGATTTTAGAAGCGAGTCACTGAATCATTCATTCAACTGATTTAAAAAAAAAGAATTCTTTCAGGAAGAAAAATAAAAGAGTGGCTATCTGATTCATTGGATTATTTACTGAACAATTTGTTCAACAACAAAACAACACAACTGTTATGCTGTGGCTTTGTTTGGAACTATTGAATGGTCCAATTAAACACCAATAAATTGTTTGCATAAGTACTGACTCTGTTCAAGTAATAATTCAGTAGATGCACGCCTGGCATCGATTACAACTTTGAGTCTGCATAGATTGTTATCTTATTAGCTTTGCACATCTGGCATTTTTGATTTTCACAAAAAAATTATTTAAGCTTAGCCAGGTTGCATGGAAATCATGAGCGGACAGCCATGTAGTCACATCAGACCATAAAAAGGCTTCAAAGCCTCAGCAGGCTTCAGCGATTCCCACATGCCTTCTGGAAAAACTAGCTGAGATGTGATTTGACATTTTTTAACACATTTTCATTTTCTCTCCTTAAAAGCTGTGACTGATTAAGCAACCGAGTAACGGTTGAACCCTTCACCTCACTTAAGTGATAACCTTACCCAACTAGAACATTTTAAGAAAATTGGCTAATGTTTTGGCTTTTTGAACATTCAGAAATAACATTTTCATTTCAGAACATTTTCAACTTAATGGGAAAGTTTTTTTTTTTTTTTTTTTTTTTTTTTTTAGCTGGGTAGCTATTTCAGTTGATTTCACTTCTAATCTGTTATTTAACATTAATAATTAATTATTTTCTTTCCTTTTGATATTACAATGTTTTTGCTGTTCTTTTTAAAGCCAAATTAGTCTACAGTGATTCATCGATGTACAAAAACAAAACATGCCAAAGGGGTGAATGTATTCAGTACATAGTTACAGTGGTAAAATTCTACTGCATTACTGACTGTTCTAATTCACAGTATGGGACAAGAAACTGAATGTGAAAAATACGGCCATCCTGTAGTACCTTATGTATAGTAAATGACACTCTGAGCTCTCTCTACTAATGAATAAATTGAGTAATCTCCCATCAAAGGACTAAAACTTAATTAATCACGCTTGCCTGGAGTATTTAGACAAATGACTACAATTGGGATATGATCAGGAAATGGCAAAATTCATGGAGGCACTCCTGATTCATCCAGCCATGAGCAATTAATATTCTTTCTGCTTCAGATATGCTGGGCCTGCAAAATGGGAGAGAATTACAATAGAATTAGTACTTAAGTGCAAATATTCATTAGAGTGTCAATGAATATTCAGATCCTTCTTTCATGAGACAATCCTGGTTAACTGTCTTTTAGATTAAAATGTCATAATCACTTTTTCTTAACCATCAGTTCCTAAATATTAATTTAGAAAATGCTTTGTGTATATATAGTACCTAATTCAACGGGTTAGTTTGGTATTTTACACTTAAATCGCTGTTTTAAGAATTTTAGGTTGCTGTGTTAGCACCGCCCACCTACACGATGGTTGTCTAGGTGCACTGGAACAATCATTCATAAAACATATTAAACTTTAGTTTACAAAGACGTGAAAGTCACGAGTGGTCTGGGGTGTTCACTGAGTTAATACAGAAACCTAAAATTCTCAGGACAGCAGCATTTGTCCAAATTTCAATCTCAACCGTTCTATTTCGTCAGAAACAATCTTAAAGGGATAGTTCATTTTGAAATTAATTTTTGATATGTTTTGGCTTACCTCAAGGGCATCCAAGATGTAGGTGCCTTTGTTTCCACAGAATTTTCAATTTTGATATTTTTAGGTCAAAACATGATGGAATGGAAGTCTATGGGGATTTTCTAAAAGAGCATGCCAAAATTAAACATGTTTTGACTCGTAAATGTAAGTACATATTGATGGCCTAAGACACGAAATGAGCGGTTTTTGAAATATATATATATATATATATATATTAGAGCTTTCAATTAAATATTCAGTTAATGTAATTAATTCAAATAAAATACGAATACACATGTTGTGACAAGGGCTTCTTCCATTGGAACAATTCATTGTGAATCACCAAACTAGCAATTTTAAAGCTTTTCTCCGCAAACAATGACTTATGTAGCCTAATAAATGAATCTGGTTTGAATTCATTGACAGCCTTGATGGTATACTCCAGCTGTCAGTCACAACATCATTTTTACTACAGATATAAAGCACTCCTAGTAAACCCGACTAGTAATGCAAAAGGTCCAAGTGGTCTTGCTGCCTCAAACAAAAATTGAATTATGGACTCAGAGGTCAGCACTAGTCCTGCCTGATCCCTGATCATGAGTTTCATATCATATATGCCAAAGACCACGTCCAACTCCTGCTCTCACTGCAAGAAGCGAACGAAAGATTAGCGGGGCTTTCGGCAGCACAAATATTCCGCTCCACGGGGTCCCTGGTGGCCCTGGAAAGACCTGGCTCAGCAGAACCCCTGACATGCTGAAGCACAGAGAGGGGAGCCAGCTAATCAGCATCCAGGAGAAGAGCTCTGAGGCTGGGTCACGAAGGCCACATCTCCTTCCTTTCCTTTTCCAGCACAGTCTAGTGGGCCATTAGCAGTGCTCTTTATCTGGTGCTCATCCAGTCACTGACACATTGAGCTCAAGCTCTGGCAGCTGACGCTTTTTTTGAAGCTGTTGTGTCTCAGGTTTATACGTGCAAAGTATTTTAGCTGCATTTCGCAGGGATGTTTAATGATTCATTCTTGTTAATCCATCCAACAGACAACATGAGTCCTGTAATGTAGTATAATAAGCATAATGAGGCATAATTAAGCCTTGAAAAAAAAACTACAGCCTCATAATAAACAGAGTATATGACAAATAGGGACTTAGAGACACAAACAGGTGACTATAGCATAAATAACAAAAATGCAGGTTGCAAGTGACAAGGGAACAACAGAAGATGATTAAAATGTGCACATACAAGCATTATGTTAGAGAGCTTAAATGGCGGGGGGAACTGAATAACATAAGTGTTCTTGAAAGAGAATGGCTATATGGGATGATGACGCAGGTGGAAGAGACATTAGCATCTGATCTCTCCCTTGACACTTCCCTGAAAGCACAGACACTGCCCAATGCCCACTAAGCCATATTGAACAACTTACGGTTTAGAGGGCAAGGCATATATGGCGTATAAGTCGTGCTGGTGCATAGTTGCATTATGGCCATCATGCAGGCAGACTTGCAAGGACCTTGATGAGGGCGAGGGGGTTGGGTCCAATGCTATTAAAGACCTAAGTTAGGCCACTAACCTCTCTCTCAGCCCAAGATGGCCAATCCATGACAGTATTGATGATAACGGAGAGGCATTTGGCATCAAGGAGAGTGATTGAACATTCTTTCTGATGCCCGATGTCGCTTTCTGGACATTTTCTTACCTATCATTTATTAAAAATTTCTATATCTAAAACCAAATGTGTGTGTAAGCACATTTAATGGAGAATTTTTTGCATGTTAAACAATAAAATACCTCATGTTGTTTCAATCTCGTTTACACATTGTCTCAGAAACTTTCTCTGTTGCCATCTGATGGTTATTTTTTGTCATACTACTCACTAATATATTTCTATAATTCATATTTAGACATTACTAATATCCCTATTATAACATTTGCAATCACATTTTGTCAATTAATCACTTAATTTCCATTGAAGTATTCGTTTTGACAATTGTGCCACATTATGAGTAAATGTGAAACCTGGCAATGTTGTTATACAGAGAAGACTTGCAGTAAACATTTGGTTACCCATCATATATTGTAAATATCTGTATCTAAAACAAAATGTGTGTGCATGTGTGTAAGCATGCTTAGCGTAAATGTCTTAAAATGCTTGAACCCTGAAAATTGCTGCTTGCAGCTTTATTTATTGTTATTATCCCAACATTATTTTTAAAGCATAATCACTTTTTCTCATAATCCTCACACATTTGTACAGATTCTAAAACTTTTCACAGTTCTGTAACAATGGATGTAGGTTTCTTTAAGCATCTTGACGACATTGCCGCAGTTCTTTTGGATTTAATCTGTCTCAGTTTTTGCTATATTCCATGTTATAGCAGATGGACTCGATGATTGTGAGATCAGATCTCCATACAACAATATCACTGGATTATTACAATTAATGGCAAAAGAAATGTTTGGAAATGTAAACTGATATTTCCTAATACACTACAGAACAAAATTGAAATAACTGGCTTAAAACCATTTTTGGGGATGAAAATACTAACCTCCCTAAGACTTTTGCACAATACTGTATATAAAAGTCAAAGCTAAATAATAATAATAATAATAATAATAATAAAAACAATTATTCATCAAGAGTATTCTTTCCTGGAAAAGGGCCAAGCACATTGTTCTGCCAATAGGAGTGCATATGGATATCAGATTCTACTTGTCAAAAGAAGAGCAGCTTTATTCCGTTATTCTGATTCCACTTGTGTCGTGGTGAGTGAATATGTTGGCCTTAAGCTATCAGATGTGACAAGCTTAATTGTATCTCCGTGAGTGGATGATGAAGTCACAGATCTCCACCCATGTGGAAAAGACACAAAATGAGACAAGGCTGCCCATTTCAACCTATTCAATCATACTCTCCCTAAATGGTGGAAAAGACAGGGAAGGAGGGAATAAGCTATGAAAAAACACAGTGCACACACTAATATATGCAACCGAGCCTCACTGGAAATACGTGCCTCATTGGAAATACGTGCCTGTGGCAATGTTTCTGGAAAATTATATTATGTTGCTTCTTGCAAGTGTTGTGAAACTTTCAAAGTGAAATATCCAGTGAGCTGCTCAGAATGTTTGGTTTTATCCAAAACAGATGAACGTGAATCTAACAATGTTTTATTTTAGTGGTTGTATGTATCACAATATTTTGGAAATGAAATGTCGAGTAAGTGGTGCTCAAAGGTTTGAAAATAATGCACCAACTCTAAACCCAACTGATAATGTTAACAAAAGCCAGCGTTACATAAAAATGAATTTGCTGAAACAACCATGCAATTTGAACTTTCTACAACATGTCTTTGAGCTCTCTTATCGTGACTTGTGTTTCACGGCACCTGTATCTGGGTACACTGTATCCCATTTGCAATGCTGTACCAGGTGAGTTACCGAGCAAGTTTACTAGTATCAGAAAAGCCGCAAATATGAAGCTGGTTCCCTGATTCTGGATTTTGTGACATTATTAATCGATAATTTGGCATCATAACCATTGTTTGGCCCCACAATCAATTTCTGTAAAAAAAAGAAATGAAAGTCGTTGGTGTTTTACTGCCCCTAAAGCAGCCATTTTACCTTGAAACTGCAGAAAATTGTACATAAAAAAGTAGATAAAGGCGCATTTTTTAAATGAGCCTGTGCATGGGTCTTGTCTTTGTATATACATGTCTGTTCTGTCCACATATCTAATGCTTTCTGCTGTACATCTTCTCTGCTGTAGTAGTCTATTTTCTTTTTTCCCCCATGCCAACCTATTTTTCAATCTTAATTTTCACAGAGCACAAAATTATGCCGAAAGGTGGCATGTTGAACATAATAGCAGAAAATCATGCCAATAAACATGAGCAAACTAATTACAATATGTATCTTTGTTTTGTTTTGTCACTTCAGTCTCAGTTAAACATGATTATCCTCCTCCACAATAAATGTTTTGTCCTGAATTGAAAATTCTATAATGTTGTTCTTTCTTCAGCAAAACACAGAAGAAATCTTTCACAAAATCTGATATGTGAGCAAATTACTATGTTTTCAATAAATCAAATGGCTTCAGAAGAATCATATGGACAACTTTTATGATACTTTAATTATGCTTTTGTGACAGCAAATATGATATAATGTCTATGTTTGGGCAAACCAACCCTTTAAACAGGTTCCATCCACATTCATTTGCTCCTTTTGTGTTGCACTATGAACATTTTTGTGACATGATTTTTTTTTTTTTTTATTTACTTCTTTAGAACCGCTTGTGCCAAAGGCAACACTTAGTAGCAAGGCTTTATGAGTCAGCAAAGAGTGCAACAACCCTAGAGCTCCACTCCAAAGTGGCGCCTCCAATAATCCATGTAATCCATGATACCCTTTGCTTTTGCTGAAATGGTGTTTGCTTGTCTGTGGTAAGATCTTCTTTGTCATACACACAAAAGCCATGAGGCAAGCCTCTTTGGAGTAAGGAGGCGTGCCATTTAACAAGCAGGAGGGTATTTGTCTTGAGACCTAACCACTGCTTCAGCTGTTTTCAAGCCGGATCAGGGATTGTCAGCCTTTTCATTGTCTTGACTTGATGAAAGAGGAAAACTCCAAGGTATACTTCACAGGTTCTGTGGCGTTGAATTCTTTATCAGCACACTCTTTAGACACAGCTAGCCAGATCAAAATCAGCCTGCAACAAGTCACCCATGCAAGCATTAACAGATGCTGCTGACTTTAAGCCAATTCAGTATTGATTTGTTCAACATGACACCTTTGCCTACAATATCAGTTTCTTTGGTTGTTCTTTCATGTCCATCGATAAAAGACAAAAAATAGATTCAATCGATTAATTCTGTACAATTAGCATGTTTTTTTTTTTTTTAGAAGCTAATGGAAAGATGTGAATATCTGTCACTGTGCCAGAATGCAAAATTGGACATTATAGATGTAACCAAAGACTATCCAAAACAAACCTGTTGCTCAAACAAACGGCTAAAGCCAGCCCGTTCTCATCCCATGGCGTCGTCTAACTGACGCTTTTGACCATGCTTCAACATCCGACGCTTTAGGCACCCTTTAGCATCAGTTAGATGACGCTATCCTAGTGGTCTAACACTAACCCTACCCCAGACCTAAACCTACCCGCGTCATCTAACTGACGCTAAAGGTAAAGCGTCATTTAAAAGACGCCCCTAGGATAGCGTCATCTAACTGACGCTAAAGGGTGCCTGAAGCGTCAGATGTTGAGGCATGGTCAAAAGTGTCAGTTAGATGACGCCTTGGGATGAGAATGCGTTGAAAGCGCATTATGTTGTCTTCATGTTCAGTACGAGATCAGTACGAGCATTCAGTTATTTGAATTAAATACTTTAATCACTATTCTGTGTCATTGTTTATTGTCAATCATTTAATTCTATGCCGAAAATTCTAAATGAATCTTCAAAGTACTTCTCTGCCATTCTCCTCTATACGCTGTGCTATTTAAGATTAATTAAATATTGATATGTAAATATTAATCCAACTGCAACACAGGGTGTCGAAATACTGTTGGGTAATTGGCAAGGGTCGGGCTGACAAGGACCAAAAAAGAGGAAAAATAAAAAAGAGAGACATTCCGACACAGAACCCACATTTCAAAGTAGATTAACTGGCTGTAGAACTTTTTTTTTAAGAAACGAGAATGTGAACTAAGCATGTTTAAAAAAAAAAAACTGCAAACATATTAAGTTATTTTTATGCTTTACTAAAAGTACATACAGCACCTTTAAAATACTGCACTTTTTTGTAATCATATAAAACAAATCAAATAAAATAAATAATTTATATGTTATTAGCTTACACCTTGCTAAAATATTTTCTAAAGCATCTGTTTCTATGGACAGCACACCATGCTAGGATTAATGCTGCCAAAATACTACAGATAATTTAATATTGCCATTCAAATGGCAGCTTGAAGCAATATTGCTTTAATTGATTGAATCTATGCTGAATTGCTAACTCAATTGAAAACAATGAGAGCAACCCAGCAGAACAGAGCGGGGAATGCAGATGTAGGGGAACGTGGCTCTCCTGTTCCCCAGGAACATGTCTTTGCTGGCAGCTAATCAATCAGCTGTGGCAATGGCTGTCTCCCAGCCTACAGTGGCACCTTTAACAGCTCAGCTCAATTTAGTGCAAGACACTTTTGACCTTTTGTGGACACTTAGAATCCTGCTCATCAAGCCAATAGGTGCCAAAGATGCCTGCATTGGTAGTTTCTAACAACTGGATCGACAAACAAGCTTGTAAATATTGTCAGAATAAATAAATGCCCATAATAAAATAAATACGACCTGATTGCCCGTAAAATGGGCAGTCGGAGGCCAGGATAATGAGCCGTTTTGTATGTAAGATAGGAATAATCAAAACTCTTGATGTTACTGTTACTGATTATAGTATTCAGAATTTTGAGGTTGATTTATTGTTTTTTAAAGAAGTATCTCGTGCTCACCAAGACTGTAGTTATTTGATTATGAAAAATGTGGGGGAAATCCATGTAGAAACAGTATTCCGAAATAAATTTAAAATAACTATTTTATATTTGAATTTATTTTCAAATTAATTTATACCTGTGGTGGTAAAGATGAATTCCAGTCTTCAATGTCACACGACCCTTCAGATATCAGTCTAATAAGCTGATTTGGTGCTCAAGAAACATCCTTATGAATGTTGGAAACAGCTGTGCTGCTTATATTTTTATGGAAATTAAATTGTTTCAGGATTATTTAATGAATTGAAAGTTCAAAAGTAAAGCATTTATTTGACAGATTGTTTTGGTAACAATGTAAGTTTTTTCTTTCAACCACACGCACTAGCTAACATACAATACCAAAATGTTTAATATACATTTTAAATGCAAACAGATTAAAGATATTCATCGCTATAAAGTGTCTGCAATTGTATTGTTTTGATTAAAGATTCAATGGTAACTTTTCAAATGCTGTCAGTTAGTTCACTACATTCCTGGATTAATCACATCGTCATTTGGTCATAGAGCCCGACCGATAAAGGAATTTGAAGGCCGATCCTGATACAAATATTTGTTTTAAAATCCGATATTCTGATATATCGGCCATATATATATATATATATATATATATATATATATATATATATATATATATATATATATATTTTTTTTTTTTTTTTTTTTTCACAAACGCGCAACAAACATTAACAGATTTCCCTAACATTAGTTATTTGTAGTTATGTATGAGTTTTAACTAAAATAATATAATAATGTATTTAAAAAAATATATATATGTATTGTCGCAACAGAACAGCAACAGAACCAAGGCTCATTAATGTTAATGTTAGCGGTCTTCCACTGTTGATAGTGGCATTAGCTAGCTTTGTGGTTATCTAGTCTATGATGAGTCATAATTTAGCAATGGATAACATCATACTGCAAATTGTAAAATATACATTTTCAATATAACAGGCCAAGGAGAGATGATATGTCTAATTGCTATAACTGTCACATGCTATTAAGAAATACTTCAGTCACATTGTCAAAAGTTAAAGAGGGATGGTGTAGAGTGCCCTCTGGTAGACAAACTATACAACTCCAACACTCATGACATGGTTGAAGCATGTTTCGTCCGTTTTTATTTTATTTTATTTTTGAAATATTCATTTATCGGCCATTATAACTGCCGATACCAATAGTTTGGAAAATGCCTAATATCGGCCGATAATATCGGCATGCCGATATATCGCTCTGGCTCTATTTGGTTAGCACAAATTATGGTATAATTAGATATATGTGAACAATGAAAAGATTCATTACGGATCAAAATATCCCTTACAATGGTTATAAAAGTGCTAATTGGTGTTAGCAACACCTAATCCATCTCTTGTAGAAACATTTGTCTCTTTCCAAGTAATTAGATAAGTAATCCATTTAAACAGTGTCTTTTCTTGCAACTAAAGCTTCGAGGGAATGCTCAACGCATTGATTTGTCTAAAATCAAGTCGAAAAATGTGACTTTGCAGACAGCAGTGTTCTCATTAAAGTAAATTAGATTGTGCAAAAGGGCACCAAACCAGCCAATGAATACAGAGCAAAACTGGTACAACCAATATACTGTTATATAAAAATTAGTCAGGTTCCCTGGTCTAGTTACGTGCGTCCTCCCTGGTTACAGCCTCTATAGCCCCGGTTTCTATTTCTGATAAGCGTTTGATTTTATACTGAGAAAGAGAGCGAGAGCACACGAGAGATGCAACCACATACAATTTGCACAATCCATCCACAGCCCTAGACTGGAGTGTGATGCAGTGAGCATTGGCAGTGGCAACAGTGTTGAATTCTAATTGTTTTGAAGGGTATAAAACTGACAGGTTGCCATGACAACGTGCATCAGTCCAAAGGCAGGGAGCGATGTTGTCGTCTGATTTCTGTGATCTAATTCAAAATTTCCAGGCTTCTTGTTATTATTCACTTTAAAGCATGGATGATTAAAACAAGGGTCTTGAGAGGTCAGCATGTGTATTTACCATTCGCACACAAACATGTATTATGCTGTATATAGTATACATCCGCATTCAAAGCATTTGATATCGCAAAGCGTGGCTTGTAATGTATGGTACGCATATTGCCAACATGATGACTGATTAATGAAAAACATCAGTGAACGCTATTGGATAATGCTTATTTATTCCACAAGGCTATGAGATTGTCATTAGAAGTAATTAAGACCAAAAAACTTCAGCCTGACTAATCATTCATGTAAACATATTGCAGTGTCTGACTCTGTATGAATAAGCAAAGGGCTTTTAGATAAGATGGAAGCTGAGTGAGTGCCATAAGCTAAAAAAAAAATGAGCTCTATGCATTTGTTACAGATATACTCATAATGGGGACGCTGCAGAAAATCAATAGGTAATCAAGTCTGCAATCTAAAAGCTGGATGCGCTGGCCACTTTCCGCCGACGCTGCACCACAGTGCTCACGCAAGATAGATGTGGAAGGCTGTCAGATTTTGGACTAATATCGTGAGGTGCATGGTTTTTAAATTGATCATTTTCGTAGCAATTCAGACGCTCTTTGGGGAAAGAAAGCGACTCGCCATGTTGATTAGGTTGCACTGTCTGCCGATGTTCTGCCGTGTTAAACATGGCGAGCCATGAAAATGCCTTCTCTGCTGCTTCAAGGTTCAAGGTCATTTATTTGTCATTACATTTGTGTGTGATGTAATGTAATGTAGTCAAATGTTGTTTTGTTTTGTGTTTTTTTTTCAGTTTATTGTCCCACAATGCAACAATAACAAACAAAACTACATTATAATGAATATATCATTGAAAAAATCTATATCAAAAATAACATGAATAAGAATAAGTGGTAAAAATAAGTTGTAAAAATAAATATATAATTGTGTGTGTGAAACTAATACAGAACCGGATTGCCCGAGGATTAAAAAGGATCCGATAGTGCTTTCCTGATGGGAGCACTGACAAGAATCTGTGCCCAGGATGGTAAAAGTCTTTACATGCTTTTCATGTAATTTTAAAGGATTGTGGAGATTAATGGATTGTTAAAGGTCTAACCTGTATAGGTTAACCATGCAAAGAGTGGTCCATCAACTTCTACAGTTGTAGTAAAGTCTACAACTGTAGAAGTTGATACCTACCCGTCACCCGCCTATTAGACCATCTAATTTAGGATCGCGCCATCTAACTGACGCTAAAGCGTCAGATGTTGAAGCATGGTCAAAAGCATGGCCGTGGGAACATATTTTATCATGGGGGTGCTGGGGGCGGGGCTTAATGGGCGTGGCTTGACAGAGTCGGCGCCAGAGCAGATCTACTGGAGGGGCATTGGGGGTTTGCACTGCCGTTTGAGAAATATTTTGACGCAAAAAAAACCCAAAAAAACAAACAAACCAGAAACACCTTTTACTACTATCATAATTATTAATAATTATTATTTGGGAATTTCTGCACCACTTTTTGCCAGGGTCAATATTGTCCCCAGAACTTTTAAACATCTCGCGGCGTGGATGTACCAATACAAATAAATAAAACAAATCCGGTTAACTAGTCTAGCAGAACATTCATTTGTTAAATAAGACGAGAAATAGCACGCTGAAATGTGTTATTTTTTAAAATCAAGTGACCATAGTAGGCTACTCGTTGACTCAGTGCTGTGCTGATAGTGTTCTCTTGTGGCTCGCGCTGCCACAAGGAACATCTTCACACGGACACGAGCTTGATCAGTTGCGGAGAAATCTCTATTCGTACCGGTGAAACCACAAAGTAAAATGCATTCAAACATTTTGTCATGTCCCCGCTTGACAACAACTGATAAACATAATCGGTTTTAATGAGGGGGGGGGGGGGAGGACTATGCGAGTGTGGATAGAACTCAGAAACTCTTGCACGTTAGTCTAATGTTCTTCCACTTGACTTGACCATTACATTAACTACCACTACACCACATACAGGCGAATTTGGGGGAATGCAAGGTCTCGAGGTGCATTTTTGTTGAACTTATTTTAACTTGAGTGCCGCGTTTTGAGAATGAGGTTTCGTTCGTGAGACGCGAGCACAACAGTTGCGTGCGCGTTCACAGTGAAAAGCATTTGGAACAGTAGCAGAGGGTAATGGAAAAACTCGTTCTTTGTGAACAGCCCTTAATGCCAAAGAATGCTTTAATCAAGACATCTGTATTTAGTTTTTTCACATGCATAAAATGAGTGTCAAATAAATTTTGAGATGCTGGACCTCAACCAGTGTCATGCCACTCACTCTATGCGAGATCGACTTTTGCCTTATGATAGGCAGCCTATATTAATTTCTATACAACTCTTCGACAACATATGGAAATGAAATAATCGTTAGAGTCGTTTTATAAAGGTAGAAGGTGTTCTTAAAAACATGTTGAAAAACAAAGTTATTTAAAGTCACGTCATATTAAATTTCAATGTAGTGAAACAGCTGTCGCCAGGGGGTGCTGCAGCACCCTCAGCACCCCTAGTTCCCACGGCCCTGGTCAAAAGCGTCAGTTAGATGACGCCTTGGGATGAGAACGGGCTGCAATTGCCTGTGAGTGTTTTGAAAACCTTATCCATAAACCAAAGCATTATTGAACAAAGGATATTTTTAGTTTTGATAAATTTAATACATTGTATCAACGTTTAAAAAAAACCCCGCAGACCCTGATGCTAGGTTTGGTGGTTGTAATGAGCGCACAATGCAGGAGAGTATAAAACAATTAATTATTAATCAACTTTAATTATTAATCTTCCCAGGAACATGCAGGAGAATAACAGAAATCCACTGGAAGCACGGCCACAATAACATTGACAACATGAGACAATGAACAGAACAAACTCAGGGTTTAAATTAACTAAATTAACTAAAACCAGGGAGACTAAGTAGGACCACAGGCAAATGAGCACTGTGAAAACCAAAACAAAACAGAGAACATGTTATACCTGAACACTTAAATGCTTGTGTATCTTGTAATTAATTATAATTTAACATATTGAGAAATAGGGTCATTTTTAGGTAACACTTTATTTTGATAGTCCACTTTAGACATTCAACAAACTATAAGTAACTTTGCCGCTACATGTCAACTAACTATCATTAGAGTATTAGTAGACTGTCAGCTTAATATCTGCTAACACTTTATTTTGTTGGTCCCCCAACAGACATTCAACTGACTGTAAGTAACTTAGCAACTACAAGTCAACTTGTTCTCCTAACCTGAACCCTAACACCTAACCCTATACTAAACAGTCTACTACAGCCGACTAATACTCTAATGACACTTAGTTGACATGTAGTTGAAAAGTTACTTATAGTTAGTAGAATGTCTAAAGTGACTATCGAAATAAAGTGTAACCCATTTTTTTTTTTTTTTTTTGCAGATTGCAGACAAAGTAAAATATTAATAGGAATTTCTCATAAACGGGACAATTTAAGTGACACATCTTACCCCACTCTCCCCTAATGTAGTAACTCAGTTTGATATATTTATTGACAACTGGCACAAAAAAAATGAACTAAAACTGCACAGTTGTGCTAACAGATTCCTATAGAGCAGTATGACAGCTTAGACTCGTCTGGTTACACAAAATGTCTTAATATGGGTCAAGCGGCACATTAAATTAAACCCAGTTTAGAATCGGTGGAGAAGAGGGTGAAGATCTGTCTAATAGAGCGTCACTTTGATGTAGCCGTGTGGGCTGACATTCGCTCAGCGAAGAACCTGAAGTAGAGATCGGTGATCGGTGCTGGAGGCTTTCTCTCTGCTCCTCCCGTCCCGCCAAACCAGGGGCTCAGCTCAAAAATCTCCTCTCTGACATCCATCAGTGCTGGATCAACAGAGCTCATAGATCCGTGCACTATACTATCTTCCCCCCGTCCATCCCATTGATCTCCTTGTACAATTATCAGCTAAACGTGTTCAGCCGTTTGACTTTTTGAAGGGGCTGGAAAGTTGTAGTTAAGACAGACACCATGGGAGAAATCTCACAAGGCAGAGCGGTAACAAAGTGGAGGAGAGACAAAAAGCATAAGGACACATGACATCTTTATACATGAATTTTGTGCCTGCAGCAGACATGTGCTATTCTGTGTGACTGAACAAAGTAAAACACTTCAAAACTATCAAATGTGACCACAATGGTAGTGGTGTATAGAAATCAGTGGGTAGTTTTATCTTTATCAACATCAACAACAAGATAAAAGACAAGAAAAAAAAAAACTGTTGAAAACTGTCAACAAAATGACATGAAAATCTGAATGGTGCAGGCTGATAGGGCTTTAACTTATTGGTAGCAATCATGTCGTTATCTAGCCTAGAAATCTAGACGCATCCTAGCGGCAGCATAAATTATTTTGCAGCAAAGTGTGGTCTAGCAACTCTCCGTTGGCTTTCGAAGTGGAAAAACCAAACTCTGGTCAGGCCAATCACATCGTGTATAGAGTTGGTGGGCGGGGTTAACACAATGACGGCAGAGTTGTGACGGTTCTGCGCCGTGATTTTTCATAGGTGATTTCCCTGCTACTTAAAAACAAAAAGATGCTGCTGGAGAACAGCGGTCTTTCGATTCGACTTTGGCCGCGACTCTGGATGACTTGGAGTTAAGAGAACGTCACTTAAGTCATTCTTAAAGGACAAGTTCGGTATTTTACAATTAAAGCCCTGTTTTAAGATCGTCTCTGATTAAATAGAATGGTTAGGATTGTTTTTTAGACAGATGCTGCCGTCACGAGAATTTTTGGATTCTGTGTTAGCACCCCCCCACCTTTATAATGGTAGCATAGGTGCACTCGAACTCATACGTTTAGGTGCACTCGAACTCATGCGTTTTCGAATTCATAAAAACGCATGAAACTTTAGTTTGCAAAGACGTGAAACTCACCGAGTGGTCTGGGGTGTTCACTGATATGCTCACATAAAAATCGCTGCAAAAGATGCTTTCCAACAGGTTTTATCGTAGTTTTTGTCCGAGTTCATTTTCTTCCTGTTTTCGGTCGAAGTCCACAGTAGTAAATTGTCGAGTTCACGTGCGCGATCGTTGGTAACTAGATAACTAAGGATCGCGCACGCAAACTCGACAATCGACTACTGTGGACTTCGACCAAAAACAGGAAGAAAATGGACTTGGACAAAAACTACGATAAAACCTGTTGGAAAGCATCTTTTGCAGCGATTTTTGTGTGAGCATATCAGTGAACACCCCAGACCACTCGGTGAGTTTCACGTCTTTGTAAACTGAAGTTTTATGCGTTTTAATGAATGATTGTTCGAGTGCACCTATGCTAACACAGAATCCAAAAATTCTTGTGACAGGAGCATTTGTCTAAAAAACAATCTTAACTATTCTATTTCATCAGGGACAATCTTAAAACAGGGCTTTAATTGTAAAATACCGAACTTGTCCTTTAAAAAAGGAAGATGTGTTCGGAGTTGACGACGGGACACGGCAAAAGTTTAATATATCAACTTGCTCCGCTGGAGGGAAAACGTATTGGACTTACTCATCCACAGCCGTTCGTTGCTCTGGTTGGTTGTGTATTGAAAGACAAAAATTTATCCCGCCCCTCGGATTGAGGTATGCCAATTGTGAGTTCCCAGACCTAACATCTTGATAGGTCTAGCTTGCCAGGCTAGTCCTGATGCAACACATGGGAAGAATCTTGGGAGATTTTGTCAGCCAGCCTAACAGTATGCAGTACATGGCTCTCAGTGAATGCTTTCTCCTCTGAGTGCCCCACCAATTTGGAACAGATTCCCAGGGGCCAAAGAATCCTGGCTTTCAAATGAGCTGAGAGGCCCCCAAACCACACTACACCTCAATACTGCAGAATGCTTTGAATTGTTGACACAAAGAAAAGAGACAGCATTTTGCTCACTCTGAATGACCTAAGTCTCCTTAAAAAGTAAATTCTCTGCTGTACTTATAGCAGATATAGTCTACATGATAGGTCCAGGAAACTGAAGTAAGCAAAGTAAAGTGAATTTGACTATTGAAAGGTAATCTTTACTCAAGATAAAAGCAAACATGAGTCAAATATTGGCTTTCTGAAATTGCCTTTTCAAAAAAGTATACACTGTAAATGTACTCTTTATATACTAGTAATGTACTCTATACATACTATTATATACTAGTAATGTACTCTTTATATACTAGTAATGAAATGTACTCTATATACACTAGTTTATTGCACATTTTCTCTCATTAAAATAATAAAAATAATAATAATGTATAATTAGTATATTTTAAGTAAACTTTGTCGCATTGGCCGCATTAAGTAAACTTTGTCACATAAACGTTCACACATCGACGTTACCTCAAATAGCCAACTCTCATTGAATATGAGGTACTTATGGTTGTTTTTCCACTGGAAAAATCTATCCGTTTTTTCAAGCCAGACCTTATTTATTTTTTATTTTTTTTATCTTGGCTTGCTTTTCATGCGTTCTGACAGCAAAGTATTCACGACAGGTCAGATTAGATTACCCGGTTGTCTCGTTTTAGTGAAACAAACACTATTCAGTCTCACTGGCCCTTGGACAGCAATCCTGCTCCAATAATTTCACTTACTCAAGTGTTTTAGATTTGAAGTTATTGACTTGTTGTACCTGCAGTACTGTGCAAGCTAATAAATCAATAGAACGTTTCATCAGGTTATATTCGCATCCCATGTGTTTAATTCAGGAAACTTCTCAGTTTTGAGGGCATTTTTCAATGCCCGGGTGAACAAAGAAAGAATATTTATGGTAGTTAGTTACTCTATAATCACTTTCACCTCAAAAGCATCACTCTTTGTTTCAGGGGAATCATTTCCTATAGTGTTCAGTTTTATTGATATGCTCATTAGGATTGTTCTTCACTTTTACAGTTCAATCTTTTTTTTCAACGTTGAAGCTCATTTTATCAGACACACTATTATAAGTGGCGTCATTCGCCTTTACTTTTCAGAAAACCATTCTGTTTAAATCTGTTTTGATACATGACTGTGATTTTTGCTATAATAATATAACACCCAAGAGCATATTTTCATCAATAAATGGTTTTGCAATTTTTAAATTCCATTTAAAACTTTCACTCTGCCCCAGCATAAATACACACCAACATAAACAATTAAAATGTGTGTGATAATTACAAAAGAAACAGCACTGTTTCACGTTGTTCCAAGTAACACATTGAATTAAACATGAAAACAGAAAGTAGAAAGACTGAAATAGTTTTGGTCTTTTCTTGTAAAATGTACCCTGACAACCTTTCCTACAAATTACTTTGAAAAACAACATTTTTAAAGTGTGGAAGCGGTCTAAAAAAAAAAAAAAAAATAGAGAGTGCATTTTTGAAGGCCTATGATCAAGTCTGTCTTGAAAATGCTCATGCTTCATTTCAGGATCTAAACAGGTAATTGACCTTGACTCTGAAATAGGAAACCTACAGTATGACATCATGATATATCATGAAACCGTGCCACACATTCCACTGACAGAGTCATGGAGGGAGCACTTCCTGTTCCTGAATCAGTCAAATGTCAGATCGCTCACCCATCCATGAGGTTCATAAGTGATCGCAGTGGCCCTCAGTGGACACCCCTTTAATTCTGCAATGTTTATCCCACTCTACCCCCCTGTATTCTCCATTTCATCCTCTCCACATGTCCTGCCAAGGCTTTGCTTATTATAAATAGCAGGCTAAATGCGAACTCAATTACCCATTATCATGCTCAAATGATGATCCTAAATTTCATTAGGCGATAGAATGTCATGTGGCGAGCGACGCCACTTCTTCTATGTGCTCACAGTTGATTGTTATTTGAGAACACAGAGAGCCTGCCGTGTCGAGGCAGTACACTTATCATTCACACAGAGACTGTGCTAATCCATGTAATGTCAGATGAACTATGCAATTTATTTTTATTTTTTTTTAAGAAACAAACCCAGATAGTAAACTGACATTGAATCAACGTGGAAACATGACATCGAAACAACATTGATCTGGCATTTTTTTGCTCATCGAATTAACGTTGAACCAACGTCAGACGTGTCTGACATCAACTTGAAATCAATGTTGTTTCAACATTAGGAAAGCAAACCAATTGCAAACCAATTACCAATTTTCATTTAGCTTTGAAGAATGCCACGTCTGACGTTGGTTCAACGTTAATTCGATGAGCAAAACAATGCCAGATCAACGTTGTTTCGATGTCATGAGAGATGTCGTTTCCATGTTGATTCAATGTCAGTTCGCTGTCTAGGAACATACTTGTGATTACTCTAACTATTTTTAGAAATACCATTTTTATAATGTATAACTTAGTATGTTCAGAGACTGAGATTCAAATTCTGACCTAACATACAATTTTGCTAAAGTTGATCGAATCCTGAGCGATGCTTTTTATGGTAGTGAATCACATTGTTGTGGGGGAACACATCACATGTAACAAACCGAGGGCCGCGAGAGAGCGGCGCAAAGCCGGTGGCGTGATTACTGATGAGTGACACCTGCGCAACGCAACGGTCTCATATTTCTCGCGAAGGGCGGAAACATAAAAATTGGAGTGACGACAGTGGAGATCGATGATGTGTCTCAAAGAAATTGATATTCTTTGAGAGGGATTAAGTGAAGAGGTGTTGTGTGCGCTGTGTGTAAATATAATGGTAATTGTAGTGTATTGTATTTAAAGCTGCTGTCCATAACTTTTTTTGTGTTAAAAATTATCCAAAATAAGTTTTTGAGCAAGTATGACCAGCCAGTGTTCAGAAATATCTAAGAGACAGCAATCGGGCCCATGCGAAAACACGGATAAATAATTGGATAGGCTTTTGAAAGGTGGCGTGAAGGGGTTCAAAACGGACGCAGAAACGGAATATTGGAATATTAAATAATGCAATAAATATGCATCTGATTACAGATGCGTATGTTTGTATTTCAAAGAGAACCAGTTCTAAAGAACATTAAATTGTTGGTACTGAATGACAATTAGAAATTAGATTGCACAGAAATGGAAACTGAACTACAGGTAGCCCTAATACACATTAAATGTAGTCACGAAATGCTGATGTTGTTAACATAAAGTATAATTTGTACAGTTTGACATGCTAAGCGATCGTTCGATTTAAACAGCGAAATGTACTGCAATGCTTTTTTTCTCCTTAGTTGGTGTAAGGGATCCACTGGAAGCAAGTTGTAGCGAGAAACCAATTTAAACAACAAGATTTAAACATAAAACAGTAAGCATGACGTGGCATGAAACAAAACCGTGGACAAAGACTTACACAACAGTGGTTACAGTAAACAATACTTAAAGGCACATGGCAAACATGAGGGCTTAAATACACAGACAATGAACAGACGATCACATGACAAACAGGGAATCACATGACAAACATGGAACATGACATGAACAAACCAAAACGTGAACACTTGTCAGCCATGGTTGACGGGTTGTGATTCCTGTATCGTATTGTTTTACGGTCAATGACAAGAGTACTAATCAGCTGTCTCACGAACGTAACTAGAACATTTATCCCCACATAGCAAAGCCATAACACAGCGAGGGAGAAGAACTAAGCCAATTACATATTTTACACCACTCACAGAAGTCACTATCACAGTGTTTACAGCTAGCTTCTAGCTTTCTGTGGCGTCTCTTTCAAGGTAGTGACGAAACGCGCTCTGTAGGGCTATTTGTTCGCTGTTAGCTACAGTAGAAACATGACATCACAACATGTTGACCTTCATAGAAGGGGGTGCCCGCAGTTACGTATATATAAATGTCTCATTCTAAGGTACTAAAACATTACGGTTTATTAAGTAAGTTCTTTATACGCCACTGAAAACATAGTTATGGATGTCATATTACATTTCAGTTAATAGATACACAATTTTTACACATTGCACCTTTAACAAAGATTAATAAATACTGTGACAATTGTATTGCTCATTTTAGCTAATGCTTGTTATACCATGGTCTGGGTGAATACTCGATTCTGATTGGCTGCAGGGTGTCCGTTAAAAAGTGATAGAGGACACCTAGTAAAGTAGTTCTGGTGAAACTGCCTGTTTACCATTCGAAATTAATAAATAAATGCGCTGCCTACAACAGCTGTGAGTAACCATAGCAACAGGCAGTCACATGCTCTATCATCTAACGTTAGATATTATAGCCTAATACAACAATGAGCGACTTCGTGCTATTTCTTTTAACATTTATGGAGAATGTGGCAACTTTGACGACTGGTATGCTGCTGAAGAAAGAAAAAATGTAAATAAAACGGAGAAAATTACACCGCTGCTGCTCTGCTCCATTGAACTCTATTGGTAACGACGTAACTTGCGACCATAGTTGGATAACGATGCTTTCGGGAAACGCACCCCTGAATGAGACCCTGCGGGAGTTTTACGCAGCTGTCCAGACAACCAAGGCAGGAGAAGGCTGAACGTTACAGCGTTTCAAGCCTAAGGAGCCTGAGGCAAATGACCCTCTCTTTGATCTGATTAATTTATTGCCCTCTATAACGTTAAGCGCAAATCGCTGGAGCTCAGAGCTAATTGTTTTTTTATTGTTGTTTCATTAATTGTTTTAGGTGTAATAAAAAAAAAAACTATGCCTACCTTTGTGTTTCATGAAAAAAAAATGCATTTGTGAACCTGAAGGGATACGAGCTAAGCGGACTAGGGTTGCTAGATAAACAGTCAGCCAAGTTATTATTTGTAAAAACTAGATTTAGCCTAATTAAAATATAAACTTATGTTTTAAAAATTTTTTATTTGGCAAGTGACCATGGTATAAGCGGGTTAATGCCCTCCGAGGTGTCCATTGTCAGGTTTTAATGGACTCCGCTGCGCGTCGGCCGGTTTACGCCTCGCCGTCGTCCATTAAAACCTGACAATGGACACCTCGTCGGGCATTAACCCTTACTTAATGGATTAACTAATGTTAAATAATGCAACCTTTTGTAAAGTGTTACATATTAAAGGGGTGATGAACTGAGAAATCAATTTTTTTTTTCATAAGTTCACCTCAGAAAACAATATTCAGGGGGTTCATGAACCCTTTAACTAATACATTACAACCGAAGTATTTTTTTCATTGTTAAAGTTAATTATATAACACACCATGTTAACATGATCAATCTTGTAATACCAAAAACTAAACGTACCACAAACATTCCATAAATCCCTTCTAATAAATGTCTCATGTCTCAAAATGTGAAAAAATATAATGCTAGAAAAGTAAGGAATAAAACCGTCGTCGGCTGGAAACGAGGACCCTTGGGTACTCGGCTAATGGTGGCTCTGGTCCCAGCGACAGGTGTTTCAACACATTGTTGGTTGGGTAATCTTAGTCGCATCAATGGCAGCAGCAAACCAGTCAACAGCGAAGAATGTCCTTCGTCTCAATCCTGAAGGAAAGCGACCCCGAGGAAGACCAAAGAAGCGATGGATGGACCGGATAAAGGAAGACATGAAACATGACAATGGTTCTCTCGGTCGGAAGAAATGGAGAGCAACCTGCCGAAAAGTGGACCTTGCATTACCATGGGAAAAAAACGCTATGAGAGAGAGTCAGCCAATATTAATGACAGAATAACGCATTATTTTCCCCAGGCCTTTTTTTATTTTTTATTTATCTGTTCTTCTGGACTCCAGGTACTGTTAACTCTTTTCCTTTTACCTGAGGTCAAATCAAACATGATTATCTGACTCCACATCACCAAAACATAAACCAAGCACACACTGCAAAGCCCACTAGAAATGCAATACAGTTGGTGGTACAATTCCTTGCCGGTTACAAAATATTCATATCATTGATTGCTCCTCTCTCGACAGGGAGATAAAAGATTGACAATGTGGAGATAAAGAGAGAGAAAGAGAGAAGAAAGGGGAGGGGTGGCTGTGATTCATGCTTAAGAATATCAAAGTGTCTCAGCAAAGGAACTCGGAGTCAGAACAAGAGAGGAGAGATGGAGAGAGAAAGGGCTATGTGAATGATAAACTGCAGCAAATCCAGACGACAAATCATTTCAATAAAACAGTAGACATGGTCACAATGACCCATCTCCTGAATTTAGCAGGCCAACTCTTGTGTGGAATTAATCAAATAAAGAATGATATGGTGATTAACTAAACAAGTTAATTGCAAATAATTGCATTTATCAATTTGGGGTGGACATAATTAAAGGAAATTATACATTTGTAAAAAAATGTTATTTTTGTGTGTGTTTATTATGAGTCTATAAAAATGAATCAACATTTAAGCAAGCTACTCGGTATTGTCTCAGTTCCTGTTTGCTTTACTGTGCGTTCAAACCTTTCCTTTTCACTTCATTAAAGATCATATTGATCTAGCTCGGAGCACTCGAGAAGGGTGAGGTTTTTTGTTGAGTATTACCCAAAGCTTCTTCATAGCTGTCAATTGATCGTTTCAGTTGTGCTAAAGAGAGGTTTATCACTGATAGTAGTGACATAACATCCTGTTCTGTGCAGTTTCAGATACTCAACTGTTGCGGAACCAAGAAGCACATTTAAACCTGGGGAAAAAAAATGAGTAGATAAGCTGTAGACATTAAAATATTCACTCTTTATTCAAATATTATTTAAACAAAATGTGTCAAAGATTTTGTAACCACATTGTGTAGTTGTACGGTACGGTGTAGTTGTAACTTGTAGGGTCATAAAACAAAATATCCCCTCTGGACATAATTGTTTTTTTCTTCTTTTTTTTTCCCTCACATTAATGTACATTTTAGGGCTGTCAAACGATTAATCGCATCACAAAATAAAAGTTTGTGTTTACATAATATATGGGTACACTGTGCATCATTATTTTGTGTGTGTGTGTATATATATATATATATATATATATATATACACGCATGTATATTTAAGAAAAAAAAAATTATTTATATACAATATAAATTATCTATAAATCTGTATACAGTATATACATGGAAATATTTCTTAAATATATACAAGCATGTGTGTGTGTGTGTGTGTGTGTATATATATATATATATATATATATATATATATATGAAGAGTTCAGATGCAAAAGCCTCTAAGTGCCATCTGAAATTTTCTTCTAGAATGATCATTTTTATCATGCTTGTATATTTCAGTTCAGTAATTTTACTTAAATGGCAATTAATAGGTAATCTTCATTGTCATTTAAGTGAAATTACTGACCTGAAATATACAAGCTTGATAAAAATGATCATTCTAGAAGAAAATTTCAAATGGCACTTAGAGGCTTTTGCATCTGAACTCTTCATATATATATATATATATATATATATATATATATATATATATATATAATAACTATACACAGTTCACCCACATATATTATGTAAACACAAACTTTTATTTTGAATGCAGCTCGCGATTAATCATTTGACAGCCCTAGTACATTTGTGATAACTGTGAATTTAATAAAAAAATAATAATAATTGCAAATCCAATGTGATTTTTTTTATATTTCTTAGTCACTTATCAAATATGCACATTTGTGAGATTCATCATGATGGTCAGATTTTCTTGCTTATTAAAGAACAAAAATGTTAATTCTACAATTAAAAATTGTTATTCTTTCATTAAAAATGGTTTGCTGATAATATAAATTATAATGAAAAGATTCAATTAGAAAAATGACTAGCAAGTTCTAATCAGACCTATTGGACTCGTACAGTCATCCTCAGCGCTTCTATAATTAGTGATGTACAGTATAAAGGAATGTATCTGCACATTATAATTTATGCATGGTTAGTGTTAAACACTGCATTCAGGTGCTACCTAATTCCGCAGCATTGGCCTTCATGGTCAAGTTAAAATTCATATACCACTGATAAGGATAAATTAAACAAGGGGAAATTGGCATTAAAAGCCTGAAAGTATTTCTTAATAACTGGCAGAATTAATCATCTCTCCTAAGCCTGTATTAATTAAAACATGGATTTAACAAAAGCTACGGGTATTAGAAGTGGTCTTCATCATTCTTTAACCTGAGCCACGCAGCAGTATTCTGCAATGACAAACTGTCATAGCATTGATATATTAAAAAAAAAAAAAAAAGGCTTTACAAAGATACTGGAGAAACACTGCACTGCCCCAAACTTTCCTCTACTTGACAAATATCTTATACAACACACACCACTGATCCAGGTCAAAGGTCATACAGCATGTCTGATAGCTTGAGCCAATCCAACATTATCTTTTCATGTCTCCGGTTTTTGTTCTCCTTTCTGAGATGATACTATGGAATCACAGTAATGCATTATTATCATTATTATTAATGTAGTAGTGTAGGTTAAGTAGACTCTACAAATCATGACCAATGTACATTTTATTTAAAAAAAAAAAAAAAATCAATACAAATTTCATAGAGAACATCCTCTTAAAACGGTTTGCTCCTGACCTACCATTAAGAGTGAAAACATCTGAGAAGTGCTGAAAGGAAAAGTGAGGGTACATGCTACAGATTAAAATATTGAAGTACCAGCCCACTTTGACTATTGGAACTGGCCAAATTTAGACATGTAATTCATGTAATATAATTCTCTGAATAGCATCTACTGTTGCGCAAAGTCTTCAAGAGAGATCAAAAGTACCTCTACCAACATATTACTTGAGGTATCGTATTAAGGATTCATTAAACATTAATAAGTGCAAGCATCTATTCACAGGCCGGATTCAAGAAGATAGCATTAAGTCAGTTGGTAATTGCGGGAACATTATATAAACTCAAATAACATTTGCAGTAGGTGGTTACATAAACTATTATTGTTTGAAGGTGTTTGTTCTTGCACAAGTCTGAAACAGCCAGTAGCAGTTGTGTTGTCACAGATGGCACTTTAAAGCATCTGCAGTGCTACACATGAGCTTAAGCTCTTTGAAAAAAAGGTATCACCTGGGGTCCTGCATGAAATAAAGCGGTATTGTGATTTTTTTTTATTATCATTATTATTATTTATTACATTTTCAACATAGTTTATTACATCAGTACTTTATTTTCTAATTTTTAATGAAGAATATTCTATTAATTATATATAGTCCAATTGTTTCCTTGAGAATTATCCAGATTTCACTCAGCTACTGTGACATGATTCTCAAAATGGTTTCATATTGGCCAAAATTTTTATTTCAGGATGCACTTCCTAATATATTAAACAAACAGAACAAATCACAGAGCACCATCAACCAGTGAGTACTGTACTTACTTATGTGCAAAAGAACTTGATTCTTTCATTATGGCAAATATCTGTCTATCAGTTTCATGTGTTTTGAGATCTTTCAAAAATCTGTAGAGTTGTTAATAAATTGGAAACTGTTATTCTAATAACCTGTTAGAAATGTCGCTGGAAAAAAAAATGCAGTTTTCCTCTTTCGGAAACAAATGATATTGCATTATTTAAATATACCTTCTGATTGGTCCGCTTACAAATAAAAGGAACTTGTATGCAGTTATCTGTTAAAATTGTTCTGGGTTCATTTCTTTTTCAAATTGATAGATACACAATTTTTTTTTTTTTTTTTTTTTACATTTTTCCAATTTTGTTCCATTCCTTTTAATTCCTCACATCATACAGACACTTGACGAAACCATTTTTGTACAGTCACTGGCACCTGATAAAATATGCAGAACAAGACGCTCAACTGGACACAGAGCAAAACTGATGACCGTTTCTATGCAAAAGTAGGCCCGTAATAAGTGCACCACTCATTGCAAACAGACGGTGAGCAACACAAAAACCCAATGATGCTTAGAAGTGCGTATTAAAAGCAATTTGTACACTTTGTACACAACGCAGACAAGGCGAGACGCCCGGATCATATTTTACCATGTGTAATGGTGTCCCTGTGGCTATACATAACTTCCCACTGTCACTTTCCATTTGATCTGTCATGAGAAACATTATGAGTGCCTTCACACTAACGTCGTTCGGTATAAAAGAAAGGAGGGGATGACTTATTGCACAAACAGTCCAAGGTAGCAGATAAACGAGCCATTGTGCGTCTCATTTCTCAACCGCGCTCTTCACGTCTTAAAGCCGAGGCGGAGTCGAAAATGAAGTGTAGTCGGATCGAGGACGCATGATTGCTAGCCTTGCGAAAGTGTACGACAAGCCTAGCTGATGGAATTGAACAATAAACTAATGAGTACCTGAGGGTAACTAACAGTTTAGGCTGAAAGGTCAACGTTAAGATGTTCAACTGCTACTCGAAACAAAAATGTAGAGACACCCGAATAGCATTCGGCTCTGAAGCTCAGTCATATGGTGCAAGTTACTTCAATACATCGACCTTATGATCACTGAATAATCAAGAGAGGCTTGTCAGAGGCACTTTTCTCCAACAAGTGGAACTGACTTTCAATAAAGCAATTAAGGACGTCAATTAGCATTCACCCTTTCCTGCTAGCAGCAACACTCTATGCAACATTACACATGAAAACTCATCGAGAGCTTTGATCTGAGTGTGTGCGTGCTCAATTGGCCAATTGAGGACCTTTATACAGCCGTTTAGAAAATGGCAAACAGGGAGTACAAAGGTAGCTGCGGCAAAACACAAAAATAGCCGTGAAAATGACGGCTCGGTTTATTCAGGGTAAACAGCACCCTGAATAAACCGAGGCACATAGCTGGAAGATAGATAAGCCGGCTAGTCTAACAGCTATGAGATGAGGAAAAAGGAGGCCGTTCCTACTATGTGGCTAAGCCACTAAATGGAACTTAGCTCTTATCTGAACTGATGCAGGGATTCCTCTGATTTCCCAGCTTTGCTTTGATGTGCTCAGCTTTAGCGGTGGTTGAGAAGCCATGCTACCCAACATCGTACACGCTTTCATACGCCTATGCAACACAATGCCGCCGAGACCCGACTAGTTCTAGATGGCCTTAGCGGCGAGCAACCGTGTGAAAAGAATGTTAAAAGCATTGTACACCAGAAACATGTCTGGCTTCTCTTGTACGCATAGTCAGATGTGCCTTTTCAGTTTTAAATCTGATGTTACATGAGCCAAGCTTCTAGCTCGACAGAGAAGAGAGATGGGGGGGGGGGGGTCGACTTTCTCTTTGCTACAGATCACTAACCTGCATTTAAATGAAGTTGGGACGCATGTTTAGGGCTGAAATTGCTCCTTGCTGCCATCTAGCAGAGGAATAGGTGTAGTACAAGCAAAACTACTATCATTTTAAGCCTTTGATCAAGGGCCACGTAGCATCTGCAGCAGTAATGTTTAACAGACTGAATGTCTCTCTCTCTCTCTCTCTCTCTGTATATATGCATGCGAGACTGTACACGCTAGATGTTCCCTCTTGTTGGTTGAGTCTTGTTTAAATAATTCCCAGATAAACATTCTGTGCATCTATGGGATTATACAGAAATGCTATGTGCATATAATTATCACCTGAACACCAACATACTGTTTTCCCTTATAGAGTTTGTCAACTCAAATATAGAGTCTTCATTTTTGGAGCTAGACAGTCCCTGGTAACGACACGAGTTTAAAAACAGGAACAACATTAGTTTAAACAAGAAATGGCAGAATTGTATTTTTAGTGAGGCCTCCTTACAATCCTACAAGTGGATGTTAGGTGCACCTTTACAGGCACTGAGGCAATGAGAAATTGCTTCTAGTTGAGGATTTTTTTTTTTTGTTGCTGTCAACATTTTGCCACTCACAAAACGCAACCATGGGTCGGCTTTTCTCCTCTTCTGTAATTGTACAATTCCCTTGAGTTGCTGTGGAGATGGACAGGTGAAAGAAAAGGAAAATATGTATATATATTTTACTGCCACAACCTGGAGTCTCCATTAACCACTACAGAGCCATGAAAAAGACTTCCACTACATTTGAAAGCATTCTACAGTAGTGCCGTACAAGGTCTAAGTGCTGTGTTATTTCTAAAAAATAAATAAATAAATAAATAAATAAATACACCAAGGGAGGCGAGCGTATGAACCCGCATAAACACTCACCACATGCTGGATCAAAAAAAAATCCAGAGAGACTCAAAGAGCAGCGTGGAGATCAGGAAGTGTGTGAATAGCTTGCCGGAGGCATGTGTTTTTTCCTGTTTGGGGAATGAATTATGCATAGTCTTAATCAAATAAATACAAATGAGAACGTCTTGCCAATCAGTCGCACAAGCCTGAAGAAGGTGTTGCGTTCTAAGATATAAGCTCCTCCCCCTTCCGCTCTGTATCACTTCTGTGCCTTTCATCTCTCCTCCTCGGACAGACTGTGGAGAAATGAACACCCCACTATTTCTCATCTCTTTCTTTCTCCCTCCTCCCCGTTCCCGCTCTCCTTCACTAAGCACCGAGTGGGCAGAAGAGAGTTCATGCTCTCCAGCAGGGACTCACACAATTCCAGAGGCCTTGTTTTTTTCAATGCGGTCTGGAGAAAACATTTAATTTGGCCAGGGATTTACCGCTCAATTATACTGTAAGTACACAAATAGGTCACTGTTTATAAGTACTTTTGCAATTTGTTGGACTGTGTGCGATTCTTGCTTTTTTTCCCTCCCACTTTGCTTTTGAGTGCAATGAAACCAGTCGTTTCAATAGGAATCTACATGATTAAAGGGGTAGTTCACCCAAAAATGAAAATTAAGTCATCAATTACTCACCCCCATGCTGTACCAACCCCGTAAGACCTTTGTTCATCTTCGGAACACAAATAAAGATATTTTTGTTTAAATTTGAGATTCCCAAACGCATGCGCGAGAATTGCGATCTCCTTCAACTACTTCAGATCGCAATTCTCGCGCATGCGTCGTGGAAATCTAAGGAAGTCTCGTTTCTGGCCTACAAGGAAGAAAAGGAATAGTCGAATAAACTCGTTATTTTTGTTTGTTTTTTCGCACAAAAAGTATTCGCGTCGCTTGATAAACATATAGTTGAGCCACGGTAGTCACTTGGGATATTTAAACATTTTCTTCATTGACTTTCTGGGCCGTCAAGAGGCAGTCCCTTAGGAGCCAATGTGGTAGTTATACAGCTCTCAAATTTAATCAAAAATTAATAATCCGAAGACGAACGAAGGTCTTACGGGGTTGGTACAGCATGGGGGTGAGTAATTATTGACTTAATTTTCATTTTTGGGTGAACTAACCCTTTAAGAATTGCGCATGAGGGTGAAATATTTCCTCAGACAGATTTTGTGGGTTCATCTTTTAACTCTCCCACAAGTTGTTCCAAGCCTGTATAAATGTCTTTTTTTTCTGCTGAAATATTTTGAAAAGGTATTTTTGAAAAGATATTTAAAAGACTGTCAGTAACCAAACACTTGTGGAGCACCATTGACTTTTATAGTATTTTCCATACAATGGAAGTCAATGGTGCCTCACAACTGTTTAGTTCCCAACATTCTTCAAAATATCTTCCTTTTTGTTCAGAAAAAAGCAATTCATACAGGTTTGGAACAACTTGAGGGTAAGTAAATGATGAAATGATTTTTGGATGAACACCCTTTTAGGCCACAAGAAATCGGTCCTTACAATACATTAATTCTTCCATAAATACACAATATTTGAGCTGTAATAATCATTTGGAAAAAAAATAATTCACGCAGTGGACGAACAATAATGGAGATTTGGTTTTGTTAATCTAGTATCTGGTAAAATAGTTACAAAAAAACTGTCTGTGTTACCAGCTGAAAACTGCCAATATAACAGGATGATGGCTAACTGTTGTTTCATGTTGAGAGGAACTGACTGTTTCACCCACAATAAACACCAACACAAGCCACCAGCTATCATATAATTAAATTCAGCATCTAAGACTTGTATTTACATTGCATTCACATTCATTCATTTGGCAAACACAAACACACAACTTAACATGAGCAAAAAAGAACTGGTGAGTTTATGAGGAGTTAGCAATGAAACCATTCCAAAGCTGGTTAAGTTAGTTGGTTAATTATATATTAAATTAGCACATGTTTATTCTTCCCAATTTAAGTCCCAACCACATGAATCATCTAAGTAAAAATAATAATAGGAAAAATAATGGGATTTTGCTTGAAGTCCTATGACACCTAATGACAGAGGAGCAGGTGCATTATTTCTGCACTATTCTTCTATATTCTTAAAATATAAAAGTGTTCTTCGTCTCTCTCTCTCTCTCTCTCTCTCTCTCTCTCTCTCTCTCTCTCTCTCTCTCTCTCTCTCTCTCTCTCTCTCACACACACACACACACACACACACACACACACACACACACGGTAAAAACATGGAAATACAAGTCAACAATAAATAAAAAGAAGTACAAATGTGAAATGAAAAAAAAATACATCTAAATTTCAAGGGTGTAAATTTACATGTGTAACATGTAATGGTGTGCATTTGTATTAGCATTTCTATGAATGGCAGTATTTATCAAATGTGTGATATTTTACTTGTTGAGCAAATTTCACCATGCAAAGTATATCTTTAAAAATTGTCCGTTAAAATGTCTTTTCCCATTAATTGTTAAAGGCATGCTCCGCTAGTGTGTGTGTGTGTGTGTGTGTGTGTGTGTGACAGAGATTGAGAGAGAGAGAGAGAGAGAGAGAGAGAGAGAGAGAGAGAGAGAGAGAGAGAGAGAGAGAGAGAGAGCACTTGCACTGTGGCTTCAATCAATTCCAATCAGCTCCAAATGTTTCAATCAATTTTTAGAAATCGCACTGAACAGAATGAAGCAATTGTAAAGTCAAAATCGAAGAAAATGTTAACATTCTTAAAAAACTTGAATAAACATATAGAGTCAATAAAATGAGTTAACTTTGACAGCCCTAATAAGAAAGAAATGCCAAAGCATGATACCTATGTTATGCAGCACTCAGATGCAGAAGCTAATTTAAAACAATCTGTTCAAAGTGTTTTCTTTGTGATGCTAAAGTTTGGATGTTATGTAGAATAGCAGTTAGTAGTACTACTGGATAGATTGTCTGCATCTGCAGGTTAAAATCAAATGAATGCTAAATATACGTGAAAATTAAGATACCAGAGATGAAGAGAACACATTTTAAAATTCTAAAACATGAAACTGATTGATGGCACCAATCAACTTTGAGAGAGAAAGGGGTAATAAGGACGTTGACAAGTACTGTTTATCATTTAGAGAAAACGTCTACATGTTGCCTAATACTGTGTATAACAAGTCCGTAATCAATGCTACCGAAACAAATAGGCCTGAATCCTGAGTCGACTTGCATCACTGAGCAAGCATCAGTGTCAATTAGTGATTTAGATGTCCAGGACCATGTAGGCCCTTAATATAATGTAAATGTAATGTAAAACGGTCCTTATTAAGAAACATTTATGATACCGACATGTACCCACCAATTTATTTTATCCCCAGTATTTTATATTATTTTCTAATGGTGGAATATTTTGTCTTATTTTAGGTTGTTTTTTTTTTTTTTACAACAATATACAACATACAATATACAAAATACAACAACAAAGTAGGAAATATTGCAAATATGGAGCAACCCCCCTGCAAAAAAATGTACGGCACAACATGAAATATTTGTAAATTCACAAAAATGACATACATAAAAAAAAATTAAAAAAAAAATAAAAAAAAATCACAATTACTTTCCACTCTGTGTTTTTGGCAAGGTAACACACTGAAGAGCAGTATTTTTAAGTATTGTTAAAAAATGAGAAAACTGCAGTCATTTGAGACAGAGAGATTAGAAATCTATTACCAGAGCAGATAACCATCGGCCCTCTGCAAGCCATTTATCTTACTGTCCTCTCAAATGGATCTTAAAGTTTGCATCTCCAGCCCTCAAAACTCAATATCTGAGAGGGGCTGTTTCACCATTGAAAGTGTAATGAATTGCTCAGGGGTTTGTATGTGTCATCAGTTAACCCAATCTACTGCAGCCATAAAAAAAAAAAAATGGGCTGGACTGAAATCACATGACAAATTGCAGGATGGCATTTGAATTGTGTGGTTGGCTACACCATCATCCTTTCACCCTCTGTGCATGTAAAATTTCAGTCAGTGATGGGTTGAGTAGGATGGGATTTACTTTAGTCAAATAGATCCTGTGATCGATGCAGCCTGGATGCAACAGGATTATAGGAAAACCATAAATGAGGACTAACCACAGAGCGAAAGACTGGATAAGGCACAGCAGCCTCTGAGACGAAAGGTAACATTTTTCACGGAGGACGTGTGAAGAATGCTATCAAGTTGAAATAGATTTCTTATGAGTCTTTATAAGATTAGGAAAAGTCATGAAGTGTCAAACAAACACTAAAATATGAGATAGTAATATGAGATAAACAAAGTTGAGATTGTGAGCTAAAAAAAATCGTTATGAGTTATAATTGGCCAAATATTTAGACTATTTGTAGCACTTTTAATTCAGAAAATGCAGCTCTATGTGCTGTGAGTTCAAATACAAAAAGGAATACAGAATTGTCGACACAATGTCATTATCAATAAAGCAATATCTTGAATCACCATTTAAAAGTATGAGTGCTTAAATACTGCTAGCTTCAATTGAGAGACAATTGACCTATGGCTAAGCCACGCCCACTCCACTCACTCGGACAAACACGGCATGGGCGCTATGGCAGCTGTCACAGTAGGAGTTATTTCACAGGAGGCAATTGGTGAGTTTTGGAGATAGAAAAATTATATATCATCTTGAAGTCACCTAAAGGGCATTAACTATGCATTGGAGGGTTGTATTAAAAATTTTATTGTTGAGAAGATCGATGAAAAGCTTCAGCTCCAGGCAGAGATGTACAGGTCACAGTAGCCCCTTTTCCACCAAAGCATTTTGAGAGCCGGTTCGGAGCCGGTGCCTGCGCGCGAACCAGTTCTTTGTGTTTCTTTCTGGTTCCAAAGCGACACCAACTCTTTGCTGGACTAGAACCGTTCTTTTACCACGTCATGCTTACGTCGGGGGCTGGGGCAGGTTTAGATGTGTTCTAAACATCTTTTCTGACCATAATAAAGGATTACAAAGCCAAGAGAAACATTTGCAGAAACACGATGGATTCCGCCTTTGTAATTGTTATGCTTGAAGTTAACGCAAGCGTTTCTATTTTTGTATTTTTTTTTATTGAAGACATTATAAGCAAAGAAGAAAATTCACAATATAGAACAAATAAAGGGAAATTACAGGGGTACATAACTTATCAGAAAAAATACATATCAAACGAGAAGATTAAAAGACTTACATATTTCAATTGTTTTTAAAGCTTTCTTGGTATACGAGTTAGAGATCATCCGAAAGTAATGTTGAATTTGCAAGCATTTCTAGCTAAGACGTATGGCGACGTACACAGTGACGTAACGACGTCGTTCCCTGGGCGCTCTTGTCAGTGGAAAAAACAAATAGGTCCTGAAGCGGTTCGCAAGTTGAACCAACTCCGAACCAACTTTGAACCAGCACCAGTTCCGAACCAGTTCTTTTTTTGGTGGAAAAGGGGTAAGTGTAAACGCGATAACCCGCATATCGTTGCCATCACCGTCTGGTGCTACAGTATTTACATGCATCTTTCAGCACAAGATTGTTAACATTTGTTATCTCGGTTATTTACAGATATGCCAACCCGATCTCACAGGAATTCGTACGAATTTTACGAGGTGGCTAATTCGTAACAATTCATACGACCTCACTCGTACAAATTAGTACGATTTTGCTAAATCATACATATTTTACGAATTGGCCAATTCGTATGAATTCGTACGAATGACCTACCCCTGACCCCGCCCCTAAACCTAACCATCACTTGGGTTTAGACAAATCGTATGAATTCGTACGAGTGAGGTCGTACGTATTAGCCACTTTTTAATCACTCGTACGAATTCGTACAAATTGGTCGTGAGATATGGTAGGATATACGTTAATGAAGTTAATTCAAATACATTGTTGACATAACTTATAACAGAAGTAGACATCCTTGTTTAATTTATCCGCGTTTAATTGGTGTTGTGGTCTAGCTACCTCATAACTTTATCCAGAGCAGACACTCATCTCGGTAGAGATGTGGCTTGGGAAATGGTAAAAAAAAAAACACACACCTTCGCCCAGCCTCTTGGGAACCTAGTGTCAGAGTTGCATGTACCCATGCACACCGTTTGACCATTTTAAACTTAAAATAACGAGAAAAAACTAATGAAAATGAGAATGTCCGAGTGTATTGGGTTAGCTGCGCACTGTGATTGGCTCATCGCGTTTGAGGGCGTGGCTTGGCCATAGGTCAATTCTAAATCTGTCCACCTTCGATGTCAAAATTATGACTTTTAATGACAGAATTTCATCTCATAATTGTATGACATTGTCATAATTATGATATGTTTTATAATTTACCTTACCTTATATAATTTATCGTTTTTTTTTTTTCTTGCATGGCGAGAAATCGTCCCTACATAGGCCTATTCAATAAAATACATGAAAAAAATCCTGTAATTAACTAATCCTGTAATTGTTATTGGGCATGGTGGATTTGAGCAACTCCATATGCATATAAGGTTCTGAATGTGGCTCATCAAATCTGAACATTCATATATACATATGTATATATATCATAAAACTTAATCACATATATTTAAATTGTGACCTCCCACCTAAGTATCTTAAGTATCAGGTCATTAAGTATCAACCTGATACTTAAATGTTAAGTATGTTTCAAAATGTGCTTGGGGTCTCTCAGAGCACAACTTGAGTTGGTTTTGAGAGGCAGTTTAAATACTAGCTCGATTCAGCCACATCACAGAACTTTGTGTGTAAGAGTGTGCATCTACGTGCCAGTATGCCTTCTGTTCTCTATTGATCGCCTGAGGCGGCCACCTGACCCGATTAATAAACCGCTGTTGCCAGTGCGGCATCCCTGCTTCCACACAAACAGAGGAACGACACATCCATGATGCATGATGCAAGCTGGCTCCAAGTAGGAAGCAGGAAGAGGCTGGGGCATGGCCCGTGGACAGAGATCTGCTCTCAGCTGGCATCCACTACACTCAGCTGCAGATAAGAGGAGAGATACTGTAGGAGACAAAGGGTTATGATAGAAGAAGAGAAGGCGGAAAGAAATCGAATGATGAAAGAGGGGTCTGAGAAAGGAAATGTAATGTTCTCTCGCTAGATCGTAACAATGATTAGGGTGTTTTTATATATATATATATATTTTTTTTTTTCAAATATACTATACTTTTGGCTTTTGCCTCAGTGGTGCTTACAACAATGTACAATTATGATTATAATGCACGTATGAGTCATGTAATGTACAGTAACAAGTCCACCAGAATAGGCAATTTTAAAGAATCAAATGTTCTCAGCAATCAGAAATTAACATAGTGTGATAGCATAGAGCTACGTCACACGTAGGCTCACTATTGGCCGACGCTGGTCATGTGTGTGACGTACAATAACAGAAGCTTACGTTATTAAACTAGTAACCTGACTCGAGGCAGAGAGAGAAGTGAATGAATAGTCGAAATAAAGTCGTTATTTTTGTTGTTTTTTGCGCACATAAAGTTTTCTTGTCGTTTGATAAACTTAAGATTGAGCCAATGTAGTCACTTGGACTATTTTAAAATGTCTTTAATAACTTTGAGGCCAGCAAGTTTCAATTCCTCAAGAAGCCTATGGACTAGTATGTAGGAGTGATCCAGCTCTCAGATTTCATCAAAAATATCTTAATGTGTGTTCCGAAGATGAACGAAGGTCTTACGGGGTTGGAACAACATGAGGGTGAGTAAATACTGACAGAATTTTCATTTTTGGGTGAACTAACCCTTTAAAACCAATAAAGTTAGGACTCAATTGGATGCTTATGAGTATTATCGCATCGCAAACAATTAATCTGAAAAGGCTAATTCACCTCAGTGGAAATCAGTGGGAAAAAAGTTTTTCTTTTAAAGTTTACTTTTAAACAGTTGCTTTTATTGTACTCCATTTGGTTTTCAGTTTGATTGTTGGAATAATTTGTGAACAAAGGAATTATTTTCATTATTAGAGACTCTTTAGCCACTTCAGTTCTGTACGAGACTAATGGATTTTCAGACAATGAAGAAGTACAATTTCAATTCCCCATTCAAAACCTCTTGACATGTGTTCATGCATAGCAAAGTATTTCTTGAAGAGAACCAGCATCTACTCTTGATATCTGTCCAGCTACACTCTCCAAACTAAAACGTAACTTAAATCAACATCATTAGAGTCGACAGTGAGCTAATTGATGGGAGCACAGCGTGTCCATAACGGTCTGAAGGTTTGGAGATTTTAACTGCATATTGGCAAATTGGAGTCTATAATGAAGAGGAATGGTCCAAGGTTTTCATCGATATTGTTGGAGAGTGAGCATTTAAAGGTGAACGATAACACTGCCTTGCCAATGACTGTTGGTCTGACTAAGCAGGACTAACTGACAGATGGATGAAATGAAGGGATATGTGAAAAAATAATCACTACATTCTACAAATCAGAACCTAGTAAAGTAATTTAATTCCTAATATTCTCTTAATGACTATTTAGTACATTAGGGTTGGGTCAGACCAGGTCAGTGGGGATGAGGGTGACTTTACTTATTACTTTGGGACCTTCAGAATGTCAGGGGCTTCCAAAGCCTCATGCCATGTGACCCAGACCTCTCTGATGCAACCCAAGCTGATCACTAGAACCCCAGCTATTGGGTCAATGACGTGACTCTAACTGATTTAGTTTTATCAATTAATTTATTCAAGAAGACAATTTATCTATACATTGACTTAAAGGGATGGTTCACCCAAAAATTAAATTGCACGATAAACAATGCATGCCACAGAGACGCAATTTCATGAGATCAGGCTGATATACCCCAGTGTTTCTCATGTTCTTTAATATGTTTATTTATTTATAATAATAATAAAAATAATGGTTTCACCTGTTTTACCCCTTGTTTGGATTTACTCTGGTTTTTAACTGTCCTCTGTTGCTTGAATGTTTTAGTGTCATTTTGTTAATAAACTGCTGTACTGCACTTGGATCCTCCTCTTCCATGTTTCTGAAACACTCAGTGTTAAGGCCAATTTATACTTCTGTGTCGAGGGTACGCCGTAGTGTACGGCGTTGGTGACGCCGTCGTGAGCATTTATACTTCTGCATTCAAGTCTTGGTTGCTCTGCAGTACTGCTCCAAAATGCTAGTTGGCGGCGGAGGGTTTTAATGTTCCACTGTGTTTAAATTCCTCGCGGCTAGGTTACTACAAGCAATGGCTACTGAAAGAGAGTGGATCATGTAGGAGTTGGAGCTTATTGAGGTGGAAAAAAACAGTTAATTTTAGTGAAATTACTAAAACTGTGAGACAGAAATGAGAGAAGACATGGGAGGAGATGGTATGTGTGGAAATGCGTGAGAAGGTACGTGCGGAAATGCGTAGGAGGAAATGCGATGCTACCAAGCCGACCAATCACCGATCTTGTGGTCCGCGTCATCGCGACGTGTAGTTACATTTTTGAGGAGGTGTGCGTCAGGCTACGGCGAAGGGTACACGGTACGGGACGCGTCTGTTCGTATGTTATGCCGTACCTACTGCGCCCTACACAAAAGTATAAAGGTGCCTTTACACTTGTTCATCTGATGGAAATCTTTCCAAAAAATCTATCACTCACAGCCTCATTTACATCAGTGTAAAATGAAATATGGCATCTACCCTGTTCACGGTCTATTGTTATAAATATCTGAACAACTTTGGTCAACAATTCAAACGTTGGTTCAACCAATGATACAGTATTTACAATTTAATAATTTATGAACATTCTACAAAAAAATACTTTGACAAATACTATTTTTTACTAAATACTGTAGTTCAACTAAGTCTATTTGATAGATTGAGGTCAACAAAGAGACCCATTTAATGTAAAATAAAGTGGCACTTGGCTCAATAACATAAAAAAAATAGTAACACTTTTTGTAGATTCCAAAAACACTTGTAAGTGATCATTGTGCCAAGAAACCATCCGTTTTGGCAAACCATTTAATGATATCATCATTTAAAGTTGAGACATGGCACTGAGTTTTGTGAAATATGTGAAAAAATTTGAAATATGTGGAAAAAAGCTGCATGTCAATAAACTCTCTTCATTAGATTGTCTTTGTATACAAACTAGATGTTTGATCCTTAAATTGTGTATCCATTTTTAACGCAGTCCAGCAGCTAGCAGACAGGGAGCAGGCTGACTAGCGTGCCCATTGGCTGCCCTACAGCAACTGCAGCAGCCTACCACTGAGTCCGGCGTGATGTCACGCACAATGAAGGGGAAGCTTGTGCCCTCACCGCGTCACAGCCCACCAGAATGGGCGTGGCATGGCGTATTTAAGCAGGGGACCGGTTACCTAACGTAACCTCAGTTCTCTCTAGAAGAAGGAACGAGTATTGCGTAACCTGCCGTGATTGCGCCACGAAGGACTTCGCTTCAGTCGATAAAAAACAGAGAAACAATCTCTAAGCCCCTGCTTATATACGCTAAGCCAGGCCCATTCTGGTGGACTGTGACGTGATGGGGGCGCGAGCGTACTTCATTGGGCGTGACGTCACGCCGGCCTCAGTTGTAGGCTGCTGCAGTTGCCGCAGGGCAATGGATACACAAATTAAGGATCATTTTTGGCTTCAAGATCTCGAAAAGATTCATCTTTCCCGTAGCCTAAGCTAACTTATGTAATGCTCGTTCCCTCTTCTATAGAGAACCGAGGTTACGTTAGGTAACCAATACGTTTTTAACATTCTTAAACCCACAAGTTAAAACTCTGCCAGGGCAAGCATATGGATATACTACACACACACAGCCTGTGTGAAATCATCTAAGATGGATTCATGCAACATATCTGACTGTCAGAGGCCTGAGAAGCCCAGAATCGTGCCACTGTATGAGCAGTGCTGATTACAATTGACTGCATTAAACATTCATTCCTAATCAACCATAACTAAGTGTTGCTAATCACAGCCACAGTCAGGCTTGCGTATGGTTCTCCTCATTCGGAAAAACATTCAGCCAAAGTGAGAGGAATATTTGACAGTATTTGTGACAGAGTAACAAGCTGTCTGTTGAAACTGAAGTCCCACTTTGTTACTGTTCATTGGTTCAGCTGCACCTATAACTGCAAGTTACGTTAAGCTGCATGTATGTGTGTGGTAAAGTGCAAATATGTAGGAAAATATGTTACTCAATGCACTAAAAGGTAAAAAAATCCATATAAACACTAAAGGAAAAAAATAAATATTCCGGAATTTAAAATATGTATCATTGCATGGAACATTCCATGAAAGTGAAGGACAAGCTTTGTTTTACTTGTCAAGCTTAATAAATAATGTTTAAACAGTCTATGTCTAGTGTTATTGTTTCTTTATAAAGACTTTGAATACCGGCTCTTCTCACACTTCTCAAACGCAAATTTGAGTGTTTTTTTTTTTTTTTTTTTTTTTTTATCAACTGAAAAACCAATACAATCCCACACACTCATAGTCTGACATAATATAAAGCAGACTTGGGAAACATGATGATGAGAAAATGATAAGATGTGGCACAAAAAAAAATGGACTAAAATTAATATTGACCTCTTGGGGGGGGGGGGGGTATTTTATTACATTTATAATGTAATAAAATATAAAACACTTTTACATATACATAAATGCCCACTTTATGGACCATATCTCAGATTTATGTTCCATTCTTCCAAAAGTTCTATTTCAGGGGAACTTATTTCCCTGAGAGTTTTAGTCCAAAGAGTCCAAAGAGAACAAAATCTAGGTGCCCTAAAATTTCTGCAACAAAAATATAAATCAATCAATCTTCGCAGGCAGCTCAGACACATGTCGTTTATAGCACATGACCCTGGTAACGTAGGGATTGAGCAAAGCACCTTTAATTGCACAATAGATGCAGGAGGGTATTGAGTGTGAGAGACGTGGGCTGTGGCACAGTGTCATTTTTAAAAGTGTGTGGAGGTACAGTGTGTTCTGTGCTTTATCTCCCTCTCAGACATCCTTGATAAAAAGACAACTCATCTCACTCAGTCTACTCTTTGGCTGGTCAACTTTGTTCAAAAAAAAACTTGGAAGGTATGAGGGTTTGAGAATAGGATGGAGAGTGAAGACCATGCCACTGATAATGAATTTTGAATCATTATTTATTGCCTTCTCTATACTGCAGTGAGCCGCACAAAAGTTGCATTTGAAGTGGCATATACCCTGAATAACTGCATTTAGGGAGACTAATTTTGCGCACACACACACACAGACACAGATGCATTTTGAATTTAATAGAATTTAAATAATGTCATGAAATTATTGTTTTAAATAAGAAATCTGAAGTAATTAATTAAAAAAAAGATTTTAGTAAGATTTTTTAAAGAAATTGTTACTTTTATAAAGCATGAATGCATCAAATTGATCAAAAATGACAGTAAAGAATTTTTCATTGTAACAAAAAAAAACATTTTCAAATAAATCTATTAAAAATGTATCAGTTTCAACAAAAAAAATTAAAAAGCACAACTTATTGTTTTCAATAATGATAATAATAAATGTTTTTTGAGCACCGAATTGTCATTTTAATATGATTTCTTGATGATCATGTGATGCTGAAGAACTGAGTAATAATGCTGATTGTTTTGTTTTGTTTTTTAAATATGAAAATTCAAAAATGTCTTTTAAATTGTACTAATATTTCACAATATTATGTTTATCAAATAAATGAGATGTCTTTCAAAAACATTTTAAAAAACCAAATCGACCCCAAACTTTTGAACAGTATAACAAAATATCTTCATGAAGTTGGAAGTCTTAAAATTTCAACTATGTATTCAGTGAGCGATAGGATTTTTTTTTTTTTTTTTTTTTTTTTTTGCATACAACACTAAATCCATCGGACTTGATTTCCTCCCTCCAGGGGAAACATTTCCCCTAAAGCTCTTAAATTGATCTTTCCCAATTAAAAAACAAAGACCATTGATTACACTTTCAAAAAATACTTTGCTTTCAATTATTTCAAGCATGCATCTGTAATTCTTGTTGGCTTAGGCTTGCTTAACACGCTCTGCAGCCTCTCATCCATTTTTCCAGACAGAGCTCATCCAATTATGAGAAATAAGAAATCTCCTTAAAAGGCAGGTAAGCTTTCAGTCATGAAACCTGCTAAATATCCCATGAACAACTGATATTTCACCACTTGCAGGAAACAATGAGCTTTAAAAGAGATGAAGGGTTTGATGGTGTCGTTTATCAGCTGGATTAGTTTATCTTACAACAAATAAATACTTTTTAAGGTTGTTATGGTTATCAATTTTAACAACAGTTTAGTCCATTATATAACCTAGATCATTAGAACCAATGTGGTTGTTTTTGTGACACAAAATATCGTTAAGGCAATTCTTTAAGATCCTGCTAATACAAGACAGTGAAGAATTTCGAAAGGAATCTGGTGCTTAAATGAATGAAAAGGAAGTTGCGATAGTTTTTTCCTCCCAATTGTGGTGCATATTCGAGTGAAACAGCTTCTCGAACAAGAACAAATGTAGGGCGGGACTTGATTTTGTCAAATTGATTGGATTGTTGTGGTTTGCTATTTCTGTGACCTCACGTGAGTGACAGGATGCCCCACCCTGACACCATTAAACACATTATCAGAGAAGAGATGTTGCTGCAAAAGGGAGGGGAAGCTATTTTGGTTCAGGATTATGAGGGCACAATGATCCCGCTGTAATAAATACAGTAATGTTCCATTAAAAAAAATACGACTTTTGCCAATGTTGTTTTCATGGTGACTTTAAAAAGACTTCCAAAAAACAAATTGAACACCCACAGTTTTACCTTCACAGTAGTCTGTATAGCCCTCCCAGCCACCGCTCGTCAAGCAAACAATTTGATCACCGTCAGAAATCTCTCTCTCTCTCTAAAATCTGTTTCACGCACAGCTCAGAAATTTGACATCCCCTCTGAAGGGGTTAAGAGCATACGCATAAGAGCGTAGTCTTATCTCCACGGAATCTGTCCATCACACCTACCAGACTGAGCACCAGTGTGGGAGAAGCCTCTGAGAGAGAAAGCACAGAGAACACACCTGAACAGCTGTGCTCATGTTTTTCTTCCTGCGACTTTGTAATCCTTGCTTATTTGCTAATGTCTCTTAAAATATTGTAAAGTGTCACCCTTATCAAAGCTGCCCAAACTGTGGTTTGTGGGTCATCTAGATTTGTTTGTAGTTTGTTTGTTTTTTTGTTTTTTTATGACAATGACTGACAAATTTAATGATCTTTTTTATAAAGGCAGACCTATATTTTAAGACCCATTTATACTGTCAAGATGATGTTCGGTTAGTTCCTGTCGTGCCTGCATTAATTTGTTTTCCCCATGGCTACATATTAGTTTTCATTCAGTTCAGCTGTTCATGTTTAGTCCCCTCTCATACTTCCTGTTTGTTTGCTCATTGTTCCGTGTTGTTGATGTTTTATTGTGAGTGTTCCTTCGAATTAGAGATCAGAAAAGGCCTACTGTGACAGACCACAGAACCTATGAAGTTTAAAAATTGACTCACCAATGTGCCTCCTTTTCCTCCTCCCAGAGAACCGGAATGAGCTGTATTTGGGCTGGATGCTGTGGCACGATGTCCTCCTCTCCCTTACAGCCTGAGTGCCCGAGGCACCTACCAAACTTGTCCCAGAGCCGGCCACCATCAATCCCCCGGAGTTTGTGCGCACTGCTTAGTCCATCTCAAAGAGCGAGTCGATCTGCCAAGTCGACCTCTGCCAAGCCGATCTGTGGACGGCGGATACAGTTCCCTCCCTCGATCCTTCGCCTTATCCGTCGGTCCTATCCGGCTATCTGGATGCTTCGGTTCAACGTGATCTCATGAGAATACGTATGTATGTGTACGTAAAGTGTCGTTCTATCATACGTATATATAATTACGTTTTATATGCGCAGAAACGTATAATACTGACGTATTTACAGTACTAAAACGTAAAATATTTACGTATTGACAGCACAAAAACGTAACTTATTTACGTATGAACAAATCCACCGACGTACACATTGTACGTATCACAATTTATGCATATTAATATCGTAGCATTATGTTTTGACTCTATTGCATCCCACTGTCTTATTAATGAAGTTTTCAGTCGCATTATTGATATAATACTCATAAATATTAACATTTTGCTCGTTTCGCCTGCATGGTGTTAAACAATACACTATAAAACCTTTAAAAATACATTCTTTAACGTTACTCGTTCAACCATTTTGTAATAGTTTATTTACCTTGAGACACATAAAGCGTTTTCTCCTATAAAACACAACAAAAATTCACAAAAGACATCAATTTTAATAGTTTGATGTAATCCAAATCTTTAGAATCCATAGTTGTTTGCAAGAAACAACTCCTAATTCAGCGATTTCAGCCTCTTATCCAGATCTCCATTCTCAGCAGCGACCGTAACGTTACAAGTCAAAGTCAAACCCCGCGCTGGTGATGAATTCAAATTCAAATATTGCGCCCATACGTCATCTTTTACGGCAGCGATATCAAACGTTCATTGGCTCTTCCCTGCTTCGTCACAGTTTGCGACATGAAGGACTGTAGACGGTTGGTTAGTTTAGTTCATTTGAATTTGAAATGGAGAAGCGCGAACCAAGCCGGATTAACATTTTCATTAGTAATTTAATTTCTGCTCTGTACTTCATACAAAACTATTACAATACTGCCAGAGAGAAGACTGCGACTGCAACGCTTCATCATGTGAACGGCTTTTGGTATCGGTTTTGACATTTTCGCAATAAATAAATTATTGTGATTATACTTGTCTGTTAGTTATGTTTTTCTTCATAATTGTAGTTTTTTACGTAGTTTTAAGGAATTGTTATGGTAGGTTTAGGGGTAGGAGTAGGATTGGTGTCTCAAAATATATTTTAATGCTATATTGTTAATAAAACTGCCCTTTCCCAACACCTGTCTGTTACGTTTTATCCTTTTTTACATTAAGTATAAAATGGGTATGTTTAGGTTTGGGATTAGGGTTACGGGATCTTACATTTATCTATAAAATAGTAAAAGGGAAATTATCCATATATCTTTATGATATAGAATATACGTAAATAGTTTACGTTTTGTAGCTGTAAAAACGTAATAATGTTACGTTTAAATGTTGCAGATACGTCTATATTATACGTTTCAGCATCTATCCAAACGTACTAAAAAGTACGTTTTCTATCTTTGCAAAAACGTAAAATAGCTACGTATTAACAATGAGACCAGGCTGTTCGGTTCCATCCGGAAATCTTCCTCTTCCAATGTTCCCAACTGACTTCGCTGGTTCCATCCAGCCACTTGAATCCACCGGCTCCACTGGTGTTGTCGGCTAGCTCAGTGCGGCTCTTCAGCTCTGCCTCAGGCTTGCCTTTCACCAGTCCCTGGCTGCACCTCGGCCTCCAGGCCTATGTCTCAATAGTGTCTTTAACATAAAAAGCAAAGTATTGCATACTGATTAAAAATGCATGTTATATTGCTTAATTTATGTTTTATTGGAACAGTTGGGATATACAGATTAGGGTTTTTGCAGAGTTTAGTCAGTCAAATTTATGAACATCATGATTTAAATTTACGACCTACACAAATTACGAAAAATAACTTCCTTTCAAAAGTATTTTTTATTGAATTTAATTATTGAAAGGTTCCATTTTCTTAAGAGTAATAAACTGAAGGCTGCATTTTCCTAATATTTTTATTTAATTATCACGAATCACAATAAATGTCAAATCTGTATTTCTTTCAAGTTAAAAGGAAGATTTTTGCTCCTAACTGAAAGTTGTAGAAACCAGAGGGTTAATTGTGGTTTTAAACTACTCTTTATTGTCAGAACATATCATGACAAACACTTGCCAAACAAGTGAACATTTCACACAAATATAGAACATTCAAACATGTAATTTTTTTTTTAACAAAATTAATATCTTTATTGGAAATTATTTTTTTTTAAGTTTCTGAATGTGCTTATGGCACGTATCTTCATAAAATGAATTAAAAACAGTATAGCCTAAACTAAATACATGAAATACCGTAATTATATTCCATTAGTCAATTAATAAATTGTCTACATTAACAATATAATAATATTCAATATTCGATGATGTATATCCCAAATTTCAGGGTGCTGTCAATGTACTACGCTAACGTTACAGTAAATACCGCGCCAAATGATGGGAATTTGTAGACGTAAAAGCCTTCTTACTTGTATAGTTGCGCACAGTGTTTCTACTGTTTGTCAGCACTGTTTCATCTGCCTTTAAACTGGTTTAAGTCACTGAGACATTTGTGTTCTTCGCTGAATTCAAGCGCTTCTCGCTGGATCTCGTGAACGTGTGCTGTGTTATTTGTGTGTGTATATATATATATATATATATATATATATATATATATATATATATATGAAGAGTTCAGATGCAAAAGCATCTAAGTGCCATTTGAAATTTTCTTCTAGAATGATCATTTTTATCAAGCTTGTATATTTAAGTTCAGTGATTTCACTTAAATGGCAATGATAATTACCTATTAATTGTTATTTAAGTGAAATTACTGAACTTAAATAAACAAGTTTGATAAAAAAAAAATCATCATTCAAGAAGAAAATTTCAAATGGCATTTAGAGGCTTTTGCATCTGAACTCTTCATATATATATATTATATATATATATATATATATATATATATAATTAATTATTAAATATATACATGCATGCATATGTATTTCTATATGCAAAATAATCATACACAGCACACACACATATTATGTAAACACAAAATTTTATTTTGGATGTGATTAATGGCAATTAATCTTTGCACAGCCTAGTGAAAAGTAATGATTTTTTAACAATAAAGCATGAAAAAAAATACTTGAAAAAATTCAAGTACACCCCAAAAAAATCAAGACTTCATAAAAGTGCATAATAGGACCCCTTTAAATTCTCATGCAATTGTCTGCTACTTCAATTAAATAAAGTAGAATCAAATTTGTAATTTGAAAGGTGCTATCAATTTATTTCCCAATGTTCCTGGTTTATAGAGAATTTATAGCTATTCCTGTCCTTAATTTACATTCAAAAGGACGAGCTACAGGCTTCATCATGCAGAGGGCAAAGCCAATGCAACAAAGATCCACTTCTAATTACAATCACTGTGGCATTTTCATAAACATTTGATTGCAATATCATCTGAGAGCAAGAGACTTTTCCCATTCTTACTAATGAGAGCCATCATGCCAGACTGCCGCACTAAATTAATTGCATTTTGAAGGAAACGAGAGGGGAAAAAATGTGGAATTAATTCAAGGAAATGTTGAAAAAAAAAATAAACCCCCCTTTTTTTCATTTAACCAGCTCAAATCCACAAGGAAAGAGAGACGGGAAGAACGACGGGGAGCTATGGAATTAATTGCAGAAAGAAACTGAATGTTGGGCTTTGAGATGAGATATGAGAAAAGAGCAAAGGATTATGGGATTGGGGAGGGCCACAAAACTGAGAATGGAGTCAAACACAGAGATTTAAAAAACGCAGAATGAAAGATGCAAGTGTAAGAGAAATATTTCTCTTCTGTACCTGAGCAAAATGCTAATATGTGAGAAGAACAAAAGAGACACTAGACTGGCTGTTGCATTTGTTAAAGGAATAGTTCACCAAGCAATTACAATTGAGTCATCATTTACACACCTTCACGCTGTTTTAAACCTTGGAACACAAAAGGGGATATTTTAAAGACTTTTCATGCAATTACACTGAATTGGGATGCAAAACCAAAAATGAAATTAAAATGAAAACTATCATAAAAAATGTCCACTTCTGAACCAGATTTGCAATTCCCATTCAAACCAGATCAATCTAAAACCATTCCCTTAAGTAGATAATTTAGCTAAAATGACCCAGTCACATGCAGTGTTCTTTTATCAATTGAAAATTAACAGAACTTGAAATCTGTCAAGCAAAAACTGTCTAAACTTCATCCGTTTAATGTTATTAATTTCCAGAAGCAACTTGATGTACTATCTGCAAAAGTAATTCACTCACTCAATGTCAACCTGTCCATCAACCAGACATCCTTCGGGACCAAACAACCCGGCAGGGCACAGCGTGCCACCAGAAAAAAGTGAACCTTTCGAGAGCAACAGCCCCATGAGACAGGAGACATGAAGTCATAAAAGGGGAAAGCAATTAAAACAGAAGAGTCACCTTGGCCTTCGCTGCATTGAACTGTCAGAGCTTAGGAGGGATCTCCAAATATTTCTCCCTCCTTGATTGATGACAGGTGATTGGGGCGCAGTCCCGCAGACCCACACCTCTGTTATAAAAGCGGCCACCTCAGCAAAATGTAATTGAGCCGACTGCCTCGGTTCATCAAAGCATTACGTTATTGGTCTGATTAAGGTTATTAAGAGAGGCAGAAGAGGAGGAGGTAGCTGGCAATATAGGAATTTTAGGCATACATCCATTTCTCCAGAGCAAATGTTTTTCACTTAAATGCATAAATGAGCAATTGAAAGCGGTCAATGCTAAGATCAACCCCTGTGTGGCTGTGCAATTAACATGGGGGTTTAAAACTCATGGGGCCCCATCTGATATGCACAGTGATTCTGACAATGTGAAAGTAATGTGTTCGTTGAAGGGGGGATGAAACTGGAGTTAGAGGTGATTTTACGGCTGTCATTGAAGACTTCTAATGGGCCACCCAAGAGCGTGTTGCTTACGCTGGCAGACTTTATTTCATTACTCATTCAAGCAGAGGGATGGTCAGCGATACCTATTAGAAGTTTTAGAAAAATCAGTTTATGCTCAGAGCCTACATGCATAACATTAACATAAATTTGTTGCAGGAACTGCAAAGTATCATCTACTGGGGTTCCACGATAATTACTCATAATAGCAGACATTGAATTAGCGTTAGTTCTTCTATTCTATTCTATTCTATTCTATTGCTCAAAACCGAGAATTGCAGCTGTTAATGTTTTGCCAAGTATGCCAGTACGCCATAATTTTCCAAATGTTTTTCTATCTATCTATCTATCTATCTATCTATCTATCTATCTATCTATCTATCTATCTATCTATCTATCTATCTATCTATCTATCTATCTATCTATCTATCTATCTATCTATCTATCTATCTATCTATCTATCTATCTATATATATATATATATATATATATATATATATACACACATACAGTACACATACATATGACCGGTTTCATTGACAAAGCTTAAGCCTAGTCCCAGACTAAAATGCATGTTTTAGGCATGTTAATGAAACTTAAAAGGCCTAATTTAAAGGGGTCATGAACTGAGAAATACAATTTTCCTTGAACTTTTGACATATTAGAGGTCATAAAAATACAGCCCATTCTCACCCCCAAGGCTTCACCTAACTGACGCCTTGGGAAGCATTTTGACCATGCTTCAATATCAGACACTTTAGGCGCCCTTTAGCGTCAGTTAGATGACGCCCTAGGATCACGTGTAACCCTACCCCCCACCCCAGACCTAAACCTAACCGCGTCATCTAACTGACGCTTTCCTTTAAATTGTATTATAATGGGTCTCTGTTGAATAGTCTCACCCCTCACAATATGTACAGTAGGCATTAGTTCATAGCAAGTCTTTAAATGCAAAATGGTTGAACAAGTTGTCATAATATGCATACAGTTTCCATTAAAGAAATTGTCTTATGTTCACATTGCTCCTTTTGTTTTGTTTTTTCTCTCTCCTTTTTTTTTTTTACTTTCTTTTCTTTCTCTATTGCAATGACATGGTCTGTCAGCAAATTACAGTACAAACTGTAAAAGCGTAAATGTGAATCTTGTCCAGTCTCTTGCAATCAAACTCCCACATAAACCAAGGTGTGTAACCTACAATTTACAATAATTGTCATCAAAACTTTAGCCATATAGTTTAAATCAGAACATCCCTTCAGAGTACTGTTATATTGACAACATGACTAAGCAACTAGTCTGTTCACAATGACACAAGGATTTGTCATTCTGAGAAGATGAGATTAACTAAATTGAGCAAAAGACTGACTTTAGCAGAAAATCCATTGGGGTTTTGCTATTTGTACAAATTGTTTTGAGAAATGCATTGCCTGTTTTGCACGTTTCGTGGAAGATTCGAGAAATGTACCAAAGCGACTGAGAAATACTGTAAATATAAAGCTATAATCAACACTTTTTAAGATTATTTTATCTTGAAAGAGAGCTGTAATTGTAAACACGTGCTAAAAGTGTTCAAGAGAGCTCCACATGTAATACTAGCTAGTTCATGTGCAAATATGTTAGCCAAACACAGCAGTGTGCATTTACACTGAAGTCTCACAGCAGACACGCCCCTTCAAACAGAACATTTAAATAAAAAAAAATCATACCAATATTATAAGTGCACCATAGGAAATATTATACAACAATGCAGTTCATGACCCCTTTAACTAAGGCCTAATCCTGGCTTAATCTTAACCTTGTCTGTGAAACCAGGCCACAATATCTTCTTCCAGGGAGTCCTGGACAAGATCTTTAATGAATAGGAGATTCAAAAGAAAAATATTTTTGTATTTTTTTTTGTTATCAATTTAATGCATCAGTGCTGAATAAAATTATTCCTTTCTTTTAATGTCTCAAAAATGTTTTTAACAGTAGTCCATGTGTATTTAAAATGCTAGAGTGGCACAACGCTTACCAGTGTACAGTGCAGTCATTCAACTGGAAGCTAAGGACCTGGAAAGTTGAATCCAGAGTTTATCAAGTGTTAATGCAAGGACATATTTTACTGTCGTTGATGAGAATATCAATCAAACGCCGGGGGGTTAATCAAGGTCAATGAATTAATTGATTTATTTTTCATAGTGGACAGTGAAATTGAGAGTCATGGAGGTTTATTCTCACATTGTCCTTTCATTGAAAAACAAGTGGTGGTGAAATTGACGGCTAATTAGAAATGAGGGAGATTGATGGTGCCAGTGAAGCAAGAATGACTGGTGATGCTGTAATGGTGCTCTATTTTCAGAACATATACAGTCGGCTACATGCTGATCATCTTTTTCATACAAGCCACTAAAATAACACCACTCACCAGAGGTTTCTAAATATAATCCACACTTTTTCTCTTTGACTGACAGTTAGCAAAACTTCTGTGGCTACTTCCTACTTCTGTAAGACACATGCGAGATGCATTTTTAAACCATACAAGGGCTTGGCTCCAAGTAGATAATTTACTCAAGTTTAAATGCGAAGCAGCGCTGTGGACTCATTACATCTGCAAAGCGGCAGCTGAACTCACAGGTGCATTCACTGTGTAACGTAGCACATTATCAAAAATTAACAGAAATTCAGTCAACTAAGAAAATAAATGAGTAAGTTAAAAAGAAAGTTTAAGGGAGTGAGCTGACTGATAAACTCATAAAAGTGACAGCAAATGTGTGGATTTGTGTTTCTCACTACCAAGAAAGAAGGGAATCGTCCCTTCTTTCTTAATCCATTTGGATCCAAATTAATTGGAACATTTCATACTATAAAAAATAGTTGGAACATTTATATATATTAAAAGAAGCTGTTAAATAGCTGTTAAAAGAAGATAACGCCAGTAGACTATGGAGTACCGCAAGGATCGGTGTTAGGCCCTCTGCTATTCTCAATATATATGCTGCCACTTGGTAATATTATAAGAAAACATGGAATTAATTGTTATGCTGACAACACTCAATTATATATTTCATCAAATACGACTTTAATATAGAAGGATGTCCTGTTACTTTATCCACCACAGTAAAAGACCTGGGTGTTATACTAGACCGCAACTTGTCTTTCGAAAATCATATTTCATATGTTACAAGAAACATTGGCAAGCTACGTAAAATGCTATCTGTTTCTGATTCAGAAAAGTTAGTTCATGCATTCATGACCTCGAGACTAGAATACTGTAATGCTTTATTAGCCGGTTGTCCTGCATCCTCAATAAACAAGCTACAGTTAGTGCAAATTGCAGCTGCTAGAGTTCTTAGTAGGTCAAGAAAATATGATCATATATCACCAATTTGGTCAACTCTACACTGGTTACCTATTAAGTTCCATATCAATTACAAAGTACTACTACTGACCTATCAAGCCCTAAATGGTTTAGCTCCTGTGTATTTAATGGACCTTCTATCGACCTACAATCCATCGCGTTCTTTAACTCTTTCCCCGCCAGCGTTTAAAAAAAAAGTTGCCAGCCACCGCCAGGGTTTTTGACGATTTTCGCTAAATTTTAATGCCCCGCTGAATATTTTCTTCCATGAATATATGAAGATGATATATATAAAAATAAAGATCTGAGCCTCTGCTTTTAAAAACGTTTTTATTTTATCTTCATTTGTTCTTTTTTTATTGCCCCTTGAACAGAGGTAGGTTTTGTCAAAAACACAACATTTTGGACAAAAAACTGAGAAAAAGGTATTTTTATCAAACAAGTGCATTTAAAAGCAGAATACATTCAGATGTTGTTTCCTTCATATATAAAACTTTCCAAAATAAATTAAAAACATAAAATAAATGTAAAATATATCAAATTTCCCAGGATGTAAGGGAAATGTAACTTTTGCAATAAAACTTCTGCCTCTGCCTCTCTGTGTTCTACCTGTGAATAATGAATAATTGGAATTAAAATAAACAGGCCTAGACACACACACACACACACACACACACACACACACACAAATACATATTACAATGTGGTAAATGTGCACAAAGAGAGAAATAATTTGACAATTACACCTTCATATTTAGACAGCCACACATAAATGCCTGCACACACACATAAATATTATAGTGTCATAATACAAGTTTATACGATCTATCTGCGGCACGTCCATGGCTAGAACTTTCTGTGACAACATGTGCATCTCTCTCACTGACTACTTCGTCCCGATCAGATTCAGAATTATCAAATAAAGAGTGATCGGACTCCGAGTCCATTAACCTCCAGTACTTCAGCCATATACCTCTGCATTGTCTGTCTGATACATTCTCACTACTCCACTGTTTGAGACGATTGCAATCTGTTTCTCTGATCAAAGAGTTGCGCACTCATTCAGAACATGCACGCGGGTCTTCCTTACCGTATACCACCTAAAACGCGGATACCCGTAAAATTCCGTGTTTGGCGGGGAAAGAGTTAAAATCACTAAATTCAAGGCTTCTGGTCATTCCTAGGATATCTAAGTCCACTAAAGGAGGGAGGGCGTTCTCGCATTTAGCTCCAAAACTCTGGAATAGCCTTCCCGATATGGTTTGAGGTTCTGACTCGCTGTCCCAGTTTAAAACTAGATTAAAGACGCATCTCTTTAGCCAAGCATTCACATAATGCTTACCTTCTATTCCTCTGTTGAATCAGATCGAATGCATTTAATATTACAAAACTTGAAGAGTCTGTAGGTTATTTGTATTGGTTGCATATTATTATTATTAATATTATTATTATAGTTTATTTAGATAGGGACAGATACAGATAACATAGATACACTTTGACAGTGATCTGATGTATGTATCAATGTTTTTAGCCAAAGCTAATTTACAACATTAGTCCCTAGAAAGGCTTTTTTAATAAAATGTAATAAAATACACGATAAAATACATGAGCAATGCAATACAATTAGGGCTTTTTGATAAAATGCAAGGGTAAAAATACTAGTATTTTTAGTATTTACAGTCATTACGTTCCTGTCTATATTGCGTGAATGATGGGTGGTTGGGCAGAAATTGTGTTTTGCGGTAGGTGGTATGCGATACGGAACCGTTGCCACTGAAAATGAATTAACGCAACAGTGGGGCTCGACAGCCTTAGTCAAACGGCTCGGCGCGTATGGTTGGGTTGCAGAGAGATTGTGAAATTGTGTGGGTTTTTTTTAAAGTTTTTTAAATCATTATGAACATCAGCTATGCTAATTATTTTCCATTTGCCTTTCTGCTGTTATCTCGGGACTGGCGTTCGTCAGCTCCAGTTTTTATCCAGCCTCTCAAGGAGACTTCAGATCCCTCAACACCTGCGATGAGACGACTCAACGCCGGCGATATGTTATGCTCTAAATTATTACATGATTAACTAAATGTATTTTTCCATGTACTTTTCTGTAATGCACTTTCTGTAAAGCTGCTTTGAAACAATTGTGAAAAGCGCTATACAAATAAAATTTGAATTGAATTGAATAAAACCCAAGACCAAATCTGCATTATTTACAATTCAGAAAGTATGTTCACAAGAATATGAAGCTTGGCTCTGAAGAATCATGTTTGAATTCTACAGGGACGAAATGATGAGCAGTTAAATCTACAGCCGTCAACTTGATAATAGGATCCTCAATTTTCAAGACATTCTCCTGTCCCTGGTGTGAGAACCTTTGGTAATTACTAGAGATAGCACAACCTGCTGGCAGCCATGATGGATCGAGAGGCACGTTTTCTGAGCAATTTTCCTTTGTACCGTGTGTAATTAAGTGAGAAATATAATGTAGTGAATTAATTAAGATTAATGGTGCCGCTTTCAACAGACAGATTAACAGCAATGTTTTAATGTTCTCATATTTCACCTTTTATGAGGGCGGGAAGGGTGAGTACTGTCCCCCAAATGGTCTTAACTTTCAAAAGATTCCAGACGGGGTGATAAGAGATTGACTAAATAGCAGACCGGCATGGTGGGGCTTTTAAACGAAGGGCATCTTAGCGTCCATTCATTCAAAAACTGTACAACTTTCAAAATAATGATCTAGCATGTTAGGGGATATGGCATCAACAACATTATTTCGGTTTCAAATGAGCTCAGATCACAATTTTGTGTTGTTTGACATATTACTGTGATGCTGCATGCTGATACAAGAATGTCTGGGATATGTTGGCAGCGTATTAAGCAGGAACCAAATGTAAAGCTCAGTGTTTGAACAGCTCTCCAGATATAATTATATTCTCATAGGAGACTGGTGGTGAAGCAGCGATGTGGGGCAATAATGTAGCTGAAAACTGTTTGCTCAGCTGATACTGTACAGCAACTGTCAATATACTGCTGAATTTATAATGAAAATCCAAAAGACAACCTATAAATACACTTCAAACTTGGTGATTTGCATAAAGTACACTGCAAGACATGAATAAACCATCTATAGTCTACATGATAACTCAACATTTTTCTACAGTAGAAATGTATTGTAAACTGTAGTCTAAGATACTATATATAATATGACATAAAATATTCAAGACAGCTGAAAACCCATCTCGTCTGTGGGCACTTTACCTCATCATAAAAAAACATTCTATGCTTCTCACTTTCCTTTAATTCCACCCTATTGTATCGTAAATGCACTCTGAGCAATGTCTGAAACTTGGAATTTTGAGCACTTGCCTCTTCGCCATGAATCGCTTGATGTATCCTCATTTGTAAGTCGCCCTATAAAAACGTTTGCAAAATGAATAAATGTAATGTAAATGTACATAATCATTTTAAAGAGTAGTTCACCAAATAAATTAAGGAAAAACTACTCTATGGGCTTAATAGTGTAAAAGACTAATTTTAAGAACTTTTATTATGCTTTTTGTCCTTTTTGGAGCTGAACAGCGTCTGGTCACCAATTACTTTCATTGTAAGGAAGAGATCAGCATGAATATTCTTCAAAACATTTCCATTCGTTACATAGAAGAAGGAGTTATTCATTGACCTTTTTTGGAACGACATTATGGTGAGTAAATCGAATTTTCAATATGGGGTGAACTATCCCTTTAAATGAAATATTATAATAATCTTTCGCAGATAATACAGAGGAGGGGGGGGGGGGTCAATTTTAAATTCAGCTGTTTTTAACGAACACCAACAAACAAATTGCATTACATCCATTTATCAAATTGGTTAAAAACTAATTAAGGTCGCCCATGGAAAACACATGTGGACCTCTGGTATAATAACCTCCTTGAAAAAAAAAGAAAAAAAAAAGAAGTAAAATATAGCTAATCTGAATCAATGAAATGGCATGGAAAATCTAGATGAATTGGCTTAAGGCTTTGTGTCACATGATGGTGAGAGAACCACATAATGAATTAATGCACAATTAGCATGAAGTCATTATGAGCTATGTGTGCTGAACCGCACAGCCAGCGTGACTGAGCCTCTAGTCAGGACACACGAGACTGAAAGGTCAGAGTGAGGAAACGTGGCATTTTATTAACTCTTTACATCAAGGCTTCATCTTTTAGGAAAAAACTAAGTCACAAAAGTGCTTATATAGCTGCTAAATGACTAAACCAATGACGTTGACATATACAGATCGTGGAAGATGATTCACAGAGTTTCTTTTTTTAAAGAATGCGTTCCATGACTATACAAGATAATGACAAATCCATGAATAGTTGAACATTAAAAAGATACTGAAAGCAGATGACTATCTTTCAAGTCTATCATATTCAACTTCTTTTCATATTGATTCTTTTCAAATTTGACATGGATAACATTCTGAGATTAAGAAGTGAATGAGAGCAATTTATATGTCTTTTCTCATTTCATTCCATTAAACAGCATGAACTTAAAAATGTAAAACTGGTAAAATGTGCATATTTTGTTTCTCTTGTCTAGCTCTGCAGGGGAACTGATTCAGATTACAGAGTGTGACAGTACATAAATCAACATTGTCATCTGTAACCTGTGAATGCACAAGTTTTAAAAAAAAAAACAGGAAAATGCTTGCTTGATTGTTTGGTTTTGTGTCAGAAGACTGTTAGACTTGTCAGAGTGTTGTTTCACAGTCATTTATCAATCATTTGAACAGCACTGCTTTTGTCGTCTGCCACACAAGAGAGAAACATTGACTCCCTCACCTAAATGTGTATATAGTACATACACGTTTGAAGTTTTCTGTGTGACATATATTATGTGTCATCTGGACATAATATAATATTGCAAGCAAGACTCTAGTGGAATAATAATAATCTTAAACCTTCCAATGCAAACGGCATGATTGTAACAACTCATTTTAGGAAGACTATCCACGGAGACTTTAAAAATAAAGGGATTATATTCTACACATCATGAAAGTCTGAATAAAAATTTTAAATTTAAAAATTTTAATAAAATAAACTTAACATCTTAGAATGGTCCAGGTAAGGATGTTTAAATAGGGAACACTAAACGGTTCAATGTATGTTGTCTGTTGAGCTATGGTTATTAAAATAGTATGAAAATAAACATGTCTTTGAAGAACATTTAATTGATGCGTCAAAGCACTCTGAAAACCTTGAATAAGCCATCTTCTTTCAAGCAGAGCTGTGTTTTACATGCTGGTCACACTCAAGAAACGTAAGAGAATATAAAGAGTAGTAAAATAGTCAAACATGACAGGCATAAAAATTCTAAAATGTGATGGGTCTTTTATGCTGCTCTCAAGGAGCTGTAAAATGTTCATTATCCACACTAAATGTGCAGGCGAAGAAGTGTCCAAAAGGTTTTCTGTTAGGATGTTCTTTTTTTATTTATTTAAACAACCAGTATATGCATTTAGGGGTGTGGTCCTGGTCAAGACAATTTCCTGAACTCCAAACTGAATATCAGAATGGGGGGGGGGGGGGGGGGGGGGGTTGTTGGTGCCAGACAGGCCAGTCTGAGTATTACACAATCTGCTCAGTTACTGGGATTTTCATGCATAACCATTTCTTGGGTTTACAAAGAATGGTGTGAAAAGGGAAAAACATACAGTATGCGGCAGTCCTGTGGGTGAAAATGCCTTGTTGATGCTAGAGGTCAGAGGAGAATGGGCCAACTGATTCAAGCTGATAGAAAAGCAACTTTGACTGAAATAACCACTCGTTACAACCGAGATATGCAGCAAAGCATTTATGAAGCCACAACGCGCACAACCTTGAGGTGGATGGGCTACAACAGCAGAAGACCCCACCGGGTACCACTCATCTCCACTAGAAATAGGAAAAAGTTGCAAAGATGCTCTATTGGGTTGAGGTCTGGTGACTGTGGGGGCCATTTTAGTACAGTGAACTCATTGTCATGTTCAAGAAACCAATTTGAAATGATTCAAGCTTTGTGACATGGTGCATTATCTTGTTGGAAGTAGCCATCAGAGGAACAATGCTCAAGTAGGCCGTCGCATTTAAACAATGCCCAATTGGCATTAAGGGGCCTAATGTGTGCCAAGAAAATATCCCCCACACCATTACACCACCACCACCAGCCTGCACAGGGGTAACAAGGCATGATGGATGTTCTCATTCTGTTTACGCCAAATTGGTTAAATATTTTGGTCAACGATTTGTTCTAACTTTTGCCATTTAATTGAGTCAGAACTGTTTACACTGTTTTCACTTGCGAAAACAAAATGGTGGTGATGTGGGTGCAGAATAAGGGGAGATAATATTATAATAAGTTTATTTTTTGACATACTTGCAGAGAAAGGCTTACTAAAACAAAGTCACTTGGTTGTTACTGGGTTGGTTCACATTTTCTGGGTTGGTTGATGCACTGGGGACGCGATTATAGCACTTAAACACACAAAAAGTCTGAATTTCATGATATGTCCCCTTTAACTCTTGAAAAAGTAAATCCATCTCACCAGCTAATTAGTCTTCGACAGAAAGGCTATAGAACTATAGGGAAGTTCAAAGACAAAGATGACTGCTTGTTTCTCTGGCGCATAAGGTCTATATAGGCTTGGAGCGACATGGTGGTGAGTAAATGATGACTCATTTTTGAGTGAACTAACGCTGTAAACAAAACTTTCTATTGAACCCCATAGCTATCTAGGAGAAACAACTGAGCTATTACAGACATCTCATTTATATTATTTCTTTTCTCAGTGGGTGGATCTATAACACATGTCCCACCAGGAAGCGTTTTTTTTTTTTTCTACTAAGAAAACACTGAAAAGGATAGTAATACAAAATTCTACTAGACCATCAACAATTTCATAACCCAGCGAACCTGGACATATTTGTTAATCTGCCTTCTGTTTCACAAGCTGTCTCCTCCGTCACGACACCAGAATTATTTAGAGTCCCTGGCTGTGTGGAAACAAACACTTGTCGCCATGCCAACAGGGTTGCCCACTGCTTGGCAACAATTTGAAAGCAGTTGGGGGGGGGGGGGGGGGGGGGTCATACCTTTGCAGGCATTGACTTACGACAGAGAATGTCCAAACCATGTTTCATAAATACAAGGCATGAGCTCATTTCACAGTATCAGAAGATTTAGAGGAGCTTCAATCGGTGCCGCCCACCATGGCCAACCAGTCAGGCTCCAAATAAGGCTTTGGTATACATAGTGTTATTATTCAGTGATGCAATCTGAAAGGATAATACATATAATAAAATAGCTTTATCTGAGAGTCATAAAAAATTCTAGGCCATTTTCCATGGATTTCCTCATTGCAGCTATTTGATAAAGGCCTTACCCAATGCCTGGAGCTTACAACTAACCTGGGATTTCTCATGTGCGCCCATGTAAAATAACGGAAAGTCACATATCCGACATATAAAGATTAAAAGACATCCTGTAGGAGTAAAAGACTCCCCCACTTAAGGATTAATTTCAAGATTTAGTGAGCACAAGCAAAATAAAAATCAGAAATGAATGCAAACATGAACATTCATGAAGCCTGTGCTTAGTATGTAATCTGTGTTTTTATGGCAGTATGTTTCATAATGTTTACTGTAACTTAACAAGTTGTTCCAATTTCTTTCTTCTGCTAAACACAAAGGAAGATATTTTAAGGAATGGTGGTAAAAAGACCATTGACCATTGAAATATCTTCGTTTGTGTTCAGCAGAAGAAAGATATTCATACAGGTTTGGACAGAAGAGTGTAGAGTGTAGTTTAGACTGTCATTGCTCTGTTCTATAATGTGTATCAGTAAGCAAATAAATTATTTGTTTTTGCCTCCATTTTAAATATTACTTTTGCCCTTTTGTGGTTCACATTCAGTTGTTACACATTGAATAATCATAGCCTTGGAACGGCTGCCTCAAAACAAAATATTTCCAGATAAACACACTATCATTATGTTGAGTAAAAGGGAAAATAACCCTATTGATATTCTAAAGAGTGAATTGGGGTTAAGGTCGAAGCAAGATTGTCTGCTGGTCCTGCAAACAAATTAATCAGATTTTGCATCTGTTGGGTTGTGGGTAAAAGAAAAAAGCTTCCAAAGACACTGGCAGAAATTCTGTGTACTCATTAGGCTAATTGCGTCAATCTCCACATCCTCTTCCCCCTTCACCTGCATGCTTATCAGGCACAGCCTTCGTATTGGTGACAGGTCAATTGCTTGGGCAACGAGCTTCAGTTTAATCGCTCGTCAAATGGAAACAGCCACCAATTGAGATCTGGTAACTGGAGTTCAATGAAATTGCTCTGAGCTAATGCTAGCACCCTATTATTCAACTCTTTCTCCATTCCTTGTGTCCCGACAACATAGGGCATGAAAAATCGGTTATCTATGAAGAAATGCAGCCTTTGATGATTGGATTTATGATATAAAATCAACACACACACAACCATGAGTCACTAACTCAAGCAACAAATATTGTTAAACTGTTCACCCTGTACTCAAAATCGACTCAAACTGCTGAGATTATCAAAGTGCAACTGGCACACTGTGCTAAAAGAAAAAGGCAAATAAAATGATTATTTATATGAAAGGATTGCCATTGAACCTGTGAGCAAACAGCAAAGCAAATGCCACTACTCAAGAGACTTTCTACCCGGTTTGCCTGATTTTATATTGGAGATAAAGCAGCAACCTAACACTGTATACATAGTTAAAATAATACATTTTAATACAAAATAATAAAAACATTTAAATATATTATGATACAAAAATAAACCAAAATTAACTTAAAATCAAATATGTACTATAAAAAAAATAAGTTAAATGAAAAAAAAAATGTATTAATGTGTATTATTTTCTAATACATTTCAATATTTTACTTTTTTTTTTTTAAATACATTAAATGTAAATCATCCTTGTGATGGTAAAGCTGGATTTTCAGTATCAATACTCCAGTCTTCAGTGTCACATTATCCTTCAGAAATCATTCTAAAATACTGAACTGGTGTTGAAGTAACATTCATCATTATTATTATTACAGAGTCAAAGTAAAAAGTTTTTTTTTTTTTTTTTCAGGAATCAGGATTGCAGGAAAAGTAATTCATTTGAAATCGCAATTGTGTAGCAATGTAAAATCTTTAGTATCACTTATTACTGATCCCAAATATTTCCCAGATAGCAAATGACATTTGGCCCAGTTGTGGCCTACATCTCCCATGTTTCAGGCCTACATACCACATGGAATGACACTGATGACTCAACCTGAATGTGGCTGGCAATAGCATATATATCCGGACCTCATCTGGGCCAATTATGGCACATGTGGCTCAGTTCTGGCAGCAGCAAATGTCACATGGGCCACATCTGGGCCACAAACAGGAGACCACAACTCAACACTAAAACTGGCTTGATGTGTGTGGGCCAGATATGGTTCTGCTGCCAGAACTCTGAATCCTCGATCATCTGTCCAATAGCTAAAAAGAGCAATCCCACCTGCAACAACCGGCCGTGGCATTAACAATAAAAGGCTTTGAAAGGCTTATTCTTTCCCAGCTTCAAGAGGAGGTCAGTTTGCACGTTGACCCCTTTCAGTTTGCATACAACTGGCACAGAGGTATGAATGATGCCACATTAACACTGCTACATGGCACTTATTCCCATCTTGAAAAGCCCAGGTCATTCATTAGATTGGTCTATTTGGATTGAGTGCTTTTCACACAGCGCAACCTCACCTGATGGGACAAAAACTGCTCCAAATGGACGTGAACCCACACCTTATTCACTGGATCCTGTCTTTTCTGACAGATAGAAAGCAGAGGGTCCGAGTCAACAGTCACCTCAGTTTGTCCAAGACAGTCTCCACAAGGCTGTGTAATCTCACCAGTTCTGTACAATATACACCAGTGTTGTGCCTGAACGGGTAAAAAGGAAGAGGATGGGAAAAATCTAACATTTCTGTGCAAACTTTGCCCACCGATAAAATAATTGTTGAATTGTCTGTGGTTGTATATGGGCTGTGACTACCCTATCTCACGACCAATTCGTACGAATTTGTACGAGTGATTCAAAAGTGGCTTATTCGTACTAATTCATACGACCTCACTCGTACGAATTTGTACGATTTGTCTAAACCCACGTGATGGTTATGTTTAGGGGCGGGGTCAGGGGTAGGTCATTCGTACGAATTCATACGAAATTGGCTAATTCGTAAAACATGTACGATTTAGCAAAATCGTACTAATTCGTACGAGTGAGGTCATACAGTACGAATTGTTACGAATTAGCCACCTCGTAAAATTCGTATGAATTCCCGTGAGATCGGGTTGGCTGTGATGGTAATAATAAAAAAAAAGGCTCGCAACATATGGAAAAAAAGAACTATGACCTAGTTCATTTTTTGAAATATGAACTATGAAATGAACAAGTTCATTTTAAAATGTGTGAACTGAACTTTGAACTTGTTCATGTAGAAAGCGAACTTTCCCACCACTGCTATAAACTACACTCTAAAAAATGCTGGGTTGTTTTAACCCATCTCAGCCACTGGGTTAAATGTTTAAATTACATTTTTAACCCAACAACTTGGTTTTTCCATATTTTACCCAAATTTGGGTTAAAACAACCCAGCATTTTTTAGAGTGTAATGACTGCAGGTGCAATAACCCATGTATAATATACATTAAATATTCAGATGACACTGTGATCATGGACATCCCTAATTCACTACGAGAGTTACAGACTGAGATGGACATTTTTGCGGAGTGGTGCGAGAAGAACTGTCTTAACCTTAATCCCTCTAAAACAAAGGAACTGGTTGTTGACCTCCACAAAGATCCCATCATTCCCACTCTACAACCAGCCAATAGCAAGGGTTGATCCCATCATTCAAGGGTTGATCCCATCACTCCCACTCTGTAGTCAACAACCAGCCAATAGCAAGGTTTGAATTATATAGATACCTCAGGACAATTGATCACACGCTTACCTTCCAACTAAACAGTGAAAACATTTTGTCTAAGAGTCAGCCTCTTTTTCTCGAGGAAGCTCCGTAGACTTCATTGTAGCTTTCTACAAATGCTTAATTGAGTCTGTAATAACCTTCAATATACCAAGCCGGTTTGGATCACCATCCAACATCCATCGCAACACACTAAAGAAAATCATAACAATGAGTAGTAAAATAATCGGACATGTGCAGGAACCACTTATCAGTATTTATAACAGGAGGACAAAAATAAAAGGTTCACAAATAGCCTCAGACACCGCTCGCGCACAACCACTGTTGTCTTCCTTCAGGCCAGAGATACAGATCACTCATATTCAGGACCGTAAATATATCATGTATTATTACTTATTTATATAGAACTTTGTGTGGCATATTGTGCTGTGTTTGTGGAACCGTAAACGCATTGATGGTCAGCACGAATGAAGTTTCTAACGGATAAATAAAGTTCTTGAATTGAACTGAGCCATACAGTATGTGCCATAATTGGCCCACATGAGGCCCAGATATGTATACTATCTGGGTTGAATGGTATATATACTGACCACTATCACACTACACTTACGACACATTCATAGATATAAGAGAATGTTACATTAAGAAGACGAAATTAACTCATGCCCTTTGTGTCTTGTTAACGTTGATCCACATCAGGATGTTTCCCTGATCTCATTACCCCCTTGCTTATTGTTTCTATCCCAAAAGGGAACAGAGACGACATTGGCAAAACATGCAACACTTCCTGTGAGCTATGTATCAGAATACATATACAGTTTGAAGGAAAGAAGAGATCATTTGCACCATAAGTGTTCTTTTATCAAGTGAGAAAAGGCAAACGTTTCCCTCAGTGCCACCCATTCAGAAGAAAGCCAAAAGTTAATTGGCTCCTTCCTGGTCAGCTGGGATTGGTTTCAATTAACAGCCAAAACAGCTGTTAATTTTGAGCCACAAAGAACGTGGTCTTCTGTTTAATTGTTTGCAGCATGGAGACTTGCAAGCGCAATCTTAAAGAAAAGAATGAGTCTGGGAGGAATCAAAAACGAGTGGATATTTTAATTGCCTCCCTCTCGCTGAAACATATCTTGAGCTTGTGAATTACATGTTCAGCATTTCAATGTGCGTCTATATCATCTCACTGAGATTGTTTGATTCCAAGAGGCTGATGACTGAATCTCATCCCACCAAAAAACGGCCAAAATTCAGCAACCGAATTAGTATGTTTTTATTAGTATGTCTTATGTTTTTAAGATCACTTCAATGTTGCTAAAAGGAAAGTTTTTACAATTTCTGATGACAAACATGGTACTTACAGAAATGTATGAAAGTCATACTTGTTATGATTTCCTTGACAAATTACCAGCCTTGTTTTGTTTATCATTTTTCACTTTTTTAACAGCTTTTAAATGGTTATTTCACATCATTATTTAGTGTGAAATAACTCAAGATGTTGTTACTCATTCATTAGCTCTGTCAAGCATCACTCTCTCTGTTGACGGAGTTGTGACGGAGTGTTGTGAGTGACGAACTGCCTTTTTCTTTTCTTTAACAATAAGATAAGCAAAAGGAAAAAAGTTTCCCACACAATTGGTTTCTTTTTAACATGCAATCTTGCGATGTGAAATCCTATTTATGATAAATATAAGGCTTGTCTTCTTACAACAGTGAAGGCTTATCTTAAAAATATTAATGGTGTTTATGCACAAATAATGTAACATTCAACTTGAACTGTTTTGATGAATCAATAGTCTGCGTGATGTATTGATCCAGAAATCGGGTCTATGTGAGTATTGTCTCATCTCCGAGTAAAAACTGAAATGATTTTTGAACATTTCTAATATCATTTTTTATCATCATATTCAATGGCACAATAGCTAAGGGATGCTATTTTGCTTTTAGACAATGTCTCCTGAAATATTTGTGATGTACAAATTTTAAACTTATTTCCCACAAATAGCAGAGCTTGATTTCAGCAAGTGCAACATGTTCCTGTATCAACATTTTTGTTAATCCTCACTCTTAAAAATATTCAAGATTTTTTAATCGCAATTTTTTTTCTTTTGTCAAATCAACTTAAATAATTTATTTAGTTCAGATAACTTATTCTTTTGAGTTTGATGATTAAATCAATCTCTTTAATCTCTCTCTTTCTCTTCAATCAACTTAAAATTAAGGCAACCAAGTTACTTTTTTTTTACTTTTAGTAATTTTTTTAAGTTAAACCAACAAAATATATATATATATATATATATATATATATATATATATATATATTTTTTTTTTTTTTTTTTTTTTTTTTTTTTTTTTTACAGTGTGAAACAATCTTCCAATCAATCAATTAGATTTGAGGGACAAGTTCATGTCAAGATTACAACCAGGGTTAGGTGCTTCGTCATCAGTGTTATTCATCATTTACCACCAATTTTACATTTTATGGGGTTAGAATTACATTTCCGGACAGAGTCAATTATGTTGACTCTGGAATTTTGTAATTTGTTATAATTATTCATCTATTTGAAAATACAGTAAAAACATCAATGTTGTGAAATTTTATTACAATTAAAAAATGTTTTCACATTGATATTACCATTTCTTCTAATTGTCTTGTTGCCTTTTCTTTCAGTCACTTCCCCAAAATAGGACGGTGGGCTGAGAAAGAATGACCTCCAGATGAGGAATCTGAAATAGGACATACTTGCTAACCAGAGTTGCAGAGTTTGCTTTTCTGAAGTTTGAAACAAGATGTTCCCCCAAGCATAAAACATAAATCCCCAAAACATAAATATCACAGAGGGCCCAAGAGAAATGGAGCCGGCAGTAAGGCACTGGTGTTATAAACAACGCCACATACAAAAAGATGCTAGTAACCTTTAAAAAATACACACCTGCACATCTGTCATCTTATACGTGTGGAAACTTTTCTATAGGTGACAGTATTGTAGACTTTTAAATGTCACATTTTGTTTCTGAAGTGAAGTACAATGGGTGTCGTCAAGTTGTTGATTTTTACAGGAGTGTTTTGTTCAAAGAGGCAGCAAATATAGGCTACCTAAAATATTTTATATTAAATTTAATGATCTTAGCACAATTATATGTCCCGTTTTTTTTTTCAATAAACAACTAATGTGCACTGGAATTTGAAATAAATAAATAAGCCCAGAATCCTCAGAAATACACACATCTATGAGAGTTCTTTGAGAGCTATCATTTAAATAATGACAACATTCAACTGGCGGAAGGAAATGTGAAATTGAATTGCATTGAACAAAAAAAAAAAAAAAATCACCAGCAAGGGCTCATAAACAATATTAACATTGAGCAACTGCAGACAGACAAAGAAGAACACTGTATTACACATTCCTAAAATCAATGTACTGTACGGTGAAAAGAGACGAACCTCCCTGTCACCTGATCATCATCAATCTTCATATTTATGAACTTTATTCTTCATCTTCCTTCCTGCAACCAAACATCAGTGACACCTACATAATAGATAAACAAGAATTGTTGATCTCTATTTTTTTGGCGACTTTAAAGGGGCACTCATCGGGCCCTATTTCAATGATCTAAGCGCATGGTCTAAATTGCATGGCACAAGTTCACTTAGAGCTTGTTCGAATCCACTTTTGCTAGTTTAACTACAGGAAAAATGGTCAGTGCATTAGGAGCATGGTCTAAAAGGGCTGGCCCTATTCTCTTAATGAGTAACGGGTGTTTTGGGCAAGGCATGCAAAAAAAAAAAAAAAAAAAAAAAAAAAAATCAGAATCTATCAGAATTTTATCATTTTATCAGAAAATGATCAAAACTCTTCCCCCTTTAAATGTTTTTAAAAATCTTTTATTGACAAATTTAAAGGAAACGTGTGCGTGTTTTGTAAAGTAACGTTTGTCCATTTTAAGAGCGCTGGGTAAAATTGTGTGTAAGATTGAGTTTTATGTATTGTAATTTATGTGAAACTTTTTTGTGCTGCCATTTTGGCCAGGACTCCCTGGAAGAAGAGATTTTTATCTCAATGGGACTATATAAATAAAATGGAGCCGGCATCGCCATTTTATTTATAAATAAAATAAATAAAATCTCCTACTCCCTTTAAAACAAGTTGCGCTGTTTCGGACATGGTTGTCGTAACGAAGGTAAACAAACACACGGACCGTGCGAAGATCAAGAACAAGGTTATCTACCGAGATAAGCAAGGAAGCAAAGGAGCGCTACTTAGAGAAAATACAGGTAATTAACGGGCTCAATCCGTACGAACACACGAAGTGTGCGAAGTACGAAGTGGTCGACTGATCTGAACTACCGCAAACAATATTTCCTGACGCGTTTTCTTTTGAAACATTTGAACCAGACACACCTCTCTGTCACCAACAACAACACTGCAAGTTAACTCTGCGTCGTATATATTTTCTTTTTTACTTAGGAAACATTTTAGTTAAGTTTTTTACTTTTATTCAATGTAATTTACAGGCAAAACACTGTTGTTGTTTTTGTTGTTTCTGCAATGTTCTAGATTAGTTTCTGTAATAAATCAGAATCCGGTTTATTTCCAGGTTTTCACATGAGGAGTTTACCTTGGTATATTGGTGCTTAACCGTACACATAAACATAAATAAAGAACTAGTAAATAGATCAAAAGCACATGTCTACAAAAAAATATACTGCAGATTTGACTATGATTTGACGTTTCTCATGCAACCTCCGTGTCCTAAAATCCCACAATGCCTTGCGTTACAGGACATTAAAAGGATAACTGCATCAGGCTGAAAATAGCAACAAAAAAACCTGCGCCTGGCACTGCATTGCACCAGGTGTGTGGTAGGGCCCAGTATCATCTCTCTCTCAAGTTTGCTTGTGTGCACATGGTGGCACGTGTGTTTAAGTTTGCCGATCCCCGTCCTCAGCTAACTCCCACTGCTTTTCATTTCAGCGAATGAGAATCCTAATTACATTAATTGGATCTTTGCAAAGCTCATTTATATTTGCTTCATTGCCATGAGCTGGAGGCATTCAGTGCATTCCTATTTGTTTTGTATTGCTGTTATTAGTGATAGTAGTGTGTGTGTGTTTCCCCCCGGTGAGTGACATCACACTATTTGTCAAGGGAGTGGAATAATCTTCATCATAAACTGGAAGCTCTTTTCAGCTAAATCAATTCTCATATCAGATTCTAGGGGTCACAGCTAGAGCTAATACAAGCAGCCATTTAGGTAAAAACAAATTTGGGGAGCATCATGTTAAAGCAGAAAAGAAAAAGGCAGTCAAAAAAAAGGCTTAAAACAGCTATCCTCCCATGGGAGTTGGACGCACAGCACTTCAAAGAGCTAGCAAGAAGTGAAATTGCTTACGCCGAGCCCAGGTTGATTGACAGATGTCATGAAAATAGATTGCATTTGCAGTCAGCGCAGGATATCCATCACCATTAGCCGGTTATGTATATGTGGCGTGAGACGCGGGGTCACGTAAGCCCTGCCAATACCTGCAGTCAGCGTTTCACGCACGATAAATCAAGCCGAGCCATACATCTCTGAGTCAGGGCTCTATATTATATCAAAACACTGCTGACATGCTTGTTATGTGCACTAATCCAGGGTAGCACTGTTGTTTGTGCTTTCTTTAAAATTTGGAGGAGTGTTTTATAAGGAAGAATGATTGAGTAAAAGGGGGAGTATGTCAAGCTTCTTTTAAAAAGTTTGCATACACATTTGTTGAAGTTCCTTGGTTTGTTTGTTTCTTGCTAAATTTACTATTCATAAGGCATAAAATATTTGAAAACTGGTGGCACCATTCCATTTCATCTAAAATGTCCACAGTAAGTAGCAACTAACAAAAGCAACTCCCAGCGACAGGTAAAGCATTACCATAAGCCATTCAGCAGGATGGATTGTGTGCTATCCAGATTTGAATTGATAATGCTTTTTAAATTTCAATTTAATTGCTTAACCTGAATTGAATTTGAATTGAGGCAGAAAACTGTACACAGCATTATAATTTGCACAACATTATAATACAGTCTTGTACTTCAGATGGTTTGACTGGGTTCAGTTCCCAGTGAATGCATGAATTGATAAAATGTATACCTTATACAATATCTCACTTATAATAATAATTTAAAAAAAAACATCTGCAAAATACAAAATAGATTTTGTATCAAGATTTTTTTTAAGAAACGAATACCTTTTCAGTTTTTTTTCATATAATTTCTATTTTCAAATAAATGTTTTTTAGAAAAAAAAAATATCAAAACTTCCCAAAAATATTAAGCAGCACAACTGTTTTCAACATTGATAGACTGAACAATGGAATTGCTGCTGAATTTTATAATATAATAAAAGGAATTATTTAAAATGTTAATAAAATTTCACAATAATACTGTTATTACTGTATGTTTAACCAAACAAATGCACAATCGACATGGGTCGATTTTATTTGTGAAAGCCCTGTATTGTGGTGGGCTGTGTTTGTGTGTAGAAATGAACACTTGGCTGTGGGCATTTTCATTACACTCATAATACCATCGGCCGTGGCTGGGACACCAGAAATTACATTCTTTGGGCCCCATTTTAACAATCTGAAACGCAAGTATTTAAGCGCGAAGCGCAAGTAACTTTGTGGGCGGGTCTTGGGCACTGTTGCTATTTTACCGGTGGGAAAAAACACTCTTGTGTCCGATGCAAGTTTAAAAGAGGTTGGTCTGAAGTAGCTTCATATCACATTCCCTTTAAGAGCGTGATGAACGAGGTGCGCTTGTTCCATGGTGCAATTCTATTTTAACGGGACTTTTACCAGGCGTGCTTAACAATCGGTTCACAGCCGAGGAGACTGATGTTCTCGTCAGTGCCGTAAAAGAAAGACATCGGGGATGGGACAAACCCACCCAAATTAGCTTCGGTTAAATGGGCATATAATAATTTGGGTAAATGTATAAGCTGTATGCCTATTTTTCTAACACAGTCTCATCCCAAAAAGTCATATAACTGACGTCTTGGGGCGTATTTTGACCATACGTCAATATCCGCCTTTTTAGGGCCCCCTTAAACGTCGGTAGATGGCGATCCCGGGCCGTCATACAACTGACGCTTTACCTTTAACGTCAGTTAGGTGACGGGTTAGGTTTAGGGTTAGGTTTAGGTATGGGGTAGAGTTAGGATCCCATAACCTCATCTACCGACGTTTCAGGGGGCCCTAAAAAGGCGAATATTGACGTATGGTCAAAAGACGTCCCAAAACGTCAGTTATATGACGTCTTGGGATGAGACCGGGTTGATTTTTCCCATCGTCATGGAAACAACAATGATTTACCTCGTGTTTAAATATTTTTCCTTATAATAATGTCATTTGCAAAAATAAAATGCATCTGTGTAGATGAGAGAATCATCTACAGTGTATGCGCGTTGTTCACACTCTGTATTATGCCCAAGCATGCGCGCTTAAAATAGCATCCGAATGAACGTGCAACGCGCCATTGACTTTAGACTAGGTTTTTTCTGGTCATTGGCGCAATTGTTTTCTGGAACTGCATAATAGCACCAGAGATCGTTTGCACCGAAACACGCCTCCTTTTTGCGCTGACCTGCCCAGGGAGCGCAAGTTATTCCCTAGCTTACCGACGTGCATCTGTGGAGGGAAAAGCCCACTTTGCACAGGTGCAAAATAGGAATGATAAATGCATAAGTGTACAAAGTCATTTGCGCTTCGGGGGGAAGTGTCTGCATGTCTCCATGATGTCACAACGCTTTATACATTAATTCAAAATTAAGGATAATTTTTGGCTTCAATATCTTGTGGAAAAGAGGTTTTCCCCTAGCGTAAGATATTACGCAGTACGAGAGAACCTCTCGTAAGAGAACCCCTATTATACTCAGTCCTTGCAGTACCACCCCAGAGAAACAAAGGCATGACGGGGTGAGAGGAAGGAGAAACTGAGGCATGAGGGGGTGAGGAAGGAGAAACACAGAGAACCCATTTATAGCTGGCATGATGGGGTGAGGAGACAGAGAAATTGGGAACAGAGAAATCTGGAAAGAATGGAATGGAAAGAATCTTCATTCTTCTATGCCTGTTTCCCTCCTACGCTGACACGTATAAAAATATGAAATAAGAAATCTCTTGGCAAAAGTAACTGGTGTAGCTTTCGTGATTCAACATTAATGGGGAAAGCATGTCAAATCTACAATAGTAACAATACACCTATTACAGAACCAATCTCACTTGAATTTGGTGTTAACTTCAAAGAAATTGCACGGTTTGAATCTGCAAACCTTTGGTTGTTAACCTAAGGAAACACTGGGCTGTATACAGTATATATCAGTAGAGCATGCCTCAGAAAGTCGGGATATTCTGTAGATATGACATGCCTCTTTGTCCTCAACCTCATCCAACAGCAGTGGAAGTATTTCACCCGACACTCTTCTGCCGTTTGACTGTACAATACACTTACAGTTCTCTGCCAATTACTGAGCACTGGATTGCCTGAGAGTCATCCTGACCTAACACCTCCCCGTCCCCCCCCTGACAGACAGCCCTGGCCAAGTCTGTTGGTCTCGGACCCTTCAGCCAGCTCAGAAATGCCTCAGTCTCATACAAATGTCAGCTTTTCACTGGCTAATAAAGAGGCCAGGAGTTAAATGTCAAGTAATGCCTTTTAAACTAATTGCCTTCAATGTTTCTCCAGAAGTGTTTCTCTATTGATAGGCTGGATTAGTGGGAAGGGTTAGCTTTTAGCCAGATGTTAGCTGGTGTTCATTTCATGCGTTATAACGGTTGCTCTGGGTAAATATTCTGCTATTCGGTGTTGAAAATAAACACTCAGTCGGAGGACTGAGTTTATAGAAGTATTTACAAAGCAATTTATGAACTCAGTTACCCAGAGTTATATAAGTTACATATAGGAACCAAGAGGAACTTAATGACCTTTTAAAATTACACAGCTCAGAAAGTCTCTGGGGATACTTGAAGAGACAGAGATAGAATTTATAGTAAGTTACACTTCCAGACATACTATTTACAAAGGCATTTGCATAATCTATCATACACTAAACTGAGTAAAATGTCCGAAAAAGTTATCTGAGACACAAATCTGATTTAGGATACAAAGAAAGCAAATTTAAACCGGATAGGTTATACTTCAATGGGTTATAATTCTAAGTTATTTCCTTTTATTAGATAAATAATTTGTTGATAGTGGTTCCACACACTGAAATATTTATAAAACAAACTATAAACTCTACTCAAAAACCTTTTGAGGGAAATTATTGAATCTCTTGCAGCTAAATATTAGCCACCAGTGATGTACATTATTAGCACATGTAATGTTTCCTCTTTTAATCCTCAAATATTCCTCAGAAACATAAAACTGCACTTAAATAAAGTTGTCTTATTGTTATCAATGTCAAAAACAACAGGCAGAAACCATTTATTCTGATGTTCCCTTTGAAACATTCTGTTGACTATTAGTAACTTTGCAACTACACGTCAACTAACTCTCATTAGAGTAGGCGCGTTTCCATTACAGATTGGCGCAAAACTTTGCGATAATTTCCAAATGTCGATAAAAAAAAACTTGCGAAATGACGGTTGTTATGGAAATTTTTGTACCTAGATCTTAAATAATAATTAAAGTACAATGAAGATCTCGAAAGTCATAAGTATACATGTTTATTTCTTGCAAGAAAGGCAGTTCCCACACAGACAGGGTCTGATATGAGAAGGGCAAAGAGCTTCCCATTTTACAGAGTTTATATACAAAATATCACCCTCCAAAATGTACCCCCTCCTCTTCTTACTTAGTTTCAGTTCCCCTTAATCACACGTGTCTCGCGATTTGTCTTGTGCCTAACGCACCCTAAGTTAGTTTTTGTTATCGGGCAGAATTTTATGTTCTTTTGACTTGGCCTGTCTGTCCTATTTGCAATTTCCCTGACACAGCATTTACTGAAAAGGCACATCTATTGTATAAATCATCTCTGTCTAAAACAAGAAAATATCTATGTTTATAAAACACACAAGCATATGTTCAAAAAGAAAAGATACATAAAAAGAAAAGATAATATGATTGGTTCTTCACTTACTGCCTCTTCTGTTACTAGGTAGAGGATACTTTCTTTAAATGATTACTTCATAGATGCCAGGTTCGAACTTAGTCATCTGTCTGGTTCCATTTCTCATATTTGTTATTTATACACACAATCAGGTGTTTGACACACATACATTCATCTGAAGTACAGAATGCCTTAGTACATTGTCTCAGATACTCAGCTGGTTAAATGAGGTCAAATGTCAAAAATGGTTAGCTTAATATTCAGTTTAAAATTTCCCTTACACGGTGTTTCCATTAACCGATGTTATGTGACTAAAACGTCTTTTTTTTTCCTCTCGCGATAAGTGATAAGCCCTACTGAGAGTTGGGGTACAACGTTACTTATAGTCAACTGATTGTGTTAAAGGGACCATCCAAATAAAGTGAAACCAAGTAGGCTATTATTGATTCAAAAAAAAAAAAATCCTCGAACTTTCTTTATCATTTCACTAATTTGAATGACGATCACACTGTATATGCAATACAGTCACATTAGCCTTTTTAGAAAGACTGCACAACACTTTGCAGCGAAGTCCTCAGAAATTACAGACACTTCACAAAAGGACAGGCAGGGTCATTAGATAGCTTTCAATGAGCATTTTCTAAACATCAAAGTAGAAGTCTCCGTTGACAGCTCCAAGTTTGTTTTCAAAGCATTCACAGCAGTATGCCAGTGCAGACAACAGTGGAAAAATGACTAATTAGTGCGTGTCACAACTTCAGTTTCACAGACTCGTTCTGTTTACTGCTCAGCACACGAGGAGCCTGAATAACATGTTGGATGCAGCCAGAATAATTATCTCTTGAAAGGTTCAGTGGCTAATTAAACGGAGAATCATTCTCCTAATGCCTCAATGAGATTCAACTGCATCCATACAGTAGCTCAAAGAATCAAGATCTAATTTTTGACATGGGTAAAACAGACACAAACTGCAACCAATAGCTTCATATAAACCTTTGTGGTCGGTTTATCTTGACTGACTCACAATTTCACCATTTGATAGAAGCTAACAAGATGTACCAAACCGAAAATGCCTGTCGTAATCCTTCTCCATGGGATTTGAAATGATAAAATGGCCTTCGCCTCAGCCTCTTAAGCTTCTGCTTATGTTTAGTAAAGGACTGAAAAGGGATTACATGCACATGAATTAAAGAGTAGAAGGAGAATACTCTTGATAAAGGAAGAGTGTGACCTGTGAGGGTGGTAAGTGCTGGTGTGTTTGAGGCTAATTGTGTTCAGGGTTTGTGACTGTAGCTTTCAGTTTTGGAGACTCTCCTTAAAGTGCAGAGTAAAGTGGTTGATTACTCACGCTCAGGCTGTGGCCCAATGCTATTTGTTGCTGAACACTTCCAAGCTTCGTGTTTGACATATACTTTGCACTTTGAAACTCATAAAAATGGAAAACTGTCGATTAAATTATGAGGGGAAATAATGGCATTTGTGAAGAATGAAATAGCTATATTAGTTCAGCAAAATGTGAGTCAGTCACTGCATGTCGCCGCTGACAAAAAAAAAAATAAAAAATCTTGAAAATCTTTGTTTGAGCTTCCCAACTATTATTCCCAACTGACTCACAAGTGGGCGAACTGTGAAAATTACCAAGCTTTAAACCAAAATGTCAGTCATAAAATCTGATTATGCCTCGGTCCATCACTCATATGAAGGCAATCAAAAAAAAAAAGAAAACCTGGATCCTTTAAAAAAACCATATCCTACTGGCACAAGCTACTTCACTTTCTTACGCTGTTATACTCATTGAGAATGTCTGCAGCATCAGAAAAGATGTAGAAAAATAGAAAATTGTCAGAAAGTCGGTAAGCGTGATATGAAACGTTGTCATGCAAATGTTGAGAGGACTGAAAAGAGTCGCCAAATGAGCAATTTCCTCCACTCTATTGTCAAATCTCTCCAGCTTCACAGCACTACAAATAAACTAAAGGTCACAATTTGTCAATCTGCATATTTGCATATCATAAAGATTTAATCTCCCTTCTGAGAAGAAATAAGAACATTGTAAAGAAAATGAAAATGAGGCTGTGCCATACGCATGGCTGGACTAATGTGTTTGCACAAATACAGATAATTTTTGCAAAATTGTTGATTGGTGAGGACCGGCTCTTATCTAAATGTATGTATATTAACATTCGGTTTCACAGACAACGCTTGAGCCTAGTCCTGGACTAAAATACATGTTTGAGCTGTCTTAACTCAAAGCAACGACGTCTTGGGACGTCTTTTGCCCATACGTCAAAATCCACCTTTTTAGGGTACCCTTAAACGTCGGTTACATGGCGATCCCGGGCCGTCATACAACTGACGCTTCACCTTTAACGTCGGTTAGGTGACGGGGTAGGTTTAGGTCTGGGGTAGGGTTAGGATCCGATAACGTCATCTAACCGACGTTTAAGGGTACCCTAAAAAGGCGGATGTTGACGTATGGTCACAAGACGTCATATGTCGGGGAGACTGTGCTGCACTGACACATCTTAAAATATGTCAGTGCCAATGTTTTGTCTCAAGATGCATGCCAGTAATGTTTTCCCCTCCCCCCAAGGCACGTTTCTAAAAGCTTCTTAAATGTCTTAATTAAACTAAGGCCTAATCCTGGCTTAATCCAAACCGTCTGTGAAACCAGGATTAAATGATTCATTCACTTAGTCCTACGATTAGGGATAAGTCGGTTATCTTCAATTTAGTCTAAAATAGTCTTGTAAGTTAGTTATGTTGATCTCCTTTAACACATCATGTAGTTGGCTGGTTGTCAAGAGCGTCTCAGTTACGTATATGTAACCCTGGTTCCCTGAAGGAGGAAACGGGACGTAGTCGACGGCGACGCGTGATCCCATTCAGTCGACGCAGACTACGTCGAACGTGAACGATTGAAAGGAAACTGTTTTCTCTGCTAAAAGTATTTTTCTCATTTGATGAAGATGAAAGATTTTTTACTTTGTAAAGTTAGTCCTTTTTGCCACTGTTCCAGTTTGGATAATGAGTTTTCATTCTCTGTTTTTTTTGGACACAGAGTTGAATGTTCATATTTTTTAAATCTTGTGTTATTAAACAGCCTCTGCTGGCCAAGCTGACTACCAAAGGGGATGCTGGCAAAAAAGAAAAACATCCGCATGATGTGTATGGAGGAAAGACTCTTGAAAGGACCAGAGAACAGGAAAATGCTGGGACAGGGTAGCAAAGGGTTGACAAGGGAGATTCAATTTAAAGTTTTGCTATGTATATTGTATAAACCTTGGTCCCCTTAATTAAATGTCAGTTGAAACAAGGCTGTGAGGGACATTTCATTACAGACAGGTTGTACTGTCTTAAGGTCCAATACAAAAGTCCAGAAAGAGAACACACCTAATCATAGATTAATTAGCAATATTAAAAATACATATATTTTAAGGTAATGGATATTAATTCATCATCTTTCAATGACTTTGAGTGGGCTCACTGGCATTTTTTTCCTCTTAACACTAGAAGTGCCAGAATTCCAAAACTACTAGAACGGCCACAAACGGTCATTTTGACCGTTAGATTCAAAACAGTGTTTATTTCGTTCATGAATAATTTTCGTCAACCACATTTTTTCAAAGACGAAAACGAGACGATAACTAAATAAAACCTAGGTTTGAATGACAAAAACTATGACGAAAATGTTAGATAGTGACGATTTGCGAAGCGGTCAATAGGCTAATAATAATAATAGGACTAGCAGAACTGTGAACAGCCCAGCCCATGCAGCAAAACAAACAGCGCAGGACAGGGCAGCAGAGCTCACCAGGATCATCCGACATGAATGGATCTGGATCCGCCGTGTCTGATGATAGCAGCCGTCTCTGCACGTGTGTCAGCCGCAAAATTCAGTGCGGTCAATATGACCTTCTATGGCCGAAATAGGTAAATATGTTCTTTTTTTTTGTTTTGCCTTACGTTTACGTAACTTAATTTATATGAAAAGCATTTTAAATGAAAATACAAAAAATACAATTTTAGGAAAAGTCAGGTACCAGCAGGATTTGATTATTTTTTTCAACAAAGTTATTGTAGATATAAAATTCAAAACGGACCGTTGTGGCCGTTCTAGTGTTAAAAGCACTCATAGTAATATCCTGAAAATATTTCTAAAACTTTTTCACATACTGTACTGTAAATATTTTCTATGTCTGGAGGCCAAGAAAATTGCCTTTGGATGATGTGTGCCAGAGTTTGTATTGCATACCCTCAAGTGTGTGTAAGGCTAGGCTTAACGTTCCCCTGGCCACAGACTTGAGATTTGTGTGGAATTTTATTATCAAACCACTGCCTGATGCTGCTTCCAGTTGCTTTTAGAGGTAAAACTGCCCATAACTGCTGGCCTAGGATCTGTTTTCTTCGAAAAATAGCATATTGGAAAAACAGATTTGGCGAACGATCCAGTATGCATGCAGGAGAGCATCTGCGTTTTGCAGCATTGAGCAAAGTAGCCAATCACAAACATATAACTTTATTTATTGAACGCAATGGCCAATCAGAGGGGTTTAAGTTAGCACTCAAAAACAGGTGTTTTGAGCGGTGACTATTTTGAGTTCTGAATGCTTGTCCTTCTGCTAATCATCTCATTATAACAAAGAAAGTGTTAACTTTATGTAAATAAGAGATTCATTGTGCAGTCAGCTTTCTTTATTATAACATACTGTAAAATTAAATGGAACCAAGTTCTGTGTCCTTGCATTGTAGTTACCCAAGATAGTACTGATAATATAAGGTAACTACATGGGTTAAGATAGGTTTAAGAATAGGTTCAGGGTTACATTAAGTAACTACTTAACTACTTACTTATAGAGTAAGGATTAGGGTTTGGTTAGTTGCATGCAATTGTGCATAATTTATCATAACTACATGAAACAATGACACTGAAAAATAAAGAGTTACTGTAAGCTGGTTCAGGCCATACTTATCGGACCGCTACCATTTCGTCTACTTAAATGGAGAAAAATCGATCATAACTTCGGCAAACTATGGAGTGCCTCAGGGATCTGTGTTGGGCCCTTTATTATTCTCAATATATATGCTGCCACTTGGTAATATTCTAAGGAAACATGGAATTAGTTTCCATTGTTATGCTGATGACACTCAAATATATATTTCATCACGGCCAGATGAAGACGCTAAATTATCCAAACTGACAGATTAAAGAAATAAAAGACTGGATGACGCGTAATTTTCTTTTATCAAATCCAGACAAGACAGAGGTACTTATCGGATCTAAAAACCGTCCACAAAACCTTTCGAAGCATGACTTTAACATATTAGGATGCCCTGTTACGCTACAGTAAAAGACCTGGTTGTTACATTAGACTGCAACCTGTCTTTTGAAAAGCATATTTCATATGTTACAAAAACAGCCTTTTTCCACCTTAGAAGTATTGCTAAGCTACGTAACATGCTATCTGTCTCTGATGCAGAAAAGTTAGTTCATGCATTCATGACCTCGAGACTAGATTACTGTAATGCTTTATAAGCTGGTTGTCCTGCATCCTCAATAAACAAGCTACATTTAGTCCAAAATGCAGTCCAAAAGAGTTCTTACTAGTTCAAGAAAATATGATCACATAACACCGATTCTATCATCACTTCATTGGTTACCTATAAAGTTCCATATTAATTACAAGGTATTGCTTTTGACTTATAAAGCTCTAAATGGTTTATCTCCAGTCTATTTAATGGATCTTGGCAAAACCTTGAAAAAACCTTGGCTTTATTTTTGACTTTGACTCGTTGTTAAAAATTGCTTTTTTAGTCTATCCTCTCTTTCAATGATTTGAAGAAGGTTGTTCATGCCTTTGTGTCTTCTCGTTTGGATTATTGTAACGCTTTGTACCCGAGTGTGAGTCAGACCTCCCTCTCTCGCCTGCAGCTTGTTCAGAGCTCAGTTGCTAGGCTTTTAACTGGGACCAAAAAAAAAGAGACCATGTTCCCCCTGTACTGGTTTCATTACATTGGTTACCGGTTTGATAAAAAAAAAAAAATCCAATATAAAGTGTTATCAGTGTTATGCCTGAACACGTTCATCGAACAATAGTCGATGAACTCGTTGATTCTTTGGGCGAACGTGAACTGAACGTACTGTATTAGGCTACTGCCTGATGAACGTTACTGTGCACTCATTCATTCTGGCGTCTGTGAATGCACAGTTTAACTTTGTTTAATAGGCTGCCAGATTTCTATAGAGACTTCTAGGCAAAAATCTGGCTAAAACACACCATAAACAGGCCTTAATATGTAGCGGGGGGGAAAAAAACAATCTGGCAACACCAGCAACCAGTGTCACACCGCTGTGTCGATGCCTCATCAAAACAAAAGGCAGCATGTAGTCGACAAAGCATCGAGGAGGCGTCGTTTGCTCATTTAAATGAGTTTTATGATAAGGTTGGTGAGTATGGGAAAAATCTTACATTTCTGTATGTGGTTGTGGGCTGTGGTGGCAGTTCATTTATGGAACTGTGAACTTAGTTCAAAATTGTGAGGTATGAACTATGAACTGAACTAGTTCATTTAAAACATTTTTAACTGATCGGAGTTCATGAAGAAAGTGAACTTTCCCAACACTGAGTGTTCTTATTTGTTTACAAATATCAGATTTATATCACAGATTTAATTAGTTTATATCAACCTTTGAGATCTATTCGCTCCAATGATCAGCTCTGCCTGACGGTCGCTCGATCACGTTTGAAATGTAGAGGTAATAGTTTTTTTTTTGTTTGTTTTTTTTCCCTCTGGTAGCTCCTAGACTCTGGAATGAGCTCCCGTTTTCCTTAAAAATATATCCTACTCTAGTCTAAGATAATTTCAGAGGGTGTAAAAACATTTATTTCCTTAGTTTTTAATAATGAGTTTATTAATAACATGTATTTGTTTATTTTTGTTATTTTCATGTACAGCATTTGGTACCCATAGTGGTTTTTAAAAGTGCTCTTTTAGGACATCTGGTTACACTTTATTTCGATAGTCACTTTTGACGTTCTACTAGTTATAAGTAGCTTTTCAGCTACATGCCAACTAACTATCATTAGAGTATTAGTATATTATAGTAGACTGTCAGTAGACTGTTTGGTTATTGTTGTGTTAGGCTTTGGGTTAGTAGAATACGTTTACTTGTAGTCGCCTAGTTACTTATAGTCAGTTGAATATCTGTTGGGGTACCAACAAAATAAAGTGTTAACAGTTATTAAGCTGACAGTCTACTAATACTCTAATGACAGTTAGTTTACATGTAGTTGAAAAGTTACTTATAGTTAGTAGAATGTCTAAAGTGGACTATCGAAATAAAGTGTTACCGGACATCTTACTGACCCCAAACTTTTGAATGGTAATACAGTACTTTTTTTTAATTTTTTTTTATCTATGGTCAGCTTAATTCATTTAGCAATTGTATATAGCAAGCTATACCAACCTACTGAACAGTCTTCTCTTTTAGTCCTCAAGTAAAATTAAACTTGGCGTCTATTCTGACTAAGGTCCATACAACCTCTTCTAACTGAAGTGGTGAAGTCTGCAAGTCTGTGAAAAGAACCTCTAGCCATCAAAACCCCTGGTCTAAGCTGTATGATAGCAAGCAAAGGCTAGGAGACAGAAGAAAGAATAGAGACGAGTCATGGTCAGCAGAGAGCCTTTTCAAAGTTTGGAGGTCTAAAGGAGAACCATTGAAACGGGGGGAAGGATTTGTGTATTTGCACGTGTGTCAGGTGTATAGAGGCCCTTCTTGGCTGTTTGACATGCAGCACACTGGCGTCTGGCTGCAAGCACGGCAGAGAAGCAAGCAGGCACAGATCCTGTCCTTCTGCACAAAGCTGAGGGATTGAGTCTGTGCCCTCCACTCTGACATCTCTCTGAGTCACCTCCATCACTCAAAGCTCTAATGCTTCAAATGGGCCTCTCAGGAGGCGGGAGCAAGGAAAGATCGCAGTTTCTCTCTTCTTTCGGCATATGCCTAAAACCAGGCTGTCTCTTCTGTCTGAAATAAGAGGGACAATGTTTTCAAGGGTTCTTTTTAAAATGTCTCAAATTGACTTTTCAAAAGCTATTTTAAATGTCTTGAAGGAATATTCAGACTTCAATGGAAGCTAAATAGACAAAACCCTCCAAAAATTGTGTTAACTACAACTTTACTGTAATTGTCTCACTGCAATCTGTTTGTTTTTGTTTTTTTAAAGAAAACGATGAACGATTCATTTTTGTGGTAATAAAAATTATGCCATTGTCGACCACAAACGCTTTTAAACTCGAATATTCCTTTAACTATTTTGAATAGTATAAAAATAATTATTAAACTGGGGAATAGAAAGACATCTTCTGAGTTAAAGATGCAGCACTGCATGTATGTTTTACATAATCTTAAATGGTGTTAATCAACTACCCTGACACTATCTTGGTATAAATTTTGGTTATTCTGTTATTCTAAACATTTCACTTAATTAATATGAAATTAAATGTTTTAATATATGCAAGTTGGTAAATATTGCTGGTCTATCAATCTAGCCACCCATCCATCCACCAGATCATCGAAATTACTCTTAAATTAGAATCTATTCTTTTGGGCATCACAAAGTTTTAAATTGAATTCCCTTAAAGGGTCATGAAACACCCATTTTTCACCTCAAGTCTAGCTCACACTCTTTTTAAAAAATGCAACTTTAATTTTCGTGGATATAAGAAGGGAGGAAGTGGATGTGGTATGGCCATCACTGTAATCGCCAATGTCCCATGCATATCGACTGTCACTAAAAAGCAGTGGTAAAACATGAGGAAATGTTTGATTTTTCCATATAGCTGGCAAAGTTAAACTCTTATGAAATACACTGACACTTTATTATTGTCCTTTCAAAAGTAATTGAATGCCCTGCTACTTATATTAGCCTACAGTAATCGTAATTCGATTTAAAACATAATAATGTAGGCTAATAGTATAATTATAATGGCATTATAAAATATATAGACACTATAAATGCATTTGAAAATTATAAACGCGCGCCCTGAACCCCCATAATTAAGATGGCTCTGCGGAGGTGGATGACTTCTCATTTTAGACACACACACACCTCTGAAGGGATAGAAAATTCCTCGGGACTCGGTACCGCATTACTCGCAAGTCGCAATTTGGATTGCTTGTCAACAAGGCGAAGTCCACCATTCTCCACTTCTCGCAGCTCTCTCGAGAAAATGTTTGCGACACACACTATAGTTAAGATCATAGACTGTTTAGATGCGTCCGTGGTTGATGGCAAACCAACCGTCCAGAGCCAGAGTCTAGCCCTGGCAGCATCGCGGGTAAACATATACAACCCACTTGGACTTTTGCACCATGAAAACAAACACTTGCGTCCCAAGATTGCCTCTCTCATTTACTACGCGATATCACAGTTTGACATGTCTGTCATTGGAAAGGTCCACGTGGTGTCATGAATAATTAAGAGACCGTGTCTTCTCATAGAATATGAAAACTCAGACTCATTAATACTTATGAGACACCGATGAGTCATCAAGCACTCACAGTGCACAGCCTGTGACGTGGACACGATGAAGATTTTAAACCTGGAAGAAGAAAAAAGTGGGAAAAAACTCAAATTTAACCATTTTAACCCTACTATTAAATCTAACAGATGCGAACATTGTCGTTAATGGTGTTCAACACACATACCTCTGTTAAAATCTCAGAAAATTTGGTTTGGGGTTTCATGACCCTTTAAACATAGACACCCTGCAAACTCTCTCTTTGGCTATGTTCACACTGCAGGGCTTAATGCTCAATTCCGATTTTTTGAAAAAATTCGATTTTTTTGCAAGGCCGTTCACATTTCCAATTAAATGCGACCTTTTGTGATCTCCTGTGTCAACGTGAAATGACCCAGAAAGTGACCCGCATGCGCAGAAGAGTAATCAACGGTCAAAGATTGTAACTTGTTTGTGGAATAGTTCTATTTTTCCATATGTTGCGAGCTTATGTTTTATTATTATTATTGCCACAGCTCATATACAAACACAGACGACAATTATTATATCGACGAGCAAAGTTTGCACATAAATGTAAGATTTTTCCGATCCTCACCTACCTCGTCATAAACCCCGTTTAATTGATAGTACGCGTCCTCCGCGCTCCTTGCTTTGTCACCGGCGGCCGCGGTGCGACACTGGTGGCTGGTGTTGCCAGATTGGGTGTTTTTTTGCTACATTTTAAGGCATGTTTACATGTTTTAGCCAGGTTTTCGCCTGGAAGGCTCTATAGAAATCTGGCACCCTACTGTACGAAGTTAAACTGACAGAGAGCGCACGTTCACAGACACCAGAATGAACGTGTTCACAGTAATGTTCATCAGGCAGTAATACAGTATATGAACGCGTTCAGGCACAACACTGGGGAAGAGACACGTCTGCAGCATCCCATAACAGTGCAGAAACGCGTTGGAGTTAGCGTGAATTGGCTAGCTACAGGTGCGTGCAATGACGTGCGGGTCGGATATATGTGACCTGGCCGTTCAGATTGAAGTCGCTTTTTAAAAGATCGGATACATATCGGATTTTGACCACATACCCAAGTGGCCTGGGTCGCATTTGAAAAGATCGGATCTATGTCGTTCAGACTGTCATGAAAAAATCAGATACAGGTCGCATAGGGGCAAAAAAAATCGGAATTAGGTCGTTTCAGCCTGCAGTGTGAACGTAGCCTTTCTCTCTCTCTCTTCCCTGTTGAATATTCTCCTCCAGCTAGTTCACCTTTCTTCGACTGAGGTAAACTTAAACTTGAGAGGACAAGGCAAGGACAAGGCAAGGATTGTGTGTGTGTATGTATGTGTAGACCCATGGATGCATGTCAGTGGGTGGGTGACAGCAGACAGGGCAGCTTTCATCTCTACAGCTTCTTTGCTCCCATGGGCAAACAGGCAGATCAATGCTGATGAGAGTCTTTCAAAGGGAGGACGCCGGGGCTGACACACCAGCTCTGGCCTGCCATTTAATAAAGACTATGCGGAGGAGAAAACTGCGCTAGAGAAAGTCGGAGGACTCCTGTGCTGTCTTATCTCTGTGTGGCGTGGTGTGTTTTGGACTGTAGTGAGGGACAGATCTTACATGATGCAATTTAAGCACAAGCCAACAGAACCCAGCTGGATAACCCATAAAAGGCCTAGCCGTGCTGTCTGTCACATTGTGCTGGAAATGGATGATAAAGAAATTGTTCCAGAAAATATTGAAACATTAAAATGTTATTCTGTTTTTCAACATTTCATTCAGCTTTGCCATCACAGGACAAAATTACATTTAAATGTGTGTATCTGAATATGAATGTACATTAAAATATTGCAATTCCAAACTTTTGAAGTATAATCTATTCATTTATTAATGATGTTATTTATATAAAAATGTATTTAAATAAACGGATACTATAAAAATGAAACCACAATGAAGTATATTATTCATAATTATTTAATCCTATAACTACACTTTATCATTTAGCAGCACATCTGCAGTATTGTCTCAATGAATGCTCAGCAGAGCATTCATATTTATTTCTCTCGACATAAGTCTGAATGTCTTCTGCAGTACATGCACAACTCTTTCTCATCCTCAGACTTCATGATGAGGCCAGAGGTCTGTCTGCAATGAAGATGACAAACAGATGCTCTCCTCCTCCTTCCTCTGTGAGTCTATGAGATCTGCCAGAGAGTCGCTGCTTCATCAGGGCTAAATGAGGGTTTACTTTATTGTCTGTTTGTTGATTAATGTAGTCTCAAATGCAATTACTCAGAAGCAAACGTAAGGCAAGAGACCAACCCTTAGCATTCCTGATCGAGCGTCTCCGCGCGAGCGGGATCGTTTGTCACAATCTGACTGTCAGTTGAGCATCTTATTGCCTAAACAACGTCGCATTTTTTCCCAACTGTGAACTGAGGAATAGAGAGGTGTCACTATTGCTGCTTTAAAAAAACACTATCTCGCTATTCTATCTCTTCTGATGACCTTGGGAGAGGTCGAAGTGCCACCCTTAGGACCACTTATCTCACCACCACACAGAACGATGTGTAGGTATTTTCTGATGGGAATTATAAAAGGTAATTAAATCACTTAATCATGCTTTTGGGACTGCAAAATATAATTTCTTAAAACTCTGCACAGTAAAAGAAAATGCAACCCAGAATCCATTAAAAAGGCAAAATTATGCCAAATAGGCTATATGCAAGCATAAATTCCGCATTTGACGCAAGGATGCTCGTCCATTTCCGGTTGTGGAGATTAAAGCGGAGGAAAACCGAGGAAAACGGGATTATGGCAGAGTCTTCAAAATTTACTGTCCTCCCTTCTTTGAAACGAAACGTACAAACGTTTAGATGTAATTTTATATTTAGTTATGTTTATTTAATATAATTTTAAAAAGAAGCATAAACACAACGAGGGGTGTCTGTTTTATCTGTTTTTGTGACTAACGTTTCTTTAGTATAACCATGGAATATAAAATTCAATATAAATTCTCGGTATTGCATTGGACTCTACGATCGGCGGAAGTTATCGAGCGTCCTTACACCTTCACCGGAAATACCGCCGTGCATAGAGCCCATTATGCTTGATTTTGTTTTTGGGGTCTACTAAAATAGTTTTAGAAAGTGCTTTAAAAAAAGAAAAGAAAAAAAGAAAAAGAAAGTGCTTTATACCGTCAAATATTGGATTTGACCAGATTTAACAGTGATTGTACAGTCTATATAGCCTGGGAAAACCTAGACAACTTCCGGCACATTGACTTATAGTTGTCTTGCTGTTAATTTTAAATAAACGTAGAGCAAGTAGCTAATCAGATTGTCTGCTCGTTTATTCAAACAGATGAACGTCGCTCTGCATACGTCATCTCCTTCAGCGCTCTGATTGGGTTTAGGTCTATCCAATTGCGCCTTTGAGGCATTTGAGCTACGTCTGTTGGTGACGCCCCTCTGAAAATAATTTGTCTATGAAGCTTTGCCAGACCATAACCCAGTTACAAACTGAGATGGTCTGGTTTTAACCAGGCTACAGTCTATATAGTTTCATGGTAGCTCAGTTGTTTTCATAACAAAAAAAATAGCTTTTTTTTTTTCTAAATAGCTTCTTTTTCCAATTAGATTTGTCTAATGCAAAATTAAAGAACTCAGAAATGGTACAGTTCAAAACAGTATTGAATGCATGATCAGAACTGATCACAACATCAGAAGTTAATTTGACACTCCAGAGTGAGCATTCTGATATTTGATGGAGTAATTAAAGGAATACTTCACCCTAAGATTACAACTTCTGTCTTCTTTCATTCATCCCAATGCTTTTTCAAATGTGTATGCCGCATACAAAGTAAGACATCATTGACTCTCATTGTGTGAAAAGAACATCAACATTGAGACACGAGGATAAGCAAATTAAATAAAATAAATACTGCGAGCCTTAAATAATTGCTCTACTTGACAGTTTCTGCTTTTCAGCATAATGAACAGCTCCTTTAAGTTCTTACTCACTCAAGCATATCTACCTATCTACTGTATATATACATACAGTGGGGAGAACAAGTATTTGATACACTGCTGATTTTGCAGGTTCTCTCACTAACAAAGCATGTAGAAGTCTGTAATTTATATTCTTCAACTGTGAGTGATGGAATCTAAAACAAAAATTTTGCCAAAAAATGTTATGATTTTTAAGTGATTCATTGACCTTTTATTATTTATTTTTAAAAGACACCTGTCCACATAATCAAACAGACTCCAAACTTACCACAATGGTCAAGAGAGCTGTGGAAGGACATCAGATAAAATTGTAGACCCGCACAAGGCTGGGATGGGCAACAGGACAATAGGCAAGCAGCTTGGTGAGAAGGCAACAACAGTTGGCGCAATCAATAAAAAATGGAAGAAGTTCAAGATGACGTTCAATCTCCCTCGGTCTGGGCATCAATGATCATGAGGAACGTAATGGATCAGCCTAGAACAACACGGCAGGACCTGGTCATTGACCTGAAGAGAGGTGGGACCACAGTCTCAAAGAAAACCATTAGTACCACACTACGCCGTCATGGATTAAAATCCTGCAGTGCACGCAAGGTCCCCCGGATCAAGCCAGGGCATGTCCAGGCCTGTCTGAAGTTTGCCAATGAAACATCTGGATGATCCAGAGGAGGAATGGGAGAAGCTCATGTGGTCTGATGAGACAAAAAATAGAGCTTTTGGGTCTCATCTCCATTCATTTGGAGGAAGAAGGATGAGTACAATCCCAAGAACATCACCCAAACCGTGAAGCATGGGGGTGGAAACATCATTCTTTGGGGATGCTTTTTCTGCAAAGGGGACAGGACGACTGCACCAAATTGAGGGGAAGATGGATTGGACCATGTATCGCAAGATCTAGGCCAACAACCTCCTTCCCCTTAAGGGTGGCTAGGTCGTTGGGCTAGGTCTCCCAGCATGACAACGACCCAAAACATACAGCCAGGGCAACTAAGGAGTGGCTCCGTAAGAAGCATCTCAAAGTGCCCTAGCCAGTCTCCAGACCTGAACCCAATAGAAAATCTTTGGAGAGAGCTGAAAGTCTGTATTGTCCAGTGACAGCCCCGAAACCTGAAGGATCTGGAGAAGGTCTGTATGGAGGAGTGGGCCAAAATCCCTGCTGCAGTGTGTGCAAACCTAGTCAAGAACTACAGAAAATGTATGATCTCCATCATTGTAAACAAAGGTTTCTGTACCAAATATTAAGGTCTGCTTTTCTGATGTATCAAATACTTGTCATGCAATAAAATGCAAATGAATTACTTAATCATACAGTGTGATTTTCTGGATTTTAACCAATTTTTTTTATGCACACACACTGCATGTCCAAAGAGAAAGATGAGGAGAGGATGGTGGAAGGTATAAGGTGATAAACAAAAGCAGATATCCCACAATAAAGCAATGTAACAGTGGGTATTAAAAATCAGTCAACACAAGACAAATGAACACACATGATAACAATTTAAATACAAACAGGTGAACTAATTACTGAATGACCATGGAAACTAATGAAGGACGGAGGAAAGCAGATGTAAACTAAAAGTCCTTGAAAATAAAAACCAACAGACAATGAAAGTGTGACTAAGTTGGTACATTGGTCCACTGATATCAAAACCAATTTACGAAATAGACTGTAATGGTCTGTGAAAATCGACAACACACTGATCCAAAGAGTCGAAAAGGCCTTTTTTGCTTATATGATTAGTGACCTAGAAATCTTGTTAAATGTTGCAGAATCTTAAATATTCTGTATTACATCTTTCAAAATAACTTTATATCAGTCTCTTTTGGTTCCATTGTATGTACCTTGCTTTAAATTGTTCTTGGTTTAAAAACAATATATATATATATGATGAGACAAAAACACAGTTTCTCAGGCTCAGTTTTGTTCTTGTAGGCTGTTTGTTGTGGAGAAGGAATGCTTTGGTCAGCAACAAACATGCAATGAACTCTCATTACTGCCAGAGACAGCGCTGGTGCTGTCCACCTCCAGTCAACCTACTCAACACATGGAATATAATTCAACACCAGAGAGCTAGTGCACACGTAAACACACAGCAGAGGAAAGTAATAACCTGCTGATCACAAACAAACCACACCATAGCCCATCCCAACACACAAACAAAGAGATGCTTTCTAATATTCATACATTTCTGCTTACATTATGTTTAACCAAGCAGTTGGCGTTTTAAACAATAAACAATAAAAAGTTAAACAATAAAAATATATTTTTTGCAGCAATGAGGGAGGATATATATATATATATATATATATATATATATATATATATATATATATATATATATATATATATATATATATATATATATATATATATATATATATATATATTAGCAGTTAAAATAGCTTGAGGAATGGCCACTGTCTGGTTGTTTCCCTCCATGGCATGTTGCAAATGATCAGTCTTGCAAATAATAATAATTCCCTCTCTGCTTGTGTTACTATCGGACGAACTTGTGGCCCTCTAACTTTATCACAGTTTAGTAGACTTTTTTGGCCCAGAAACCAAATAGCATACTGATGGTGTTAAACATTAATGAAATACATTGATCTTTCTAAAAGGAAAAAAAAAAAAAAAAAAGTATAACTATTGCAGAAATTTCAGCAAATCCATAATAGCACCAGGCACTCCATTCAGTTCGCTTTTATGCATGGCTGTACACATATAAACAATCCCTTAGGATAAGTTTAGATAGTCAAGTTTAGATGTTCACATAATATTGATGTTTTTATTTCTCTAGCCTCCCTATGCCCGGTGATACACATCGTACGATTTTGGGCTGTCCCAGGCGAAAGATGACCAATCGTGGTGATTTCTGTTGTCGTGGCTCCTAAACGGTGGTCCTATGTCGTAAAGTGAGAGAGGTTCAAAGATAGCCGTTGTCACAGTCTTGCGACCAAACATAGTCTGCGATAATTTTCTGACAGAGTCAGAAATTTAGCATGATCATCTCACAGTCTGTTTGCTGCTACAACCTACGTTCACTGACTAAAAATGCAACAAGAAAATTGGGTAATGATAAAACTACTTGCCTCAATCTCCATTTGCAAAATTGACAAAAGTTTGCCTCTTTTACCGCAACCATATTCTCCTCTTTCGCTTCCTATTTTTCAGCACACATAAAAATCACAATTGCCAAAGTGTGATTCATCTTGCTCTATTTGTTTACCACTAGAACATGATGATGTTTTATTGTTCTAAAGTATATTAATTTGAGTTGTAGCCAACAATTCAATAGGTGTCATCATTGTACATTCTACACACCACATCCAAATTTATTAGATCCATGTCGTACAGTGTGATTTGTAATGATCGTAAACAAATACGTTTTAGTCTTTTTACTTTAGAGATGACTGGACGGTGGGAACTGTAATGATTTGGTATGAAATATATTTAAATAAAGCGTAAAAATGTATGAAACAAACTCCTGGTGTCTGGTCTAGACAGCTTTCCTACCATGACAAGGCAACACTTTTTTATGGAAATCTTCAAAACTCATACATTTTCAAACACAGCATGCTGGGTGGAAGTTATCTGGAGAAACTCAAACTGTTTCTATGCTCAAGGGCATTTGTAATGTCACAGTGCTGACAATCAAAGTATCGAATTGGTATCCATCTTCGCAACATTGATGAATCTACTGTAGGTCGGAATCCATGATTCACTTAAGCCGGTTATCTCTGAAATACCCTGAATGTATTTAACAGTCTTTGTGACATACCTCCTATGGGATAGTGTTCCTTAGAATGTCATCCCACCAAGGCTCTTTTTCTGTGTCCCTAGTTACCAGTGCTATTCATGGACAGCCTGTTCTCATTTCTTACTCAAGTCTTTACATTATGAGATAATGGAGTGGTTCAGACAGGCAAGCGCTCATCTGTAGCTTGTTGGGCCTGTCACCGCTGGTCTAAGTGCTCTTTGCTGGGTTGCTGATGGGGAAGTGTGGTAATGCTGGCTGAAAGAAGAGGAAGTGGAGCTTTTCAGTGCAAACATATCCAAGGAACTTGTTTCATTCGCTCTTATTCTCCAGCTGCCAAAGTAAGCCACATTAATGCATGATGAAGACTTGTGATGCTGGAGGTGGTGCGGGTTCCCTCTGGGCCGCGAGGTGAGTCGAGCTGAACGGGGCTAATGCCACTGCCTGCTGCCCAGCAGTAACACCTCTCAGTGGGATACAACTCTACGGTCAAGCACGAGTCGAGAAGAGACGGGCCATAACATGCGCGTCAAACAAACGTGTTGACGTGCTAGAGCGCTTGTACTTTTGCTTTACTGTTGTTTCTGTAAATGTTTCTATGTTGTTTAATAATGAATTTACATATACACTCTCAGAAAAAAAGGTACAAAAGCTGTCACTGGGGCTGTACCTTTTCAAAAGGTACACTTTTGTACCCAAAGGCTACATATTGGTACCTTAGTGGTACATATATTAGTACCTAAAATGTACATATTAACACCTAAAATTGACATATTAGGACCTAAAATGGACATTAGCTCCTGAAATGTACATATTAGCACCTAAAATGGACATTAGCTCCTGAAATGTACATATTAACACCTAAAATGTACATATTAGCACCTAAAATGTACACATTTGCTCCTGAAATGTACATATTAGCACCTAAAATGTACATATTAACACCTAAAATGTACATATTAACACCTAAATCTACTTATAAGCACATAAAATGTACAGATTAACACTTAAAATGTAATATTAGCACCTAAAATTGACAAAAGTTTACCTTTTGAAAAGGTACATCCCCAGTGACAGCTTTTGTACCTTTTTTTTCCTGAGAGTGTACCATGATGTATATCTGGATTTGTCGATCTTTTTTGTGCAGTACAGATACCATTGAATGTTTCAATTCAAGATATAATCTAGTAACTTCTAAATAGTACATACAAGGAACATCTCAGCTCTTAAAAAAAAAAAAAAACTGATGGAGAGAAAAGTGTTTCATGACGCTTGTTGTGAGGGGAAACCCACAATTCATATAAAAATGAGGTTTTGTTATTGTGACAGTCACTTTGGTTTCCTACTGTTCCTCTGTGTACACTGAATGAAGTGTTGTGTCAAACTCCAGCTGAGATGATGAGCAGTGTCTTATGATCTCATAAAGAACATGAAATATTGAGTACTCTTGGGGTGGGATGAATGTAGAGGTCTTTTGTCCACTCAAAATGAGGCCACAAGGTCAATGTTCATCATTGCATAGCCTCTACCGCATAGTGTCCTTACATCAAAAGTGCAATTTTTTTTTCATCACTCTTAACTCAAGGTTTGACCTTTTGGGTTTTAAGGTTGTTGTGAAAATACATTATTTTTTTGTCTATACCCACTACAGACCTTTAACTCAATTCGTCTATGTGTGTGTGCGTGCGTGCGTGTGTGTGTGTGTGTTATGGGGGGGCACGCCTCTAGACCTTGTGCTCTTTTCCAATCGACTGACCTTGCGTCTCAAATTTTTAACAGCAAAAACACAGTCTGTATGTACCCAGGCCTTAATGAACTTCTGATGTTGTGAATGTGTTTAGAAATGTAATTTAGACTAAATGTTTAGAGTCTTAATCACTTTGATTTCACATTACACAATACTTATTAGGAAAAAGAAGCTTCTTAGAAAAAAAATAACATGTAAACATAAAAAGCTATTCTTGTTTTGGAAAAAAATGAGCTAATGTCATGAAAATGAACGTTTTGTATAACTAATCTTGTCAAAATAAAATAAAAGTACATGTTTGCAAAGGTATGAGGAAAAGTAACTTTCAGAATCTTCATTAGTGAGTGAAGCATATTTTTCTCCAGTTATTTTATATTGCTAAACATTATGATTTGTTTTATGTGCAATTAAATTACTACTTACATTAGACATAAATCCAAAGTCGCCATGGTAATGTGAATTTATTTAGACAGCTTTTCTAAGAACAGAAAACTTGCAAATTGTCTCATATGGCAAGACGTGACTTTGCAAAAATGAGCATCCCTTGATTGTGTATAGGGCAACAGCTGTGTTTCCTTTAAGAATTGGTTGTTTAGATCTGCTGAGGTTAAAGTCCTTGAAATAGAACATAAAGCCATGCGTTAGACATAACTGAACCCTAATTTATCACTCACTTCATTGTTACAAGGACTCCACCATCCAATTAATTCAACATCCACTCTAATCGTGTAATTAAGTAATTCTGATGCAAATCTGTGCGTGTAATTGGTTTGGGAAGAGGGCTGATCAATTACCAGATCAAACTTAAGCAACTATTATCTTTCAAGCTTATATCTGCAACAAACGGACGAATGAAAGAATAGGAAAGTAGCAGTCCATAAAAAAATAACAGACCGTCTCATAGGCCAATATGACTTAAGATCATTTAGATGAGAAGACATGGTATGCTGGATTATTTCCTGTTTCAGTTAATTAACACAAATCTGTTGGTCTAAAACCTGTGGAAAAGCATGATCATCTTGATTACAGACAAATTACTACATTGGTGCACTGTGATGAGTATTATGAACACAATTGAAATCAAAGGACATTCAAGTGTTCAATAGATTACTGAAATACACTAATTTAATTGAAGCTACCTGTGCCAGGTATACAGATGACCCTTTATAGTTAAAAGTTGATGATATCTATGCACGTATTTACGAACGAATAAAGAATAACACCACTCCATCGCCTCCGTGGTCCGTATGCCTGGAAGCTCTGCTGTCTAAATAGTTTATTGCAACACTAGAGCCCCTTTCACACAGAGATTCCGGAAAATACACGGATTATGTGACCCGGCATTTGTCCCGGGATTGTTTGATTTTGGTTCATTCACACTGCCAGTGATTTGCCGGGATATGCGAGTGCGTTCACACACAACCCGTAAATATCCCGGAAAGACACATGACGTCAGGATGAGGCGTGTAACTTGCGCGTCGAAAAAATGTACACACGCATACCGTTCCACAAAGCTAATGAACGATCTCCACTTTAGCACAGATAGTGAGGAGCTCCTGGGGCCTCATGTATAAACGTTGCGTACGCACAAAATGGGCATAGAAATATGCGTACGCATTTTTCCACGCGCACATCGGGATTTATAAAAAATAAACTTGGCGTAAATAAGTGCGCACCGTAAGGATGCTCTTGACCGTGCGTACGCACTCTTTTAGAAGATTATGGGTTTTGGCGACACCGATGGTGAGCTGGAGTCAAATGTCTTTTTGCTTACTATTAGACAGAGAATCTAAATAAAATTATACATCTACAGAAAGATAATACAAATATAATTTCACAAACCTATCATCACTTGAAGCAAACATCCATCCCTTCTTAAATGACCGTGCCAGCACGCGCGTTGGGCAGTTTAGTGAAACTGACGCACATATAGCCTTATCTAACGGCAGATGGAGTAAAACCGTAAATCTTCATTATGAGTCCAAATCATAAATAGAGTGCATGTTCTCAATAATAGTTTAAATAAATAAGAGAATGGTTTAAACTTTGTTTTACTTCTGATATAAACATTTAGATTAAATATGCCATTCTCATTAATGGAGTTAAACTCTTAAACTACATGCAATCATTACTGAGAAGTTACAATATATACAGTATATGTATATATATATTCAATAAATAGAAATATACATATTTGTTGTGGATACATTGCTTTTGAACACTTATCTTCTGGCATGCTGTGTTTTAATGTTTTAACTAGAGATTGTCTGAGAAAACTGTTTCGTGTAAATAATGCACAACCATGTCTATCTCTTTCCATTAAAATATAAATCAATTAAAAATACTATTTGGCCAGTGGAAAAGATTAGAAAAACTTTATCTGAAATGTATTTAACACTATTTGATTTATTCATTCAAAAACAAGGCAAGGATATAGGCTACTAAAAAAAATGTTTGTAATAATGTGACGGCACATCCGCATTTCATATTTTCCTAACGTCTTGTACCGTTAAACTTGGTATCACGTGGATGAATAATCATATGCAAATGATATGCAGATGAGGATATGCATATTTAAACTAGGCGTTGTAATCTCCATATATGGTTATTTCGGGGAGGAGACGCACGTGCGCACAATCTCCCGTTGACTGGGATTTATAAAGTGAATTCTGCGCAGGTTCTGGCGTACGAACGGTTTTATAAATCTGAAAACTTTTATGCGTACACAAATTCTGCCTTATGTGCGTACGCACACTTTAAGGATGAAATCTACGCAAAGTTTTATACATGAGGCCCCTGGTCTTTGCTTTGTTCCAGTTTGCAGACATTTGTTTGTCGTTTCTTTGCTTATGACGAACACAAACTTTCTTTCTAAGAGCAACAGAGTCGCACTATGACGCACCCCTTACGGCGTTGGTCCTGGCTTTTGTTCACACAAAGCACGTTCCGGGACTGATCCCGGCAATGTTACTAGGTCCCCAACCTGGGATCGATGCCAGTATCAATCTGGGTCGTGTTTGCGTTCACACAAGGCGTTCTGGCAATTTTCCGGGATCTACGCTCTGTGTGAAAGGGACCTAGTAGATAGAAGACAGCTTTGGTTTCAGTAGCAACGCATCATGTTGCAGTATATTTGATCAGTACTCAAAATATGAAGTTCAGACACTTAATAAGAAGTTTGATACAGCAGATTTTCACAATCTGAGAAATATCGTAGCATAAAATTGGAGAGGCAATTATCAAAAGCATCCTCAACGCATCTAAAAATATAGCACGACCACCAAGAAGATGCAGGAAAAAAAATCTATTTTCAAATCAATGTGTGGAAATAAAAAGTTATTCTCTAAAACTAGTTTCCATTAGCTTCTATGTAATCACTCTAATTATCTGTAATGTGTATTTCTATAGCTTGCTTCTCCGTGGCACTTTCATACCACCCACATTAATGTTGAAACCTCGGTGCCAGTACTTTCTCAGAATTAACAAGGCAGCGATCATTGGACCAAAAATACAATACGCATATTATTTTTGCGTATTTTTTTTTAGACTTTAGCCATGGAAACATTATAAGAACCCCCCTTATATGTAGTATACTGTAGCTCAGGCATTTCTCAAGGTCCAAAATGACTGTTTCTACACAGTCTTGACGTGAACGCTACATTTAGAAAAGGTAAATGGCATTAATGTGTGCATACCTGATACATGTATGATCTGTGTTTTCCCCCTTCATTGTTTTTTTTTAGTCCTGTGACCTAGTGTTTCATGATTGTTCTAATTAGTCATGTCAATCACCTTATTAGTTATCTTGTTAGTCCCTGTGTATTTATACCTTTGTTGCAGCCCAATTCGCCTACTTACATACAGTACGACCTAAAAGTATGCAGTCTTTTTGTGAAGAAAAAGTGCATACTTTTGATTGTGTGGCAAAAGAGTAGGCAAGGTTTGGAACATTTCCGACCATTTCGGAGAGAAATGTTGTTGCCCGTTCATCCGCCAGTTGTGGGTCTTTCATGAGGAGACTCTCCTCATGTGTTTGCAATTGGAATATAATGACGCATTTAAAAGTTAATGGCTAAATGTATCTTTATCTTGTAAAAGTTCACAATGCTGCTGTGATGCAATATGTAGCCAACATTGAATAAATAAAATTGTCAGGTTAGATACTGATAACTAATGAATCACTCAAACCCTTTTATCTAGCCTAAACCTCTACATAACCACCAGACCCGTGTGTCCTCCATGTCTGTAGTTTTCACTCGTGTTTGTAGTTCTAACCGAAACCTTGTCCAGTGGGCAACATCAGCCGTTAGAGTGTGCATCGATCTGCACTTCTGATTCTGACCGGAAATAGTAGACCATCCAGGTCTCTTTGGAACACTCATTTTAACATACTACAATTTTGGACGTACTAATTCTATTTTTTAATACTATTTAGGACGGATAGTATGTGAACGCAGCACATTTGTTCTCCTTCAGTCTTTGTCCGTTATCATCTATTACTATGTTTACTTGCAGCCAATTTTCGGGTTATGGTCGGGTTAAGGCCACTATTCGGGTTTCTGAAACATTAGGAATAACCCGTTTACATGCGTGAGCAGAGAGAGTTTCTCCTGTTTACTGTACATGGAATTGCAATATCCTGATGTAAACGGCAACGCGCGGTTAGCGTCTAGACTTACGGACAACCTTAAGACGCAATATGCGTCATTTCAGATTCGTATTCCTGTATCCAAAGACAACAACAGCAGCAGTAGCACACGGATAATGAATAGTTCGGGGCAGATAGATAGTGATCGCCTGTGTTTGCTCTTTGATGCTGGTAACGTTACTGACCTTGCTCCAAAAGTATGCTGTGCTGTGTCTCGCTTTGTCTCGCCATGTTTACTTCTGGTATACTGCAAGCAGATTTTTGTATGCGCCGAGAAATTTGTCTACTTCTCCTTGCAAATTGAACATGTGCAGAACACAAATCACTATGGGGATATGATGATGCGCGTTTACATGACCAAAAATTCGGGTTAGAAAAGGGGTACCCCAGGTATAATATCCCAGTTTTTAAAATCTGGGATATGAGCATATTCTGGTTTTTGCCGGTGTTTACATGGCCGTTCGCGACCGGGTTATTGCTAATATCCCGGTTTTGAACGGGTTATTGGCTGCATGTAAACGTACACTGTAGTCAATGTAAGCGCGAGTGTTTGGTGTTTCACCTGAGAGTTTGGTTATTAAATGTTATTTCTAAAAATTCCTCATCTCCATAGGATTTGTACTGCACGTAACGTGACATTGAGGGAGTAGATGAACCAGTCAGTGCAGTAAAAAATTTATGAGAAAAGAAAGTAAGCAACACCCAAAAAGAGCTGAGGAATTTTGTGACGGAAAGAGCTGAAAAAGAATTTTGTTTATACCTCACATTTTTGTTGAATGAAACAAAGAAAAGTAAACAGCAGGGTCCTGAGAGATAGGACTACAGAAACAACACACAATTGTAGAAACTGCTCAATTAAAAGCAACAAACAGTCCTTCACCTACTCTCTGTGACCATTCAAATAGCAATGGCTCACTCGAGCTGCATAGGAAAATCAGCTGTATAACGAATAAAAGTTATGACTTTTATTTTAAAGTCATGACATATAACAGAATGCATCTATCTATCTATCTATCTATCTATCTATCTATCTATCTATCTATCTATCTATCTATCTATCTATCTCTCTCTCTCTCGATTGCATTATTCTCAGATGAGGTGCAGAAAGAGTGACACTGGTGCATTTTGCCCTTTCAGAAGTGAAAGATCACACTTACTTGAATTACAGGGATTTATTTATTTAAAAACACTTCACACAGAAATGCTGGCATTCTGTCAAGTTCGTAATTAAAATAATTTTATAGCAGGTTGCTTTTTACATGCTTCTGAAAATGGAGGCGAAAAAAGCAAGTTTTTCAATGTTGCCTGACTGACATTTACAAAGCGAAATGGAAAGATTTTTCTAATCACACAGATCTCATTCTTGTAACAAACAGCTCCCCCCCCCACCCCCACACACACACACACACACACACACACACAGACACAGGAGAGTGTAATAAAATTTCAGTATTGAAAATAGTACAATTCACTGAACTATGGACAAGTATGATTAATTAGATTACTTGTTAATGCAGACAGAACACAAGTGTTAAAACGCATCTATTAAATAATCGCAATTATGCTTGAGGCCAAATGCTTCAAATGACCTTGTGAACATAGTACTTGGCCAATTCTCAAGCTCACGGCACAGTATAGAAATGGGTTACATTTAGATTGCCATTGCCGTAATCTAATGCTTACTTAAAGCTAATCTTCAATTACTGTAATAACAAAATTACTATGTAATCTTTACCAAATCTCAAAACAAACGTTCATTTTCATTCTATACATCATAATATTGCAATACCTCAATTCAATATTAGCTATTAAATTGTTGATTATTTTTGTTTGATTGTTCATTTATTTAGACAAAATAGAGAATTTGAATATTGGCTATTTATTGGTTATTGACAATAAACAGCCCATTCTCACTCCCAAGGCGTCACCTAACTGACGCCTTGGGAAGCATTTGGACATGCTTCAATATCTGACGCTTTAGGCGCCCTTTAGCGTCAGTAAGATGACGCCCTAGGATCGCGTGTACCCTACCCCCACACCTAAACCTAACCGCGTCCTCTAACTGACGCTTTCCTTTAGCGTCAGTTAGATGACGCCATAGGATCGCGTCATGTAAGTGACGCTAAACGGCGCCTAAAACGTCAAATATTGAAGCATGGTCAAAGGTGACGCCTTGGGGTGAGAATGCGTTGCAATAAACAGTTATTTGTTCTCTGCCAGATTTTTTCCAAGTTTCATATGGTCTGAAGTGTACAGTACAAAACCCAAAACCTAAAAATGCAGTTGTAGAATACCATTTCAAATAAATGATGCTTTGAACTTGTTTCATTGGAGAATTTTGAAAAAAAAAAAAAAAAAAAATCAGTTTCCCAAAAATATTAAGCAGCACAATTAACATTGATTATATTATTATTATTAATAATAATAATAATAAATTTCTTGAGCACCAAATCAGCATATTAAAATGATAAAGGAATATAATATGTCTGTGTGTGAGAGAGAAAGAGAGAACATTCAAATAGAACAAAATTACGCAAAGTGAAGGCTTAGAATAGACCCTATACTTAAAATCACTCTTTTTTTCCTTCTATGACAACCAACAAATCACAGTCTTCAAACGATTGTGTCATACATAGCAATGGGGTCAACCCTGCCTCCTCACTAAGATTAGAGCTTTCGTCTTTTCCTTGCTCAAAGTTACTCTCAGATCGCTCTTAATCTCCTACATAAAAGTTTTATAAGCTAAATGAACAGGTTTCTAAGAGGATTCTTAGAATCTTTATGAATACACAGCCCATTCTCACCCCCAAGGCGTCACTTAACTGACGCATTTGGACATGCTTCAATATCTGACGCTTTAGGCGCCCTTTAGCGTCAGTTAGATGACGCCCTAGGATCGCGTGTACCCTACCCCCACCCCACACCTAAACCTAACCGCGTCCTCTAACTGACGCTTTCCTTTAGCATCAGCAGTGATGTAGTGGTGCCTGGAGAAGTGGGTATACTCTTAATTTATGCCCCCAATATTTTTTTTAAGCGTCCAAGCAAAGGATGAACGCCCTGTGTTATAAACAGTTACGTGTAAGACTACTAGTCTTGCATTAGTATTCAATATGCAAGACGAATAGAGTAATGAATACAATAACACATAGAATCAGTAGTATCCTTGCATATCAGGGTCGCACATATGGTTTTCTAAATACCCAGGTGCCAGGTCCCATAAATTATATTGTTAGGGGGGTTCGGGGGCATGCCCCCCCGAGAAAATTTTGATTTTCCTGATCTCGAAATGAGAATTTTAAGGTGTTTTGATGGCCAAAAAAATTGACAACAGTAGCTTCAAAATCATGAAGTTGCCTATTTGATCAGATTCTTAAACGAATCAGTTCCAGTTTCAGCTACTTTTCTTTCCTAAATTAATCAATGTTTTTTGGACTAATCTGTTAATTTAATAATTGGTTCAATTGCTCACTCAAAAAGACAGTCACTTGTCGCCACCCTCTGGCTCAATGATGCAAGTGGTGCAAACACAGACAAGCGGAGTTATACAAACAGTGAAAAGTCAAACACATTCGAAAAAACGTTATACAAATATATTTATACAATAATAATGGCAATATATTTAATAGGGTGATTGTGTTGTTAAATTGAGCTTATAATTTCCATTGTCTTTTATCAAACTGATTATTTCTGTCGGTCATTTAAAACGTCTATTGAAAAACAGCCGTAAATTTGAGCTACTTGCATCTTATCTCGCACTGTATGATCGTTAACTGAAGTGAAGCGTCGCGTTGGGATGCGCGCTCGGCTCGCGCTTCTGTGAACAGAAATAGGCCTACTGCATTCTTTGATTGGTCTCACGAACATTTTAACATTGACGAGCAGGTGTTTGAGTGCTGAAGCAGATCAGATGAAAAGGTCAGTTATCGTCGCGAATCATTGCAGCAACAAATTAGAGTTAATACGGGTACGACTCTAACTGGGTGTTTTTTTTTTTATTCACGAAATTGGATTAGCAACTAACGTTAAGATGCGCGTCAGAGGGGATTTAGAAGTGGGTATACGCAATGCCGACTGAAAAGGAAGTGGGTATACGCCGTATACCTGCGTATACCCTGCACTACACCACTGAGCGTCAGTTAGATGACGCCGTAGGATCGCGTCATGTAAGTGACACTAAAGGGCGCCTAAAACGTCAAATATTAAAGCATGGTCAAAGGTGACGCCTTGGGGTGAGAATGCGTTGGAATACAGGCCCAGAAAGTGAAGTGCTTGTGATTGCGACAAGTTAATTAAAAAGTGTGTTAATCTCGTAAAAGGTAAAAAAAGATACCTAAACTCAAAACACTGACAATTTAAATTTTCATTAATAAAACATCAGAATAAAACCATTTAACTTTCATCAGCTACTTATTAGGTTAGTTATGGGTTAGTTATAAAAAATAAAATAAAAATTCTAGTTTCTATAGTCAAAATATTTTATAGGAAGTTTTTTTTTAAGATGCCACAAACACCTTGATAATCAACGCATTCTCACCCCATGGCGTCACCTTTGACCATGCTTCAATATTTGACGTTTTAGGCGCCCTTTAGCGTCACTTACATGACGCGATCCTACGGCGTCATCTAACTGACGCTAAAGGAAAGCGTCAGTTAGAGGACGCGGTTAGGTTTAGGTGTGGGGTGGGGGTAGGGTACACGCGATCCTAGGGCGTCATCTAACTGACGCTAAAGGGCGCCTAAAGCGTCAGATATTGAAGCATGTCCAAATGCTTCCCATGGCGTCAGTTAAGTGACACCTTGGGGGTGAGAATGGGCTGTGATAATAGCCGCCAAGAAGGGAAAAGAGAAAGGAAAAGTTGTAAGCAGTGAATTATTTTCACTCAGCAAATTCCAAAGATCGCATTGTGCATAACTGTGTATAAAGGCTTTCTACCAAATCACATACGCAGAAGACAATCTTCACCTAGGTCAAGTGTAGATCACTTTCCAAAGTGAGGAGTCTCAGATTAGAAGCGTTCACCACAGAGTGTGATACCCGCAGCAGAAATGACTTCCTGAAACACATTTGCCTTTTTACTTCAATCATTTTCCATTGTTTGGAGGTTACGCTGCCAGCACAGCTGAAGATGATCTAAAAATGCTGTTTCTCAAAATTGCTGTGCGCCTCCCAGGTGTCAGTATAATGGCAAGGATAATTCCATAGGGAACCAGGTACTAGGCAGAGCACCGTTTTCACATTGTGATTTACAAGGCAATGACTCAGAGGCTAATGTCTGTTAGATAAGACCGAGATGATGTTCTTCACCATAACAGCAAAAACCTCCTACTCATATATTATGGTAAAACTGTGAAAAAAGGGCCAAGAGAAACTGTCTAAGGCCAAGGAAGTTGTCCTGTCGGAAGGCCTGATAGCTAACAGGCACTGCTGAACATCACAGAGGATTTTCACATGTTCTCCGGCACATTCTGCAGGTAGTAAAGGGATCAGTAGTCAGTAGATTTTTCAGTAATAGCAACATCAGTAAGTGTCTACTAGAGTGTGTGTACTTCTTTCATTTGCATTGTGAGGACCGAATGTCCACAAAAGGATAGTGAAACCTGATATCTCCTACAATGTGAGGACCAGTCATCAGTCCCCACGTGGGAAAATATATTAATAAACATACTAAACGTTGGTCATTTGAAAAGTCAGGTTTCTGTACAGTATAAAAACCATTACGCATGGAGAGCCCCCACAAAGATAGCGAAACCAAGTCTGAGTGTGTATATGACTAGGTAGACAAGCAAATGGAGAAAAAAAAGACAGAAATGACTGTCTCTTTAGATGTTTGTGTGTCTGTGTGTTTGTATGTGTGTGTGTGTGTGTGTGTGTAGCAGCAAGACAGCTCCACCCAGTGGCCATCACAGTCCGGAAAACATTAAAGCAGCCAGGGGCCCTTAGGCTTTGGTCACACTGCACATAAATCTGTTCATTGGTCATTCTGTAAGTGATGAAATCTGATCCATTTGTTCAGGCAGTGTAGAAAATCTCATATATCTGCTATAGTAATGACTTGAATAAATTGAGAACATTTTACTCACCCTAGTGTCATTCCAACCCTAATTGATGTTCTTTATTCGAGGGAACACAAAAGGAAGGTTTTAAAGAACTGCACTTACTGCTCTTTTCCATGCATTTATAATGAAAAGGGATTGAAACTTCTGAGCTTCAGCAGAAAAACCATAAAAGAAGCATACAAGTTATCCATAGACTATAGTTTAGTATTGTATATTATATTATAAGACTGCTGTATTATATTAGATTTTTTTGTGTGTTCCAAGGAAGAAAGTTAGGTGGCAGAAGGGTGAATAATGGACTTTCATTTTCCATGAACTAGTCAATTTATAGTTAATACAAAGAGAATACTTATTACCAGTGTTGTAGTACTCGAGACCCGGACTCTGTCTCGAGACCATATTTTAATGGTCTTGGTCTTGTCTTGGACTCGTGTCCATTTGGACTCGGAATTGACTCGTACTCGAACATTTTTTTTTTAGGACTCTGAATTATTCCCGAGTCCACTCGAGCTTAATTAAAAATATTTTTCATGATTATTAATGTATGTTAATAAAATATTTCTTTAAATTGATTGACAAGCCCAGTGATTGGTGATTTTCTAGTGCGCAACTGCGCATGACAAATTATAATAAAATTACTTTTAACACCACCTACTATGTGGCCTTTTTACCCTAAACTGATCATATTTTTTAAACTCTAAGTAAATTCAGTAAAAAAAAAAAAAAAGGATTTCTCTAAGTAAATAAAAGTAAATTAGGTAATCAACCCTCACTGGTCTCGGTCTCGACTTAGACTCGACCGTCTCTGGTCTCGGACTCGACTCTCTATGGACTCGGTCTTGACTCGGACTCGACTCTCTGTGGTCTCGGTGTCGACTCGGACTCGAGTGAGGTGGTCTCGACTACAACACTGCTTATTACATAAATTATGTTCAAGCCCATCATTGCATTTTATGATACTCACATGGCCAAAAGACAAAATCAGCATCTGAAGCATTACTTTGTATCTTTTTAATTTAACAAATTTAATATGCAGTGCCAAAAAGCAGTCTCATTCAATGTTTGCTATATTAACACATGTGAGGGTAAATGGGGGAAGTCTTTGTGCTTGAGGAAATGGAAAGTACTAATAATGTAAAACATATCCAAAATGAAATTGTGATTCCAAATCTAAAACAGGATACATGTCCTATTACTTTTTTATACATACTGTAGGCTTTGTATGTCTCTGTGAGTGCATGTCTGTCCCAATTTCTTAGTTTTAAACTGAGGCAGAATAAAAGTTAGACATCAGCGAAACCGGATTTGGAGTGTGCTACGACTGGCTACACTTAAATGATCTCTGCTACCGTACAGGAATACAGCTGTCCTGGCTGGGACCAGATGGAGAAGTGGTTGTTCTCAAAGACAACATAATCACCGATCCACTGGTGTCCACCCTGGGGATCCTGAATAAAGACAGTACACCTCACCAGCTACAGATTAAACGCGGAAGAGCTTCAATTCTTCATAGACAGACCAAAAATGGACAGCACTGGATGGGTCTCAGGCTACAAGGAAAATTTGCTAAAGATTTAGTGACATTTACATGCAGCCAATTTTTGGGTTATGGTCGAGATAAGGTCACTATTCGGGTTTCTGAAACATTAGGAATAACCCGTTTACATGCGTGGGCAGAGAGAGTTTCTCCTACATGGAATTGCAATATCCCGATGTAAACGGTGACGCGCGGTTAGCGTCTAGACGTACGGACAACCTTAAAAGAATTTCCGATTCTTCTTCCTGCATCCAAAGACAACAACAATAAACAACCGATACGCGTTTACATGACCAAAAATTCGGGTTAGAAAAGGGGTACCCCAGGTATAATATCCCGGCTTTTAAAATCCGGGATATGAGCATATTCGGGTTTTTGCCGGTGTTTACATGGCCGTTCGCGACCGGGTTATTGCTAATATCCTGGTTTTGAACGGTTATTGGCTGCATGTAAACATAGTCAGTGTTTCATTATGTCCTGAAAAACTCTTCAATCTCAGATGACATTTTAATTTTCATGATTAAAGCAAGATTACAGTGTCTTCCAAGGAAGACTGAATTGTAGATCTGTCACCTTGTAAATGACCCTTCCCAGGGTTTTTGGATCTTGTTTTTTTTTTTGGTAATGTCTTTCAGATCCAAATAAATGCATTCAAATGTGTGTGTGCGTGCAAAACACAAGAAAAACTAATTTCTGAATAAATCTGTTTCCAAAAATAAACTAAAGTCTTAAATTTACGGGAACAGTTTACTGACAACGGACCTGTTCATGAAACACAAGCAGATCGAATTTCTGTGTAAATCATTGTACAAATCCATTTCTGCGTTTCAGTTCTTCTGGTGTTTGGTGTAATCAATTTGAATGCCATGCCCCAATTTGCATACTACTTCTGATTCCACACTTCTCGCATATCTGCCACAAAAAAAAACTTGAATGTAATGAATTATTTACATGGTCCATTAAAAAAACCTTTTTCAAGGTGAACCCCTTTAACCCCACCGAGAGTGTTCTATGCAAATGTGCCTTTGTGTGGTTAAGGAAGATTTTAAGGAGTTTGTTTGTAGACACCATTGACTGTCCATCATTCGTACTACACTGTTAAATATTTAGTTTACCCAAAAATAAAAATTCTGTTTATCAAAAGTCTTGGATTTAACCATTTAATCCATATGGATTTATTTTACAATCTGTATGCGTACAAGTTATAAAGGCATCTAGAAACAAATCGATAGAGTAGTTTAATACAAGTGTTATGAAGTGATTGCCAGATTTAATTTTAGTTTCTGTGACGCATACACTTTATTAGGTACACCTTTTCAACTGCTCATTAAGCAAATATCTACTCAGCCAATCACATTGTAGTATCTCTGTGCATTTATGCATGTGGACATGGGCTGTTTCTCAATAAATGTCACAACCTTTTAACCATTTCTTACAAATTAGCCTATTATAGACATTGTTTTCATATAAGTTTATATCTTATTTTAATTTACTGTGAGCATTTATGAAAATGAGTAGCCTATGCTTTGTCAATGTTAAGATTCTTTTTAATATGCCAATAAAAATACTGCTGCTTTTTAAAGGTCTTTATTAAAATTAAGCAAAAGAGACGGTTAAATGTTTACTTCCAAGAGCCGTCACGTATTTTGAGTTTGCAGCAGTAAACTCTTAAGTGAGAACGAGAGGTTTAAAGCTCACAGGCTTCCGTACCTCGACTGGCCGCAGTGCAGTCCTCACTGTTGCCAGAGTGCCTTGCCTGTTCCAGTCCAGCCGTGTCCTGATGAATCGTCTTAATGAATCCATGTCTTATCTGAACTGGAAGACAAAATAATAATAATAATTAAATAAATATAAATATAAAAAATAAAATAATTGAAAATAATTGAAACAAACAAAACCATGTAATATCAGTAATATTTGAGGCAAAAATGTCCCCACCTACGGAACTCCCTTAAATGTGTGGTTAAATAGACATTTCACTTTTAAATAGGCATTTTACTTAGTGTCTGCTGCAGATATGGTAGTGTAGAGTTAGCAGCCTAGTTAGCTCTTAGAATACTGATATTGTTTGATCCGTCTCTTGTCTCACCCCTTGCAGCAATAATTTGGTCTGAACTGAATGTGCTTGTTATAAAGCAGGTGGGTGTTTCTTAAACTAAAGGCAATCTTTTTTATTAAAACCAGTAAAACAAAACTTTTTTTTTTGTTATATGAAAGTCATTTAAGAGTGCTTAAAAGTTTACCATGTTTCATCAATTATTTTTGCGACTCCTCAAAATGAATTAGTATAGACTTTAATCTCACAACAAACTTTCATTTCAAAATTTAGGAACTCTATCATATAACTATAAATGATCTAAACAAAGTATAAAATAGGTAAACATTTTGATATTTACATATTGTTTGACTGCCCTTTAGTTATGGTCTCATTTGCTTAATTAGCCAACACTCATCAAAAAAAAAGTATTAATGTCGACTTTTAGCATAACCTTTTTACGGTCATCCTCTTATTGAGGCTTGAGACTACATCTGTCTAAGTCAAGAAACGGGCTGGGTAATGATATACAGCTAAACTTGAGACTAAAATGAGCCACATGGTTTGGGCTCAGTGACAGTTGGACCTCAGATTTATCAACATTCCCTCCAACCCCTTCACAATTACTGACAAATTAGACTGATTGAGCCAATTTGTCATGCAAGCTTTATATAACGTTGTATACGAGGCGCAGGCACACAAAGTGAAGTTTCCTGCCGCCAGCTTGTATCTCGGCCAGATTGCATTCGTTACTAGGCAACCAAAAACATTGCGTGAACACACAAAGTGATGGAGAAGGTAAGTTGGAAGAAAGCTCGTCTTACATTTTTAGGCTGGAACATTTAATATTATAGCCCATCATATACATTATTATTAATGCAGTCAAAAACTCTACAACTACTTTGCAACCAGGCCAGAAGTTTTGGCTCAGTTTGGCTAGCTTACGCTATCTGAAACTTGGGGAAATGTTAGTGGGTATGGGAAAGACTGAAGATGTATTTCTTCATTTTATTTTAAATTATATATTATATTGTATTAATAGTCTTTCTAGTTACATTAAGGCTACATGTATTAAAGCAGAGTTCTCATTTCCTGTCAAAACATACATTAATGTATGCCCCCTACCCCTGTTATCAAGGCTTAAAAATGTGCAACAAACATTTAATGTTACAACACAAAACACAATTCATAAGCTGGAGTGTACACACACACACACACACACACACACACATCTTAATACTCTAATAAGTCCCACCACACAATAAATCATAATACCATTTCGACTAGACACATTAAAAATGCAAAAAAAAGGTTTGTTTTTCCAAACTGTTTGGAGCAATTTCTTATATTTTTGTAATTTTGAATTTTGAAATATAACATTAAAGAGTTTATTTGATCTGATAAATGACCAAGCCATTCATCACATTTACCATTTATTATAACTTCAATTTGTGCTGGTTAATCATGAACAATGGGTAAAATTGGGTGGCAGGGGCGGGACTCCATTAGGGCTTCTCTCCTAACCGGATGTGATCTGACTCCAAGCTTTTGATAAAACATGAGAACCCTGATGTTACACTGGCGTCTCACAGGTGGATCATCCAAGCAGGAATTCTTACACAGCTCCAGAAGGCCAGACAGCTATAACGTCCCTATTGTTATTTTCAGTGAAAGTCTGCTGAGCGATGCTGGTTGATCTTTTTCCTTTGTTACATGTTATGCCACCTGTTGAGATTATCATGAATATGCTTTGAACAGCTAATATGCACCCATCACACCCTCCACTGAGTTGAGTCAACATAAAATTGTCATGATAACAAAATAACTGCATGTGAAATATATCTATTTATATAAGAGTATGAACATTTGCATCATGTCAGTTTCTCAGCTTGTTCTTCCACCATTTAGGTTTTATCATAGATACAGAAAGCATGTGGCAAATCAATATAAATAGTGGAACTGCAAGCTAAAAACAAGACATATCAAACAGATTCAAGAAGACCTCTCTGTAAAATCTCTGTATAGCGAATAGAGAGTAGGGAACAGAGACGTTCCGTCAGATGGCGACGAATGGGGTTTCACTTAGAAAGCCTTTCGACTTTGTTTATACAAAACGAGCCAAAGGGCAAAGAAAATGCCATGGGTTAGTGGAATTTGCATAGCGCATCTCCGCCTTACCTCGTGGGTATAAAAAGTTTGCTCTTTTCCCAGTTGACCTGAAGGCCCAGATGGGGCCAAGTCCCTGTGTTTGCAAAGCTGATATTGAGAGTGAGCTAGATTCCCGCCAGTTGTCAAGATAGTTCAGGATGCGAACCCTATGTTCCCAAGGGGTATCAAGGGCTGCCTGGGCGACCTTCGTGAAGACGCGAGGAGACAGGGCTAGCCTGAAAGGGAGAACCGCGTACTGGTATGCCTGCCCCTCAAAACAAACCATAGGAATGGTCTGTGTCAAGGGAGAATGGAGACAAGAGAATGTAAGTAGGTGTCTTTCAGGTCGATCGCTGCAAACCAATCCTGGGGCCGCACACATTCGAAAATGCGTTTGTTGATGAGCATCCTGAATGGCAGCATGTGAAGGGAGCGGTTCAGAACGAGCAGGTCAAGGATTGGCCATCACCCACCGTTTTTCTTCGGGACAATGAAGTACGGGCTGTAGAAGCTGGACCTCATTTTGGCTGGAGGCACAGTCTCGATTGCACCCTTTGCCAGCAGGGTAGCAATCTCCGCTCTCCTGATAGGGGCATTGCCAGCGACCATAGCGGAGCAGACTCCCCTTAATTGCGAAGCTGAGCCTGGTCGTCCGAGCGACCCAGCGGGACAGGTCCGGAAGCTCTAGCCAGGCTTTCCAACGACTGTACCAATGGGGTCAAATGAACCACAGACTTTCCATCAGTGGTGCAGCGAGGCAGAATGACTGGGCAGGGGTCTGCTCTGCCAGGGGGTTGCGACAGAGGAGGATGAGAGCAGCATGGTCCGGGGACAGCACGCACTGTCATCCGGCTCTGGGACAGAGGAGGACAAGGGGTGATCAGTTCGTCCTTCCCTAGGCATCACCTGATGCTGGAGCGCTGGGTCAGTCCCGTCCTTGTGCATTTCCATGAGCACCAGCAGAATGGTCATGGCATGCAGTGAGGCGGCTGCCTGTCCTGTAGGAGGCTTTTTATGACAGTATTGGCTATGACTCAACAAGAAATGTTAGACTAAGACATCCTTCTCATAGCCATGGACTCTTTGCCATTGGCTCGTTTTGTATACTCGAAGTTACAGGCTTCGGACGGTTGCTTAGAATAGGGCCGAGAAGAAGCACTCTGAGGACACAGTAGCATCACGATTGAGCGTTCAACCCGGGGGGACCCCAGTGTACCCATGGGTAGCGGCCCTTTCGAAGGAAGGAAGGAAGGAAGGGCGGAGAAGATCAACAAGGGATCGCTGGAAGACATTGGGGTCTTCGAGGATATCGAGATCTCCTTCTCATCCGAGATCAATCCGGATCAACAATCGTCCAGCAGCGAGCGCTCAGGACAGGGTGGAAGGTTCCACTCTAGTCCGATGTTCGCAGCGGGCCGTCATCTCAGGATCTGACTCGACAAATGCCATATGCACACCCGAAAGTTGCAGCATTGTCTTATCTTCACTTGCTGAAGATTCTAGCCCGCCCTGTGATGCTGCGATGGACAACAGATCCGATTCTTGAGTGTCAAGGGAAACCCGCGGAATTCAAAAATAGACCTGGGGAATCCCCTGAACACTCGCAGGTTGCATCACTGAAGAGGGGTCTTGGTCCATGGACAAACACTCTGAGTTTTTTTTCTATGCTCACACCCTCAGGTTACCCTGGCCACCAGCCGAAGTAGCACCTCATGTGTGGATGAGGTGACTCTCTCTCTCTCTCTCTCTAACGAGATCATTGAGTCTCGACCGTAATGACCCAATGGTCACATTCCCGCGGGGAGATTTTGAGTCATCCACAAACGCTGCTCTAGCGTGATGAAGCCCAAGCATGCAGAGCAGATTATGTGCCCATTTAAATCGTAAATGACCGCAATCAAAAATACTCGGGCCAGACGTCTTTAAAAAGACGTGCTGCGTGCGAGCTCCTTTGTGAGAGGAGAAAAAAAAAACTCTGCGACGTTGAAGAAAGCAGGGAGAAACACACTCACTGGCAGATCACTTCACAGACCAGCACGCAATGTGACCTCTCTTCACATCGGTGTCACACCAACAACGGAGAGAGTGGCTCTTCTCGAAGAAATCGGAGTGACAACGAAAGGGAACTGTATTTTCCTTGCCAGTGTTGCACAACTGATTACAAGAGAGGAAATATGCACAAGCTTGTCTTTGTGTGCAAATGAATGATCAAGGGTGATTCTGATGTGCCATGCATGCCATGACTTCATCCACAGACCAAACAGAGCAGTGCAAATATGCAGAACAGCTTTGAGATACAAATAAAATAATGTACCCCATCAAGGTGCAAAATTAATGCATTTGAGGAGCAGAGAAGAGTGTCTTAGTCTAACATTTCTTGTCGAGTCATAGCCAATACCGTCATACAAATCCTGTGCATAGTACTTTATATTTTAGAACATGATTTTGGCCAAATGACAGAAAAAAACGGAGCGTCAACATAGCTACTGTAAGTTGGTGGAAAACATAATATAAATTACTTATAGCCTCAGAAGGGGTTGTTCTAATGACAGACAAAACGCGTTTGTTTGAAATTCTCAGAAATGCAAGGTTCAAAATCCTCATAACTTCATTTGAGCTTGATTTAGTAAAACATTTATAATACAAATGGCACATGGAAGAGTCTCACTGAGTCTTTTTTTTATTTTTTATTTTTTTTAAGGGAATATAAACCCAAGTATTCATTTTAAAGGTTTTGGAGGTTAGTGTAACAGTTAAGGAACTTAACAGACAGTCGACTTTAAAGAACCATTTAATCGAAACGGTCACAGGTTTATGACAAGGAATGCAGTTCCAACCGTCTTTCCAGATGCACCAACAGCTACAGGTGTACAGGTGATATATTTTGTTAGGCTAACGTTACTCTAGCTAGCTAACGAAGCTAGCCCTTTCATAACTGATAGATCGACACTGACAACGTTAGTGAAGAATACGTAACAGTTCAATGCATTGTGTAGAGTGACAGTGTAACTAAGAGTATAGTGTAACTAAGTTAATACCGTAAAACTTCAAATAATAGCCAAGTCCCAAATAGACGCCTGTCTTTTTTTACACGCCTGGTGTGGCTGCAGGTTTGGGTAAATAAAAGCCGGTCTCAAATAGAGGCCGGGTCTGTTTTTTTTTTTTTAGTTTCGGGTTGTATTAAATCGAATAAAACCCGCCAGATCGTCCACTTTTTTGGCGGCCGCAAAAGCAAATTTCTGTCCCGCCAAAGCCTATTTTGATCTGTCAGTAATGTGGAATAGAGAGTGCTGCGCTTGACTGGGTGTGTAACAAGCAGAGAGAGAGAGAGAGAGAGCGCCCTGGCAAATTCAGTACATTTTCAGTAAAGTCTTAAAATAGATTGAATGTCAGTTTATTGTCAAATTTAGGTTCAACAAATGATTATTCTATAGCATCTTGTTAATCATCTCTGAATATTTATTTATGAATAGCATCTTGTTTAGGCTCATTTGGAAATGAGGCCCGATGTCAAAAATTCTGAACCACCCCTTTAAAATCGAGAGCAACTATAAATACTGAGCAGAATAAAGAATATACATTTGTTTTGAGATGCTCGGGAATGAATAATCTAATCACGTTTGCTGGCAGTTCCTTCATGCAAGCATTTTTTAGATTAAATGTTTTCCAGTAAACATTTAAACACATTACATTATAATTTGCACACATCAGTAGTCAGAAAGCGAGAGAAAAGCAAAGAGAGAAGAACCAAAAAATTAACAAGACCCCTCCACCCCTCCATTTCTGTTCAAATGTATTTATTTCTGCACTCTTTTTTTACAGATACAGAACCATGTGATTTGAAAAATTTCCTGCATCTTTGAACATCTTCACCTCTCCTATAATAGAATGCACGAATCTTCCTCCGAGTGGAGTTACTAAACAACAACAGAAAAGCAGTTGATGCATTTATCCTAGCCTCGCCATTGCAGTATCACTAAGATTGTGTTTTGTATGCGCACAAACACACACCAAAGAGAAAGAAAATCTGAGCCATGACTATATCCTAAGTCTTTAGGCAGATGTCAAGGCCTGAGAAGTTAGCTGGATTATCTACTAAAAACAGATTATATATGGTTGTGTGAAGATATTAAAGTGGCAGCATCAAAGCAGATATCTGGTATAAAACATGACATGTAGGGACCCCACTGACACACACCATACGCACAACGCCTGATGTTCAAAAGGAGCTGCACACGCATCCAGATGAGAATCTCATAGAATGTTGGATATGCTTGATATGACATGAGTACAGTCACAGACGCATCTTCCAACTGCTCACGTTCACCTTCATAACAAGAAAAACAAAATAAATATATAAAAAGGACTTGCTGCATTTTGACATGACATGCATGGCAAGTATATCGCAGACAACCAGAAAAAGGCCTCAGTTGCCTCAGTCATTGTAAATTGAAATACCGAGTTAGACCCCAGAGACTGAGTGCAAAATGACATTTTCAGCCATCTAGAGACTTCTGCAATGTAAAGATCCTATTGGGAGAAATAAGTGATGGGAAACTTTTTCTCCTTGATGCTTGTCTCCTTGTTTCCTCCTTTGTTTGCTTACTATGGGATAGATTTGACATTTCAATATAGACAAAGTGCCTAGGGGGGAACAGCAACAGAAAGTGAGATGAGATATTTTAACTTGTCCGAAACTCGTGATATTTCCCGATGTTAGAGTCAATGACATATTAGAGTCAGATGGAAAAAAAAAGGAAAAAAAAAAATATAGATTTAAAAATCTAGCTTTTAAAACACACATACAAAAGCATATTACACACACAATACATATATCTTTCACACAAAACTTGAGGCTGTATTTATTTGATAATATTATATAAATGTAATATTCTAAATAATTACTACAAATTAAAAAAGAAAAGATATTTAGAAAAGATAGATAGTAAAAACATTTCCAAATATTTTTAAATATATTTTAGAATACATGTACCATTCCAATTTCTTCAGAATTCAATCTAGTATGCTAAGATTTACTGTGCAATAAATAGTTCTTATAATTATAATAAACTGATTATTATTTTTATCAAAATAACATAATTTCAAATATAAATATTTCACATTAAAAATGTATTTGTGACTATCAATTGCATTGAATAATGAATTATGTACAGTATAATAGTGTATAGCAGCATTACCCAGACAGACTTTTTGTTTGTTTGTTTATGCCCCCCAATATATATATATATATATATATATATATATATATATTCAATTCAGAAATTAAAAACATTCTCATCATATTTAGGTCAATTTAGGAACAAATTAGAAACAAATTCTAGAAACATAGCAACAATGTTATTGACCTATTAATCTTTATATTTGCAACACAAATGCTGTTTTGTTTCAACCCATGTTTGGGTCAGGGACAAAACCCAATCGTTGGTTCACATCTACCTTGTTTGGTCTGGACTTTCTGACTTTTCAGTTTGGTCCGAATCAAAATTACAAGGCGTGAAACCTACCCCGGATCACGGTCCAGATACAACAGATGAAATTTGGTCCGACGAAAAGAGGTAGTCTTGGTCCGGATCAAACTGAACAAAGGTTTGGTTCATTTCTAGTCTGAAAGCATTTCTATATCGTTCGGACTTTCAGACCTTTTACAGGAAGTTCCTGTGGTTCCCACATAGCCGGAAAAAAAACAAAACAACAGAAGATGGCAGGAAAAATGAGCTGTGGTAGCACATGGGGAGAGGAGGAGACGAGGTTTTTAATTAAAGAATGGTCAGATGACACAAGAAGTCAACTTGCAGTCTCCTCCTTTCCTGCCGGCGACAATAAAATGTTTGCATGACAAGGACGTTCATTTGGTGAATTTGAACAATCCTTGTGTATAGTTGGTACTGCAGGTAATTATGCCATAAAAATAACAATATAGTTGCAACGATATGCATCTGTTCATTCATGTTGTCAAAGTTACCTGCCGAATTGACAACACGCTTACGTCAGACACACGTCTATTTACAAAACCAATCAATGTCAAGATGCAGCCCACATAGATGATGACGACAAGACGCAAGTATGTCACGTAAAGTTCTTTAATGTGCTCGCATAATTGAAAAACTTTCTGAAAGTATAAAATGTATCAAAACGTGAACTTTGGTGGGGACTTTCAGGTGTGAAAACGCCCTTAATTACATTTTTAAACTCAATGGTTGGGTTTGTCCATAGATGACCCAAACATAGGTTGAAAAAGCACCCAGCATTTAGAGGTAAGAAGCCACAAGTTCTCTTCAGGGACAAATTTGAGTAGGGGGTCTAAAAATCTCTTGGTTTCCTGATACACAGTGTGAGGTGAGACAGAGGCAGCAAGATATCAGTTAAGTTCAACTCAGATTTGACAGGATGCGTTTAGAATGAATGCGGGGGGCATAAGCTTGACTCGTTCCGACGGTTGGGTCGCCACGTGCATCATGGCTGGCCTGGGGTGAGTTAAATGGTTTCTCTCTAAGCACTGCTGCCTGAGGTGGTGGACCGAGAAAGTACAGCCACCATTTTATCAATTTCACACCTGCTCTGCTTTAGAATACAGGACAGCGTGAGAAAATCCATATTTTCTCTATGACTAATTTTAATTACAGCCATCCACACAGACTCTATTGTCTACAGCGCACAAAGAATAGATGTTTAATCCAGCATTACAGCATGCAAAATATCTCCCAAGTTCTTGTAATCTTGGCCGTTTACCAACATTGAGCCTAAACAGACATGGCGAAGGATTTGACGATTAACAAAAGCTGCTAAGAGAAAAAAATATATACTATGGCTTTGCTAAGATAGGCAGAAAAATCTGATGCATTGGCATACCCCACTCAAGTCAGTTTAGTTTTTGTTTTCGGTATAAACAATGATAAAACCAAAATCATTCTGATGTTTACCAATCCAAACCAGATTACAAGTACTTTATTTATATTAATTATTCATTAATTCATTCCTTGTGTAGAACTGTGACCTTTCCCATGCTTTGAATTTATTCAGGGGTTTTAGATATATTTGGGGAAATACAATGTGTGCAGTTTGAAAAAGTGAGTGTACAATTTAAAGTTGTGTACAAATTAGTTAAAATGGATAATTAAAAAGCTGATAATTACTGATAGCATGTTTCTCAATAAACCACACAATATACTGTATAACTCATCTTGCTGCCTGTCTTTCAAGGAACAATTTAAAAACCATGAAGATGGATGGGCATAACATAGCACATAGGCTTTGTGCTACAGCCACTATTCAGATTTAGACACATTTATGGCCTCATGTCAGTGGGGAAGGCCTGATGGTGTGAACAATAGCAGAAGTTTCCAGACAAGTCTCTCACCACCTTATCAGGCTTGAGACTGACAAACAGCTCTTGTCAAAATGTTAGTGGTTAATGTGATTGTAGGTGGCAGATATACTAGCGTGGCAGCCTTGTGCGTGCAGGTTAAGTTGTGTTGTAGTATGGCTGGTCATCTTGAATGGGACACTGAGGATCAATCTTCTTTATGTGGATGCAGTACACCCGTTTAACAGGCTTCAAACTGGCCCCAATGCTCCAATACAGCAGTTGTCTGACAACACGCAAAGATATGACAATCTGTGAAATGGAGTATATGCTGTTAAAGGTCTCCATAAATAGCATCAAAACCTCTATGGATTGTGGTTCAATCCAATATTGTTTCAACCAAATGTTTTATTTAATTGACAGCGATTTATATTGCAGAAAAATCAAAACAAATCATTTTTATTTAATTTTTTTTTTCGTGCAGCCCTACTCACATTTGAGGGCGAGAGATTTTGCACAGTTGGGACTCTGGTTGTTTGGTAATTCAATATTTTAGTGTGTGGTGTGCTGCCTTGGTCACATTGCGGTATTGCACTATACTACAGGAAAAAAAATCTGATACGATTTTAAAAACCTTTTTGTGTGGGCTCGCGGAAGGAGATCGGTTTCAAAACTGTGCCGTCTAGTGGCCAACAAACCGAACACTTGTCCTCTTTAAACCGTGAGCTCTGAGGTGAGACATACTATACATTGGTAGCTGTAGATGTGCAGACTAAGGCTCAATCCCAATTCACCCCTTGGCCCTACCCCTTAGCCCTACCTCTCCGTTTTGCGCGTTCACGTCTAGGGGTAGGGTGTCTCGATTCTTCTTGAGATCGAGGGGTAGGGCGAAGGGGTAGGGCTACATAGCCCTCAAAACGGAGATTTTTTTGAGAGGCACACACCAAATGGAGGGCTAAGAGAAAACTTCACGGAATGCATTGGAAATCACCGGCGAGATGGATCGCAAACGGTTAAACTTTTAAAATTAGCGCCAGATGATTCCACCATACACTTTATTTACTCTTATAATAACACTATAGCCGTTTAAATTAAGAAATGGTATAATAAATTACCTTTCCGATCAGAAAAGACATACATTTCGAGGAAGGGATGTTAATCATCATGTTTATTCAAAGTTAAGAGCAGCTGCGCTGATTGTCAGGTGTTGTCATGGAGAAATCCTGTACAAACTCTGTAACGGCAGAGCCATCGCCGACGACTGATGACGTATCGGGTTCATGAAGGGTTGTTCCATTTCGTAGGGGAATATTTCAACCCCTTGGCCCTTGTAACTCCGTTTTACACTCGAAAACAAGGGGTAGGGCCAAGGGTTGAACTGGGATTCAGCCTAAGGGTTTGGGACCAGTAAAGAGCTGTGGCGTTCAAGACTATTAGATGCTTTATGGCCACAAAGTAAATTTTCCAAAGGTTGAGCAAGAGAGGAAATACGTCTTTTGTTTTGTTTAAGTGTCTTTTTCTTTTTCTTTTCTGGAGGGATGAATAGAAAGTGGCTGGAAAGGGACAGCAGGAGATATAAATAAATTACTCAAGGGAGAGATGGGATGCAAACATCTCTCTAGGTGGGTTTAGCAGTTTATGAATTTGCAGCTCTTTACTTTAGATGAATTTGATAGCCTGAGCCACTTGTAAAACATGCCACAGTCCATCAATGGTGAGAGATTTGTTTACCTCAAAATCTATTCAAGCCCTAAACAAAAGAGGAGAAGAAAATGGAGTAGAGTAACTGCAAAACTTTTAAAGAGCTGTTGCCTGCACCTTGGACACTTCTTAAAAGAGCTCGATTATTCCTGGAATCCATAAAGCTGTACATTTTAGACTTGCATACATTGGTCCACTTAATCCAAAAATGCACATAGTGACAGTGCCAAAGAGGGCTGGAGTCTTTATATGCCATCTTGATGGGGATTAAGGGCAAACAACTGAAGTCAACAGGGGCTTAGTTTAAATTGTTTGGGTTTAATCGGGGTTTTTTAGGCTGTTTACTGAAGATCACCTGAGGACAAAGCATGTGGTACACCAAGCTGGAGAAGCTGGCAAGCACAAAGTAAAAAGGGAATAATAATAAAAAGACACGGCAGAGAAAAAAAAATTGGGGTAAAGATAGAAGGGGACAACCACTAAGATAGTTTGCAACTCATCGACTGAAGCCTTTTTGCCCTAACTTGAGTTGACAATACGAAATTTTAATTTACTATACTTGCATACTGAATGTTTTACTGGCTCTGAAATCTTATATTTAGACTGCTCAATAATTAATATTCTGAGAAAACAGAAAGTGTAAATTCAACTCATGAATTTATAAAATACGAAATGCATATTTATATAATCCCATCCAAATGTATTACATGCTGTTTTGGTACAAGTACACAAATAATGTCTTTCCCAGATTGATTTTGGTATTTTTATTTATTCTAAGACTGCTGTCATTTCCTAGAACACAGCATGGTTCCAGAGCTTGTTCCTCTGAGCCAGTAAAGTCCCCTACTTCTCTGACTCTAACGCTTTACATTATGAAGTTGATTCAGGGAGTGCTTCTGTTTACAGGTTTCTCAGAAAAGCTCTAAATCAGACACTTCCCTGTCACCAGGGATGCAGACAAACACCCAGTTCATCCAAATAACTGAATCATGGACTCTGCGACAAAGCAGATTTAAATAACCTATCAAAGCTCATACAAACAAGGACACTTACTCGGATCCACAAATTGACATTTAAAAGTACGGCAGAAAAAGCTAATGAGATATGTTATCCATGATTTGTCACAATGGGTAGCCTACACTTGTGGTTATGTTAATAAAAAAATCATACTATCATAGAAAATGTCAATGGTGGCATGCAGAGTTTTTGAAACATTGCCTTAATCACTATAGACACTGGGGTGAACAAGTCTACTCAAATCATGTCATGTTACAAAATGGCTAAAATTCCTGCCTCTCATATAAGGATCATGTTACACTGAATAGAAAAATCAGGACATCCCTAATTAGGTCTTTTGTAGCTTTACGAATGCATTTGACCACATGAGCGTTTACACTACAGAAGCAATTCGGTCGAATAAATTTTTAACTACGTCTGAAGTGGTCGAAAATGAACAAGCTCCATTTTTTTAGACCCCAATTACACCTGCATTTACTTGTGATACGATCGAACAAAATTGCTCTAAATACGAGATGTAAACATGGCCTAAGAGACAAAAAAAAATATCTAAAATGACCACAACTTTTTTTGAATGGTAATTACAATATGGCACAAGCAATTAATCGTCTAAAATTACACCAATATGGCTTTTTAAACTGCTGATTAACCTTACGTTTGTTTCCCACTTAATTCTAAATATGCAAATCATGCAGTAAAGCCTTAGTTTCTAAGATAACTGAAAGACTGTTTTTGCTGTTTTATGTATTAAATAAGAAAAATAAGTCAACTTAAGTATGATACAATTGAATAAGCTAGAAATAAAGCACATATCTGCACTAGAAACAACTTGACTTGCTTTTCTCCAAACCCAAATGCAAAAAAACAAAAAGGGACGACAGTATCAATATGTCTGTATCTGCTAATCAAAAATACTGGATCAAGTTTGAAAAGGATGTTAATTTCTTTGGAATCGTTTCATTTAATCCAAGTTCAGATTCTTGAGTTGGTTTAGAAATGCATTTACATTTATGTGTTTGTGAGTAATAGTGAGTTTGTTTGCTGGGCAGAATGTCAGTCTGTCATGTTTGAGTATAATAGGAAGGGAGCCCTTATGGGGAATGAGTGGTTAAAAGAGAGACAGAGACTGTGTGTATGTGTGTACTGGTAAAGTGGCAATGGTGGCAGAAGGATGAAAATTGATTTATTGCAGCAGTGATGAGGAGCGGCGTGCGGGCGGCTCTGGGGAAGCGGACTGCGGCAACATAAAACAGCGCTTTTGATAGTAATTGCTGTGGCGGTCCCAGAGGACCTGCTAACGTCGGCCAAATTTATGCATCTCTGACATGGAACCCCTCTCTAATTTTGCTTCTCTAAAGTTAGTGCCGGAGACTCTGTCTTTGCCCACACTTCTCTCTCTTCAGCGGCTCCCTGTCATTACCAGTGTGAGTTAGGAAAAGAGCTTTACTCCAATATAAAACTGGTTGTAGTCCATTTCGGCCATGCTTGAGCTAATCAATGCCCAAGGCAGCAATGCAATGTCCACTGTATTTTATAACCCCAAGATTTCAGTTACACTGGAAAATAACTTATATTCTTATGGAGCATTAAATATTTACAGTAGTTATATATCTGGTGATGTGCGTGGGTGGAGAAGCTTTGTAAAAATATGTTTTACTAATAACTAGACAAGAATTAAGAACCAAAACTCCATCAGGTGACAGAATGGAGGGGGAAAAAAACCTTGTGAGAAAGCAGGCCTAGTCGGGGAGCCATTTCTCCTATGGCCAATGAAAGAACAATGTATGATAATGATTTAGGAAGCATTTCTGATTAGCCACGCCCCCTTGTTATCTTGTTTACCTTGTTTGCCTTTGTATTTAAGCCCTGTGTCTAGTTTAGTCTTGGTGAGTTCTTGATGTTGTTACGTTGGTTGTTCTTTTCCTGTTTCCGAGTCTTGTTCCTGTGCCAGAGTCTTGTTCTTGAGCCTATGTCAGAATTTGAGAAGTTTTAAATTTATTTAATTAAAGCGGGCTGCACGTGGATCCAGCTTCCCCCAATGATTCAACCACATCATTACAGAAGAACTCACTAAAATGAATCCAGCAGTGAGGATCATGCGTCTCTGTCAAGAAAAACATCCTATTGAGGAGTATGTGAGAGACTTTATCGAACTGGCAAATTTGACTTTGATGGACTCTGTATGCATCATGATTTTTTTTTTTTTTTTTTTAGAGGGGGGCGATCTGAGCCGTTCGGTTCAACCATGCACAATCCTCATTGGACAATTAACTTTTATATTGACTTGGCCCTGCAACTGAGCGGCTCAAATTTTACAGTGAGTCTGGTGGACGAAGAGCGCCGCAACCCCACAGTAGCCGCCAGGTCGGAGTTTCTTCACATCGGCCCTGGCGAGCCGGAGTTTCTTCACGCCGGCCCAGCCAAGCCTGTGCTTCACATCCATCATACCTAGCCTGCGCATCGCGTTGTGGCTGCCGAGCCAGAGACTGCACTCATCGTGGCCGCCGCACAAGAGAGCGCTCACGTCATGGCCGCCGCACAAGAGAGCGTTCACATCGTGGCCGCCGCACAAGAGACCACTCACGTCGGGCCCACCATCTGTTCCTGGGCTGGTGTCTGTTCCTGAGCCGGGGTCTGTTCAAGTTCATAACCCCATAGCTGCCCCCGAGAAAATTTAGGGAGGGGCAGTAGGTCCCTGAATGGAATCATGGAGGCCACGCCACCATGGCTGCCTGAATGGTCCTCTCCGCCCTGGTCTACTGCACAGCCTGCTCTGTCCTGGCCCCCGGAACTGTCTGGTCCGCCCTGGACCCCTTAACTGTAAGGTCCACCCAAGCTCCACAACCCGGGTCCACCCACGTTCCACAACCCAGGCTCGCCATTGCCATGTTCCCTTGTTCCTGAGCCTATGTCTGTATTCCTGTTCCAGAGTTTTGTTCTTGAACCTATGTCAGAATTTGAGAATTTTTGAGTTTATTTAACTAAAGTGTGCTGCACGTGGATCCTGCTTCCTCAATGATTCAACCACATCATTACAACACCGGTATGGAGGGCGGTTTTGTTGAGGATCAGTGTCGATGGCTGTCGTGTCGATGAGGCCTTCACAGGGGAGAGTCTCGTTGACAACCTCTGTTGACACTTCAGGGATGTGTTGTGGTCATGTCTAGGCGCAGTTCCTCCATCTGATCTCCATATGGCGTGTATAATAGGGTGACCAACTGTCCTGTTTTCCCAGGACATGTCCTATTTTCATATAACAATAGAACCATTTTCTTTCCATACAGAGGAGGCATAACCTACTTTGAACGTATTGAAACGTTCCAAAAATTACCCCATAATTTGCTCACCCTCTAGCTATTCCAGGTGTATATGAGTTTCTTTTTTCAGCCAAACACAATCAAGGTAATATTAAATAATATCCTGGCTCTTACCAGGTTTGGGTCAGAGGTCACCCTTCCGCTGGAACTCAACTCAACATGAACAAATGTACGGCTGAGAAAGAAACTCATATACACCTAGGATGGCTTAAGAAAGCCGAGTATATTTTTGGGTGAACTATGCCTTCAAGTAGTGCTACTAAAAAGTTCATGATATCTAAAGCATTCACTTAAGTAAACCTTAAAGGGTTAATATTAAACTATCGTCTTAGCTTTCTATTCAGAATAAACATGGCTCTTTTACAAAATATAAATGTAACTGTGATAATTAAATGTTACGCTATCAGCGCCTGCTTTTTGCCACTGAAAATGGATATGTATTTTTATTGATCAAGGTAGTGGTAAATCAAATGATGGTGGAGAGAGCTATAAAAGTGCATATATTCAGACTCGCTGGGTAGTCTTTCATCATTTTAAAGAGCTAATTCAAATGTCAGGGTCACAGTGTACAGCCCTGTTAAAATATGCCAGGTTGGGGAAGTCAAATTATGTGCAGCACTTACTTGTTGATTAACTTGTTCCCTTGATCACATAACCAACCAGGCAGCTGTGGTTATGTGTTCTGTTTGATGGGAGTAAAGAGTGGCCTTTTTACATACCCTTTCAATCACTAACACATTTTCCCTTGGGGGAAAAAAAAAAAAAAAAAAAAAAAACTTTTTGCAATGGCTATACAGAACAAGATACTGTACATTCCCATTTGTTGAAATGCTATGCCTCAGTCAAACGCGATCCTTTGTCACCATTTTATTGAAATACCCCCTAATGTACAATCAATCAATCAATCAATCAATTTCACGCTTCAATGGTTCTGTTGCAATGACAAACACACTTTTTAACAGTAAACAGTGAAATTAGCTACTTTCCAAACAAACATGCTGAGTTGTTGCAAAAGATTCTGCCATCTGCCAGCAACACACACAACCATAAAGAACTGCAAAGACAGAAGAAGAAAACTTGCCCGAAGGCTGGAGTTTGGAAAAACAAAAATGAATCTAATCAAAATGAGAATATGACTCGTTAGCAAAATTATCAAGCTGCAGGCTATGGCTGTTTCCCTCATATCACGGCAGTGTAATCCGTGTCTCTATTCAAATAACTAGAGATGGTGGTGAGAATATTTTTTACAATACAGCAATTAAAAGATAATGACTAATTAACCGTCATTCTGAAGTAATTGCCAAGAGATTATTAAGCATAACAAGTGACCATGATGATCCATGTATGAAATATTACATTGTGGTAATGTCAAAGAATTTAAATGGCACATTCAAAATATTTTTATATTAATACCCAACTGTGCGGCTAGGTCAGGGACATGTTTGACCCTGTGGACATACTGAATTTATACTCTTTTAAAATACATTTCTTGCTTCACAGACTTCTGTCATTTTTAATCTGAACAAAACATCTTTCGCCATATTTCAAATTACCTTGTGTTTAACGTTATTCAACGTTGTGGAAAAGATGGTGAAAATTATCTTAAAATTTTGTTTTCCTTTTCATTTATTGTGTAATGTATTGGTTTCCACAAACATCCGCCGAAACTACACCACAATGTAAAATATTAGCATAATGGCCACACAAGGGCAAACGCAAAGAGAAAAGATGAGGCTTCTGTGAATTGTAGTGTTGTGTGCGTTTGGATGTGAAAGCAAATCCTCTTTATTTGGCCTTTTGAAAATGGATGAAATTAGGAATCAGATGTTAAGATTTATTTACTGTATAACGCTGTTCCTGAGCAGTAAAACCCAAAAGTTAGCTTGTCCACAGCGCATTTACTGGTCCAACCTGGACCACGAAACATAAACAGTGTTCCAGCCAATTACCAACAAGAATGATTTGGGGGTGGGGGATGGGGGGTTAGTGCGCATACAACGGAAGGGAGGAGTAGAGGACATGATTGAAAATACTTTGACACGTCAACAAGAAGTGACGTCACCCAACATTGCTTAGAAAACCTTTAACCCAATAAACACAATAATGAACTTTAAAATAACATCATATGACCACTTTAAAGACATTTATACTGTTTTTGAGGTTTGTTTTGGTCCCACTTTATATTAAGTGGCTTTAAGTACTATATACTTACATTGAAATTAATAATTTGATACAATGGAATTAAAAAAATACCAGCATGTTATTACAGCTATTATTACTTTATGTAATTACATTTGTAACACAGTTGACCCTCCCCTCACACCTTAACCTACCCTTAAACCGACCCATACCACCACACCTGTCCCTAACCTTACCCGTATCACACCTCAATAGCAGCAAAAGTGTTTTACAATACAACAGGAACACAAGGATACATTGTACTTATTGTTCAATGTAAGTACATAGTTGAGAAATCATCCATCAAACAGTTTAAAAAAAAAAAAAGGTCCCACTTCATATTAAGTGGCTTTACGTACTGTCATTCGATAGTGAAGACAGGAACTGCTGGTGAAAATTCAGCTTGTGTCATTACAGAAATAAATTATATTTTAAAACTTGTGATCAAAATTGTGACTTGGCGATTGCTTGTCAAACAACCAATTGCGATGTGACTTTGGAGGGGCTGGAGTAATGCTCACATGTTGTATGGACTGTTATTATGGTGCTTTTGTCCTTTTTGTAGGTTTTGATGGCAGTTTTTTTTTTATTATTTATTTTGTGTGACATATACCTTTAAGGAACACAGTTTGCTGCAGGGACGTGATGAAATGCAGACAGTCTGAGGGAAAATAGTCAAGATGGCTAATTCAGCAACATCATGATGACTCATAGAAAACCAGGCTTCAATAATTGATGTTCCTCTCCTCTATAATCAGCGAACTGTGGGGAATCAGATGCTTGAGAGTGGGAAACTAAATAAAAAGTCTATATGTGTGTGTGTTGCATTAATACCGTGAGGGGGAGAGGGAGAGAGAGAGACTGTGATGGTGTTAGTGAACCAGCACTATAGCCAAGATTTGACAAATGTCTACAACAAAGTGCTTAGAGGAAGATTTATCCCTTCGACATCTCCACATCTAATAAAAGTTCAGTAAACTCCTACGACTCATGCATCATGGGTCAAAATCGAAAGCACACAGAGATTTGTTGTGTCTGTGAAGCATGATACATCATGACACCTTTGTAAAAACATCAACCACACATATTAGAGAAACAAGTTCCGAGCTTTGGTTATCTGAGATGTTAAACTCGGATTACTAAGCTTTCGCTTCTGTTCAGGGCCAAACGGGTTCTGAGGCATTAGATCTTTTAGTTAGTGGTTTATAATTCAGGTGTGAGGGTAATGCCAACATAAGCCACTACTGCTCAGTGCCTGTCCATCAGCTTGCCAGGCAGCCAGCATCAGTATTCTGGGCAGTGGCCTGCCTGTCAGGCTTTATTAAGGAGCTTAACAGGGGCACTGCCACTCCAGCAAGCTTAGGGTTCTGTCACCTAGCAAACACGCATGAACCACAAGCCACATTATCTCTGTAAACGAAAGTGCTTTGTGAGCAAAGCTGCTGGAAAACAAAGCAAAATTTGAAGGTTAGTTTGGCCTGGGCGGTATGATGATGCATATCGTGGTGACAACATACAGTAGTAGGGCTTTTCACACTTGAAATAGTTAACCCTGTGTTAACATCTTGCTTCACATACTTATAATTTACCTGGGTTAACAATTAATCCTGGTTATTTAAACCAACGTTTCACACTGTACATTCCTAAACCCTGGGTTAACGTCCTTATTTGCTTGTTTGTAGTGTCATTGTCATTGATTGCATGATAGCCGCATACGGCCTGTTTATACAGAGGCTCTTGCGCATCCACAAATTATACATTGTCGACTGTCCTATATCAGTTTTTCCTGAATAGACTTTCAGACTATACCTCTTCACTCAAACTGATGCATTTTCAGTCACATTTTTCCATTCAAACGCTGAAATTACTGTTTATGCAACACACAGTGTTTGTGTGACTATCCAAAGCATGTGTATATGAGGTACACGGTTTCTAAGCATCAGGACATAACATTATAAAGCCGCATTGTTTTACATTACACACGTTTGTCACCCCAACGCATGGGCTAACAGCGCAAAAGCAGTGATCCAGAGAAGGGTTTCATAACTTAGGAAACATGTGGTGCAAAAATTAAGAATGACGATGAACTGTTTAAACGCAGCATGACTTGTTTCTTTAATAAAAATACGTTTATATTGAATTAAATACAGTGAAGCGTTTTATTATTACATTTCTGTAGTATTTCTTAGTGCATTAAATAGTAGCGCAAAGACTATTTAATTGGCATCTTTGTTCTATTGTTTTTATCTTTGTTCTTATTTTCAATAACTAAAATAAAATAAATATATTGTGATATATATTTGAAGAGTTCAGATGCAAAAGCCTCTAAATGCCATTTGAAATTTTCTTCTTTAATGATGATTTTTATCAAACTTGTATATTTAAGTTCAGTAATTTCACTTAAATAACAATGAATAGGTAATTACCATTGTTATTTAAGTGAAATTACTGAACTTAAATATACAAGTTTGATAAAAATCATCATTAAAGAAGAAAATTTCAAATGGCATTTAGAGGCTTTTGCATCTGAACTCTTCATTTATACACAGTACACACACTTCTATCAGGACCATTATATTGTCAAATACGGTTTACTGCTAATCATGCTACCAATATTTAGCCTTGCACATAACGCATTGATTATCCACAAAAAGTTGCCGTGTTGAGAGGAAGAATAGGGGATAGATATTTCAGTTGCCAAGCAACAGCGATTCAGACTAACCGGGTGGTGGCAGAGCAGCAGTTCTATTAATGAGAGTAAACTTCATACAACACAAGGGTTCAGCAAAAAGGACACGGCCATGTAATAAAAGGGTTGCGTTTTCCATCCGCTACCCGTATCCCCTAAATGAAAATACAGTAGGAAAACAAATAGCTTTAGGTTATATTGTTGGTACAGCTTTTGTGTGTGTATATGAGGTAGAAAGATGATGTTAGTCGGGGTTTGCATCCTCTTCTCCAAGGGTAGTGAAATACAAGGACTTTTTTTTGTAATGATATTTATGCATCATTCACCCCATTTCTTTCTTCTGCATCTCTAGATTAAGGTCTCCACCTAGTGACAATTCCTCAATGCAGCCAACAGAGGCTTTTCTGCTCCTCGGAAAGTGCAACATGTTAATTATACAGAGGAAAATGGAAGCATGGAGAGAGCTTATTGTGGTGCAGTATATTTCAGGGAATACTAAAAGATGCTTGTGTTATTCTTAAAGGTGAAGTTCATAAATCAGGTTTAAACCACATGGACGTTCTTAAAATGTTAATTTCAAATGGTTTAAAAAAAACTTTATGCCACGTTTAAGAAAATATTCAGAAATTATGTAGTTTACTATTTTTACTGTATTTTTTTATAAAATAAAAAATTTGGAGAGTATAGTATAAGAGGTGAGTTTAAGATACTTAAATACTTGGTGGGTAACACTTTATAATAACTACGCTAATAATCATTAGTTAAGCATGAGTAAACCATTAATTCATCATTTATAAAGCATTAATAGACATTAATAAGCAGTTCATAAATACAGCTATAAATGCTTTCTTCTTGATTTAAAAGCATATCTATAATTTGTTTAATAATTGTATTTTCATCCTTTATTAATGATCAATATATCATTTCTAAATGAAGAATTGCATTTTTTATGAGCCAGTTATTTAAGAGTTGTCCGTGGTTCATACGATTACTTAGAGCGAGTAAGTAAACGATTAATAAACTATTTAAATGTACATTCATACATCTTATTATTCAGACATATAGTGATGGTTACTTAATGTGTTAATAAATGCTTTATTAACATGTATTAATGCTGTAATTAAGGGTTAATTTGGGTAGTTATAAAGCATTTAGTAGTGGTCAGTTAACTATGTTCGAGAGCTCATCTAAAGTGAGGACTAGTCATGCCTTGTAAAGCATTTTTAAAGGCTGTTAAATATTTCTATGTTCTGTATCACTGCGTTGTGTTTGTTACATTTAGAAGATTGACGAGTCTTTAAATCACCTTTATAAATGCTTTACAAAGCATGAATAGTCCTCACTTTAGATTAGGTCACAAAAATAGTTAACTGACCACTACTAAATGCTTTATAACTACCTGTATTTACTACATTTACTTACACTTTCTAAGTGATCTGACAACTCTAAAACAACTGGTTTGTAAATAATGTTATACTTCATTTAGAAATTATTAAGTGATCATTAACAAAGTATGAAAATACAATCATTAAACGCATTATAGATATGCTTATAAATCAAGAAAAAAGCATGTATAGCTATATTTATAAACTGCATATTAATGTCTATTAATGTTTTATAAATGATGAATTAACTGTTTACTCATGCTTAACTAATGATTAATAGTGTGCAGTTATTATAAAGTGTTACCTACTTGGTGAGTATAAGATACTTTAAAAAAATATAAATAGAACATTTTAAACTAAACAATTATTCAGTTTTTGGGCTAATTATTCAGCTATGCCTTTTGACATCCCTTTCTTGCAATGACATCGTCATGATTTTTCATAAAGAGGTGCATTGTATGTACTGTATTTTTACTATATTTTTTTAAATAAATTCATGCATTAATGGCACGTCATTGGCCCGTAAACAGATTTACTGAACACTTCACTTCCACTGGCTGGATAAAAATAGTCCCGCCCCAAAAAGTATTTGAACCTGAAATAATTATAATTATACACATGCACCTTTTGGATTGGACACGAAAGCTTAGCTATCTGGATGATGGCCAACCCCATTGATTTATTTGTTTTCAAGCATGAATGTTTGTTCCCTACGTGTGCAATGTTTCTCAGTGCCTTGTCAAAACATCAATATGAAGGTACTTCATTATATTTCCTACTTGGAAAAGCTGTCTCTAAGACGCCAATGGAGAGCTGCGCTGAATGCAAATTTGTGTTTCATCCTCAGAAGCTCGTACAAGCCCTCTGAAGTCCTCTTGATCTCTAATGAAATTTAGAATTTGCTATCTCTCCGCCGTTCCTCCAAATCTTTTCCTTCACTGCAGGTGTTCCTATTAACCAGCAGGTTTAATTACAAATTCACCCTGGCAGTCATGGCTGAGAGTGCATCTGAAGGTTGTTAAAGCTGACTAACATAAGGGAATTGCCCTTCCACTGACAGACAGTGTGAATGCTCAGGGTAAATGCAATGAGATGCTGAGAGTTTGTTAAAGTAAATTTCAACCTGGGAATATTGTTAAGCCACTTGTTTTTGTTAAGAAAATGAGTGTATTACCTGCATGAGCGTCATTAATAAAACATGAGGTTTTATGATTTTAAATGGCTTTTCATATGGGAATGTAACATGTATTTAATCCAAGGACAGTCATTCAGATTGAACAAAAGACAAGGTGTAAAAAAATAAGGTTACACGCGATTAAAATTGGCTGGCGAGCAGAGTTTACATGGCGATTACATGCGATTAAAATACCACTGTGGCGAGTAGGGCGAGGCCAAAGGCCGTGAGAGAGCGGCGCGTATCTCTCACGGAGGAGCGGAAGCATAAAAGGAGGAGCAACAACAGTGGAGACCAAGAGAGGAACAGGCCTGAACCTGTGTTTTGTTTTGTTTGTGTTTTATTATGTGGTCCGTGAGGGGTCGTCCGTGAGGGGCTGCTGTCTTTTACTTTCATTTTATATTTGTTTTATTTTATGTTATTAAACGTGTTGATTGTTCACCGGTTTCTGCCTCCTCCTTCCCATAGCAACTAACATCGTTACAGCCGCATAGTTTAATATGAATATGGTTACTACGATTATGAGCTTATTAAAATGAACGAGATATTGTTTACATGAGGTAAAACTTAATTGTAATATTGCCAAAATCATATACGCATTATGAGGGTGCAAGTAAGACCACTGTAAAATTCACTTAGATAATGCGACAAATGTCTTACTTTGATTTGTGCTTACTTCGAGTGTGACTTTGGCCAGATTAAGGTAATCAAAAATCAGCGATTACATGGTAGTTTCTTAAAGGTTCAATATGTAGGATTTTTTGCAGTAAATATCCCAAAAACAGTACGCCAATGTTATATATTTGTTTAGTTGATTACTTACAATATCCCAAATGTTTCAAACTATTCGTAAATCGTGAGAAAATTGCAATTTTAACCAAGGAAACGGGGCGCGAGATGGCGTCATATCCATGTTACCCTCCGTTTCTGCCAGTAGCAGTAATCAGTAGCAGGAATCCCTCCGTCTCGCACACAAACAAAGATCTGCTGCGAGGAGATGCAGTTCTGATGCCTGTACTGAACTGTGATGGCAACATCACGACTATGACGTGAGCATTCTGTCCTTTTAGGGTCATATCTTGTAACATTATGTCCCATGTTGCATCCATGTATTATTCAATCCACACCAGAGTTCATTTGGAAGCAGACAGAGACCCATCTTTTCAGCAGTCTCAGTCCAATTGTTTGGTGCACACCAGGATTCGGATGGCAGCGTCCACATCTATTCAGATGAACCGCACCAACAGAGATATCACATCTAAAGTGTGAACACTCTTAGACTGTCACTAACTAATGAACCTGTCAAAATGACCTCTACAAAGGGGGCCTTAATAATCAAACTTACATTTCCACATCTGACATCCAGCACAATGATAGACGCCTCTCATGTCTTCAAGTCCTGACCTATTAGTGTGAGCAGTACATTGTGAGGTGATGTGTGAATATGAGATGCCAGTTCTACTCGAGAGGCATGGGGTGATCATTTTAACAAAGGAGAGACATGGAAGGGGTAATTTATTCTGCCGTGAACTACGTGGCGCGGCATTTTGGTGAGCTCTCTCCTTTAATGTCCCTCTATTAGTATATATCAGGGTCATCTGTCTTTATCTGTAGGCTTCATTGAGAAGGAATCAAGGCTGGTGACCTTGAGAACACAGGAAATGTCATGTGCTTGATCTACCTCTGCATGACTGCTCACATGAGCGTGTGCGAATATCGATTTAACACAGCGGGCCAGGTGTATGATTTAGAATTACAATGGCAGCAAATGCAATTTTCATACATCTCAGTGTACCATCCTTTTTGTTTTGCTGTTAAGGGATGCAAAGCAAAACATATTAAAAATAATGCTCACATGCCCCATAAAAATGTGTCTCAGTTGCCGTATTGGTAACTCCCATGTGGGCAAAAATAACAGAATGAACTTTGCTGAATGTGGCTCGTAGAAGTTGATTTGTCTATTGCGGTAAAAAGGCAGCAACTGTCAAGTGTCTCATCATCTTCGTCGTCAGCGTTAAATGTTCAAAAGCAATGCCTGCGGTCACATTTCTTCATTTTGCATTGCTTCTTGCACATTACGGGACACTTTCAAAGTGAAATGTCCAGCAAGGAGGATAAAGGAACATTCAGTTTAATTCATAGCAGATGAAAATGAATCTGGCAACCTTTTATTACACGTTGTGTGTGTTGTACGGCAGTTCGGAAATGTAATTACCCTAAAAGGTTAATCGCATTTGAAAATTACGGACACACTAAACCCAACACTAGAATTGAGTGTTAACAATAGTGTTAGAAACATTTGCTGAAGCAACCATGACATTTTAAGTCTTTAACTCGTCTTCCACAGGACTCCACATATTTGAAATGTATTTGAATATTAGAAAATCTCCAATTTTGGAGATTTGCAATTTAAATTCAGCACTGCATGGCAATGCTTATAGGTTGGATTAATGGCAGTATGCACCATTTCTCCACTGGCTTTTACCATGGCAATTGAAGTAATCATTAGGGCATCAAGATGGGTAGTAGGAGAGCGCTTGGCTTCTGGGATGCGACTACCAACAATCAGAGCATACATGGATGACATGACTACCATGACTAAAACAGTAGCCTGCACTAATCAGTTATTGGGGAAGTTAACAGATAATCTTGAATGGGCACGAATGCAATTTAAGCTCTCTAAATCAAGGAGCATCTTGATAGTTAAAGGAAAGGTAGTAAATAAAACATTCTTCATTAATGGTGAGGCAATACAAACAGTTTCTGAGAAGCCAGTGAAGAGTCTTGGGAGTTGGTACAGTGGGGATCTAAAGGACACAGTTCGTGTGGGAGAAGTTAGATGGCAAGCAGTGGAAGGGTTGAAGAGCATAAATAGCTGTGCTCTACCAGGCAAACTAAAGCTCTGGTGCTTTTAGTTTGGTCTACCGCCGAGGTTGCTGTGGCCACTGACTGTGTACGAGGTTTCTTTGACAACAGTGGATAAGCTGGAAGCGTTAATAAGTTCATGCATAAGGAAATGGTTGGGAGTTCCACGCTGCCTCAGCAGAGTGGGACCTTATAGTAAATGAATATTGCAGCTGCAAGTCTCTGCTTTAAAGGTGCCATCTAGAATAAATATTCCATAACAGATGGGGGCAGTATACCTCCAGAAAAATACCTCCGCGGCCGCGCGCACTCATGTCTTCAAACAACACGGGTGAGCGGGTCTCCCTCGCGCAAATTAATCAGTAAAACTAATAGTAAAAGGTTGGAAGACCGCAGTTTCACGTGGATCATTTGGAGATTTTCGGAGATTAGAGACTAAATGAACAACATCTCAATACTAAATTATAAAGGCCGTCTCAAAGACAAGCCGGTGCATTTCGACGATATGGGAAAATTAAAGCCCAGGCATTTTTAGTTTATGGTATTCGTTTTGTTCATGTAACATTATTTATCATTAGTTTGAATTAATTTGACAGACAGCATTCCCTGATGTGGACCAAGCTAGCACCTTTCAGAGCTGCCAACTCTCACAAATTCACCGTGAGACACAACTTTTCACACACTCTCACGCCACATCCATTTTGTCATGCACAGAAAAGGACACAGAGACCGATCTCAGCTCTCAGATTCTGTTCATTTTATTACGCAATTCAAACAATAAATGCAGTTTTGGCGCTTGTAAATGTTAGACGACAGATCCCTAGCGCACGTGAACCGATCATCTCTACTAGCTAATGGTAAAAGAACACGAACACTGTTGAAAGATATGTTACAACTTACCAAAATGTATTTCCTCATGCATAATATCGACCAATCATTTATTTAACTCATCCCTGAACTGAAATTTAGTAGTGGGCTGTATTTCCACACGACATCACGACATGACATCAGGTTCAAGTACACACAAGCCGGCGCGACTTACTCGTGTTACTGCAGTTTGGCTGGTGGTAACGTTGCCCGCCCGCATACCGCCTCCCATGGCCGAAACTGGTATTACGACACCTGCCGGGCCGGGGCTAATAATTTAGCATGCTAATTTAGGTTATATCTCGGCAGCACTATAACTTGCCAGTTTTTTAATGACATCATTGCACTTATTTCTTCTCATTCTTTTGATGTGTGTAGCTCATTTTTTGGATATTTATACCTCAATTATTCCATGTGGCACCTTTAACCATGCGAGTCATGCAACAAATTTGTAAGGGAGGCAGTCCCGGTGTTAAAAACTGGTAGAAAGTGGTCGGGAAAGAAATCTGTCGTAGAGGCGAAGGCTGCCCTTCAAATTGGTGATATCGTGGGACAGGTACAGCATGGAAGAGGGGGTTTTGAGCTCAGTTTAGCTCCTCTTAAATGGCACAAGGCAGGCCCAGCTCAAAGGAGGAAGCTGGTAGTAAACGAGGTGAGAAAGCAGGAGGAGAGGATGAGGTCTATAAAAGGCCATTTCCCAAGCCAAGCAAGGAGAGTGGATGAGATGGGAGAGTGTGGAACAACGCAAGATGGGCTGGAAAGGTCTTTGGTCAATGGAAGAGGGTATAGGACCAGTTCCCTTATTAGGTCAACACATGATGTTCTCCCATCACCGCAGAACCTAAACCTCTGGGTAGGAGAGGATCCCTCTTGTCATTTGTGCTCATCACCTGCCACATTAAGGCACATTTTTCAGGATGTAAGATGGCTCTTAGCCAGGGTCGGTTTACTTAATGCCATGACCGAATACTGCGCTGTTTGGCTTTAGTATTGGAAGGCAAGCGTAGTATGACCAATAAGTTGCTGCCTGTTCTAGCTAAACACACAGAAGACAATATTCCTCTGCCCAGGTGAGCAATCACCAAGAAAAGGTGTTAACAGCAATTCTCGCCCAGGACAACTGGAAGCTGCTAGGGGCCGGAAGATTTTGGCATGATCAACGGATTATTTTTCGACCTGAGATTGCCACCACTAATCTGTGACCAGATATTGTTTTGTGGTCTGGATTAGCACGCATTGTTCAACTGATTCAACGCAGAGTTAACATGGCCATGGGAGGATGCGGTAGATGAGGCATATGAGTGGAAGAAACTGTGGTATGCTCACCTGGCCACTGAATCAGAACAGCAAGGATGGAGAGTCCAGGTTTATCCAGTGGAAGAGGGTTGTCGAGGTTTTGTGGCACACTCTACAACCCGGCTCCTCAGAGACGTTGGATTCAGTGGCCAAGAGTTGCGTCACACAGTAAAGAACTTATCTGAAACAGCAGAAAGGAGCAGCAACTGGCTGTGGTTGAGACGGAAAGATTCTAGCTGGCTGTGTACAGGCCGCCACACTACGGTTTCGTAGAATTCTTGAAAACTTTAAGTCTGTTGGTTTATTTGTATCGTTTGCATAGTATTTACAGTCATTGTGTTCCTGTGTATATTGTGTGAATGACAGGTGGTTTGGCAGATATTGTGTTTTGCGGTAGGTGGTATGCCATTCGGAACCATTATCACTGAAAATGTATTAACGCCCCAGTGGGGCTTGACAGCCTTACGCCGCCTTCACACTGGCAGTTGAAATAAGCTCCGTAAGACGCAATACGTCCCCAACGGACGTCGTACAACAGAGCGAAAAGCGTCGGACGCGGGTAGAACAAAAATGGCGGAGAGGTTGATTCTGTCAGTTCTGTATGATCTCTCTGACGAGGGTTATAGAGATATTAATCAAGGCTGCTGCGTGAGGAAAGTTGCTGAGGACGTTGACATGTCAGAGCTAAAAAAAAGTGATATAGTGGTCAATAGTTCAATGTCTACCTTCAATTTAATTGTATTAACTGCCCTTATAAACGTTAGAAAGACATGAAAAAAAATGACATGACAACTTATCGTTATAAAATCATTATTTATTTTATTAAAAGTTAATAATTCAGGTTTGTTTATAGCATCGCTTAACTTCCGCTGGAATTGTCGGATAGGAACAGTCCGTACTTTTCACAAGAGTTCAAATTTTTTAACGCATCCGGATGACCAACGGACACGATTTTCCTCGCACTGCACTCGGTCGAACCCATTTCGGACCCATTCGCATGCGGTTTGCGAATCTCCATAGGAAATGAATGACTTCCGGTCGTTTCGCAGCCGCATCGGAGCTGATTTCAACTGCCAGTGTGAAGGCGGCGTTAGTCAAACGGGTTGGCGCGTATGGTTGGGTTGCAGACAGATTGTGAGATTTTGGATAGGTCTCAGCAGCATGAGTGATGTAGAGGTCAGTAAGCTGGGCTGAGTTGAGTGGGGGACGGAGGGGGGTGACTCTGGGACGCCAGAGTCACTGTCGAGCCCTCTTGAGGTGTCGTGGGCTAGTCGACGAAACACTGAGGATGGAAGGTGCCCACTTGAAGACCCTAGAGATGTCCCCTACTCGGATCAATCAAGACGGTTGTGGTGCTGGTCCACTAGGGAGACCACACTGTAGTTAAATCATGTTCAATTTAACACATCCTTGGTGAATGAAAGTATTAAAGGGCACCTATTATGGAAAATTCACTTTTACATGGTGTTTGAACATAAATGTGTGTTGGCAGTGTGTGAGCAAAACCACCCTAGAATGATAAAAATCCATCCAGTAGTTTTTTTACAATCTCAATAAATCATATGCACTGCCTCAGAACGAGCTGTTCTGAGATCCAGGTCTTTGTGACGTAGAACGGGAGACAGGGGGTTGATTGACAGTGTGGCTGTGGCCTAGACCCCGCCCTCGGTGATCTGTACACACCATCCTTCATTGTTTCAACGACGACAGCCGGTAATGTCTCTTGGAAACGTAAATTTATGTTCTGTCGTGGACTCGTGGGTTAATCCTGTTGTTGTGGCTTAAAAGTTAATCCTCAAGTGTGGATTGTCGTCTACTGTTTGCGATCCACCGTCACCTCCAGTAACAGTACGTGTATTTTATGATTTTTGAGCAAATAGTCTTTTCAGTCAATGTCAGCCAATTCAATAACAAATGCGTCTAAAGTTATTGCCGTCATAGGATGTCTGTGTATATAATTTAAAACCTTGTTTGTATAGTGTGTAACCACACGTTTATAAATATATATATTTTTAAAGATATTGTATTAAAAACTGCATATATGTTGGTGTTCTGTAAGTTAGCCATCTTCTCACATTTGCCACAGAAGCACCTATGACAAGTAGCTAAACATGACGCCACAGGTGCCTCGCATAAATGTAATTTCGCTCGTACGTTGCAAACTTTATCACAGAATGTATATGTAGTTTCAAAAAATTGCGCTAGTGTCTGTGTGTGTGTGTTGGACATCCATCATTTCAAATGGGACGCGATTACAACTCTAAAGTACATAAAAGTATCAAATAACCATACCGAGACGTACTGGTCCATTCTCATTTGTTTATTCTGCCGGAGTCTCTTCATACTATTTAAATATTCCGATTCAAACGTACTCTGAATGACATTCAATACGGCGCGTCTCTTCACTCTCTCAGTACCGACTGCCTGCCATAGGTATCAAGTTACGCCCTCATCCAATGGCAGGGCGGGGATATGCAGCTCATTTGCATTTAAGGTGGAATACCCCCTGAAACCGCTCATTTTTAAGCAGGCCCCAAAATGACATTTTCAAATGGTTATAATAAATTAACTGTGGGGTATTTTGAGCTGAAACTTCACAAATACATTCTGGGGACACCAGAGACCAATATTACATCTTGTAAAAAGGGGCATAATAGGTGCCCTTTAACTTTCTATAAAAAATTCTTAATGACCCCAAAAATATAAACAGTAGAGCACACTGCTTGAATAACTACATTCACACTTGGACGATTCGTGTAATGCACCTGGTTGAATGAGTGGTCAGATTGCCTCAGGTGGGATTTACACTTGGTGTTTGCATGATCAAAGCAGAAAAGAAGTGTGCAAGTGTAGATACCCCTCCTTAAGTTACAGCCTGGTCTGATTTGCTAGTTTTAGAGGTTTTGTGAGCTGGTCAGGCAGGGAGGGCGTATAGATCATCTTGATGAATCATCTACCCAATTAATGAATGTCCTCCTACATAACGAAGGAGGAACAGTTTAGTATCGACCCTTCAATTACACAACAACACTCTCAGCAAATGGATAATGAGTTGTATTAGAGAGTGAGACGCAAGTTTTTAGGGCCCAAGCCCTGAAAGGGCGAAGGCCCTATTGTTTTCCTTAGGATTATTATTATTATTATTATTATTATTATTATTATTTATACGACTATTCGGGCACTTTTGGGGCCCTTAACATGCTCAAAAACTCTTGAAACTTAGCACACGGGTCAGAACCCGCGGCCATCAGGGCCGGGCTGAAGATGGTACCCGGGCGTGGCAGGGGGACTAGACAGCGCCCCCTGGAACGGGGTCCGAAAACTTGGTCCATAAATCAAACACGCTTGCATGTAATAATATGAAACTCGGTGCACATATAGATCTCATCGTACATATATACCTCATACTATTACTTTTTACCCCAGCCCAACAGGAAGTCGGTTATTTAGGGTTGTTCATAAAACACTCGCAATGGAATTTGAAGTACTACTCCTAGAGAATTCAAACACACGGCACGAAACTCGGTCAGCATGAAGTCAAGGCATTGAGGATGAAAGTTTGCGAGGGGATTTTTGATATCTCGAACGGTTTGGCCATGGCGAGGAAACGAAATTATGGCGAGAAACGTGAAACAGGAAGTGTGTTATAACTTCAGCATACATTAACTGATCTTGATGAAACTTCAGCAGTGTGTTTGCTGTAAGAGGACGATCACATGGATGTGACTATTGTGAGTCAAAGTTATAGTGCCACCAACTGGTAGCAGGAAGTGTGTCACTTTCAAAATGCTTTGAACTCACCCTTTTATTTTTACCCGATGTGCTTCAAACTTAATCTGTATAATGTAAATACATAGCAGATGAAGACCTGTGAATGGATTCTTGATATCTTTGATACTGTTGCCGTGGCAACGCATCAAACTTTAAAATTCTTTTTTTTTATGATTTTGAGACTCTTAGCGGCTTTTGGGGCCCTTAACGGGTTTGAAAACTCTTGAAACTTTGCACACAGGTCAGATCCCACAGCCATCAGAGCCGGGCTGAAGATGGTACCTGGGTGTGGCAGGGGGGCTAGACAGCGCCCCCTGGAACGGGGTCCGAACACTTGGTCCATAAATCAAACACGCTTGCATGTAATAATATGAAACTCGGTACACATGTTGATCTCATCGTTTCATCTATACCTCGTGCTTTTACTTTTTACCCCAGCCCAACAGGAAGTCGGCTATTGAGGTTTGTTTGTAAAACGCTCGCAATGGAATGTGCAATACTCCTCCTAGAGAATTCAAACACACGGTACGAAACTCGGTCAGCATGAAGTCAAGGCATTGAGGATGAAAGTTTGCGAGGGGATTTTTGATATCTCGAACGGTTTGGCCGTGGCGAGGAAACAAAATTATGGCGAGAAACGTGAAACAGGAAGTGTGTTATAACTTCAGCATACATTAACTGATCTTGATGAAACTTCAGCAGTGTGTTCACTGTAAGAGGCTGATTACATGGATGTGACTATTGTGAGTCAAAGTTATAGCGCCACCAACTGGCAGCAGGAAGTGTGTCACTTTCAAAATGCTTTGATATCACCCTCTTATTTTTAACCGATTTGCTTCAAACTTCATCTGTATAATGTAAAAATACAGCAGATGTAGACCTGTGAATGGATTCTTGATATCTTTGATACTGTTGCTGTGGCAACAAATAAACTTTAACATTCTTTTTTGATACTTTTGGGACTCTTAGCATGCTTGAAATTGCTTGAAACAGATAGATACAGATAGCTCGACAGATACATCACATTTATTAGCCAGTAGGCATGTGCAACTTTGGCAAAAGATTAAAGTAATGTCAAAAAAGTAAACACTAAAAGCCTCATATCTTCTAAAAATGTAATTATACATCATTTGTTTCTAAATTAAATTATACAAATATTATAATTAAAGCAGTTTTTCCCTTTTTTCATTTAAGAATTATGTTTACGTTCAAAAACAGCCAGGTTGTAAAATTCAGAAGAAGAAAAAATAATCTGAGTCATACGTAGTGCTATACTGCCCTCTTGTGTTCAATATCAGTTAGGCCTATTGTGTATATTCCCACCGGTTAATCAACGTGTGACTCCGCTGGGACTCGGGAACTTTTAAATCGCTTACTTAAAACCGAAAGTCAAAATACAGATATCCGCACAAGACATTAATGTTGTGGAGTAGAGCAAGCATTTTAAATAAATTCCTATTAAGTAGGATTGAACTAAACAGAATGAACGTTCACTCTGTTCTGCTGGTTCCTCGCTGTTGGCGCGCACAGTTATGAATGCTTGTGCAGCCATGAGTTTTAGTTTAATTTTAAAATTAGCGCAATTTCGGGATTTGTATTATTTGAATTTATTTTTAAAAAACACAATGTTGAGTTTTATTGTAACACTGTTTAATCGCGCCCACGGTTATATTTTGTATATTATATATAATTATAATGTATTTCTGTATAAAATAATACTAAAATAAAAAACACATTTGTGACCGACCTGATCCAGCAAAATTAGTCACAGTGACCCAAATTTAAAAATTGAGATTTTGATATTAATGGAAAGAGGACACTGTAAGCTTTCAAATGATACCTTGGTCATACCTTGAATGGTTGTAAAGATATACAGATTTGAATTCTGGTCGTCTGCCCTTTTTTTCCAATTGAAAACCTAAGAAAATCGCTTTTAAAGTTTTTTTGCCCGCTTTTTTTTAAAATTTTTTTTTTTTATATCTTTCAAAATCCATAGCATTTTAAGGGATAAACTATTTATTTTATATAGCTTAATTTGACCAAATAGATTAACATATATAAATGCAATTTAACGAGGCTGAAACTCAACTTATTTTTAATTTTTTTGAAATAAATAATTAAAAGTCACTTTTACAAAAATGTTCTAAAATCAGAAAGATTGAAGAGGAGTCAGAGAGAAATTCAGTTTTCATACGGATTAGCCCACATAAGCAGAGAGCAGTCTGTTTTCTTTCATTTTGAATGGTTGTCTTTAAAAGTAGACATTTCAATATATATGTCTGTGAGGATACCTTATACGCTGACTTTCGGTTCATGAGACAAGCTTCAGTTCACGTGCCGCGCGTCTCCGCGTCGTGATTAGGCCTAGCCTATTGTCTGCAATTTATTTCTTATTATTAAATCCTAGTAATTGGTTGATGAAACATTGATTTAAATTAAGATAATTATTTTAAAACGAAATTTACTTTAAAGAAAGGCTTTGTGCTTGCATGTTTAAGCTATGTGAAAGTTTTAGTGCTGCTTCCAGAGAACGGTCACGTTCGGATTGTTTTTCCTCATAAATGCGAACACGGAAAATAAAATAAAGATTTTATGTTCTGGAGAGAGTCAACCCTTCTTCATCCGGTGAGTATTACTTTTGGTTTGTGCAGTGTGGTTCACATAGGCCAATTTATTAAAATATTTAATTATCTGGGAATTGGATCTCCTCCATAATGCTGAAATTGCCCAATTTTAAAAAATTTAGTAATAATTTAAGTTTTGTGGTGTAAGTCTACGTATTTTATAATGTTAACTTCAAATAATACTAATAGTAATTTAAAGATGTTGTAGCATTGGGTCTGGACGTGAAGGATAACTTCGGGAGTTGAAGGGACGTGTCGGTGTCGTGATTCTGTCTTCTCACACCGCGACACAGGTTCGTGGATCTGAGTGTCGCGATCGTTACAGCCTTACATAGGCTATATTCTTCTTGCAGATAAATATACTCACGCAGTTTAGGTTAGAAGCCTCCAGTGAGTTCAACGTTTCAGGGGATACCCGGGAAATGCTCAGAGGTGACGAGGGGAGTTGAGAAGAGCAATGTTTATTTCAGCGAATTTAAAGCTTTGACAACTTTAATCGTTATTTAAATACCTTTACTCAATTATCTCGACTACGAAACCCTGTGAGATTATTTTTGAATGTCTGTTCTTTGAAATTAGCAAAAATATATATATATATTTTTTTTTGTTATTTCATGGTTTTTCCACATAATCGGCCCATATCTTAAAATGGAAGGTTGCAACTTCCGACTCATTTCGCCAGAGCGGGTCACATTTGATTTTTATTTTTTAAACAATGTAATGTGTAACCTAAAAATAAACAGATTATTTGATAAATGGTATATTTAAATCTGCATATTGTAGCCTAATATCTGCAGGGCAGCCTAGTCTTAATAAATGTATGCTTCATTTTTCATTAGTAAATTTGATCAATAAATTCAATAATTTTGAATAATAAGACACTATAGGGCTGTTACCCTAGGTAAGGCTGATCAAATTAAATCGGTTACACAATAATGTTACGAGATTGGTTTAACAGGAGTCAATTAAAAATCGCTGTAAAGAACGATACTTTTAAACATAACCCTAAATCACCATAAGGTGTCACCAGATGACCGTCTTAATGAACGAGTCATGGATTCAAAATGCTGAATCATTCAGTAATGAGAAAACACATTGCTTTGAGATGCGCGATGGGTCGCTGTGATCTTTGTTTAACTATTTTCTCTGCTGAAACAGAAAAAAGTCAATATTGCATCTAAAAAGTCAATATTGCATCTAAAATGTAAGTGACTTGACTTGTGTGTGTGACTATGTTTGTTGTAGTGATAAGAGTTGCATCCTTGTTAAAGTTTAAGGCCTTGTGTTTTTGGATATATATCTTTCTTTCTTTTTTTTCTTCTTTTTTTTACAAAATATGCATATAACCCATATATTTTAGATTTATTATTTGCTTTAAATTAAATTAAGATTGTATTTTTGGTAATTGAACCTGAATGAATTTAAAAATGAATGTGCTATATTTCAGATCATATATTTGTTTTTCTTAAAATTTGAACTAACTTTATTCTCAGCTGAATTATAAATATTTTATTTCTGTATGAATTAAAAACACATTTGATTTTTCTTTTTTAATCAATGTAGAATGTGTAACTGAAATATAAACAGATTAGGGCTCTGTTCGAGGACAAGTAACTAAAACCAATGCGACATGATGAATGTTTGTTTCCCAAACCATCTCAGAGTAACAGCTTACTTTTCTTTCTTACTATATTCTTTCTTACTATAAACTGTGCTGTAGAGCTTGCATCAGTCAAAGCAGGGTTACATTTTGCATGTCGTGCACAATAAACCTAAAGGCACCAGGGTGGCGGTGCCACCGGCTTCATATATATATGTATATATACAGTATATATATATATATATATAGCTGTGATCCGCGATGAAGGGCCAAAGCCAGTGGCATGGCCACCCTGGTGCTTTTAGGTAACTAAGGAACCGGGGTTGCGGTGCCACCGGCTTGGGCCCTTCATCGCTGCTCGCAGCTATATTTTTGTTTGTTTTTGTGCTGAGAGAGAGAAGGAGAGATGGTGGAGGGTGCTGGTCAATCTGAACCCATGCTTTTAATCTATGAACATGTGGGGGCCATTAATAAACAAATCCTTCCTTGATCATGTGCATTTTTTGTTAGTTATATTGCACAAATTTGCAGGACAGAAGCAGAAGAGAAGGAAGGTTTCTAATGAGACGCAACAAGAATATATCGTCTCTCGTTCTCGCATAATAACTTCAAACATTTTCAAGAATGATTCTGGTAACTTCTGAAAATATACTGAATTTCTTCCTTGCGAAGTCTAGAGACGTTCAGGGGGGAAAAAAAAGTGGATTTTGTTTAATTATTTTAGCCATAACAGTGTTATTTTGAGTGATTAATTTGTTAATGATATATTTAAAAAATATATTTATAATCTAACAAAATGTACTGGATAGAAAGTACATTTCACTCAAAATGTTCACTGAATCTCCTTTTCCACACATAAATGAATCAGATTATATAAATAAAATGCAAATTGCGTTTCATAACATTTGAAGCTCACATTCTAAAGTTGTTTTTATGCTTATTTTTAAATCAAACTGTTTTGCATTACACATAACCTCAAGGGTCTTTTTCTTGGAAACGTTCAAAAAATAAACCCAAACATTTTTGGATGTAGTTTGCAATATATACACAGCACATAAAGCTAAACTGGTGAAATTTCATTTATGGAGTCCATGACCCAAATTTCTACCTTCACTTTGCTTTGTATGCAGCATCGTGACGGCAACTTCAACTCCCTCTACACAGACAATCAAATAAACAGAGAAGCGGTCGACAGTTCAAGACCATTCCGCACCAAACACTCAGACCTGTCTTAGTTTATTTCTTCATGAAGGCCTGGTTAGTCTGGTAACTGAAAAAATGACAAAATATTTTAAATTGAGCTTTTCACATGAAAAGATTCTGGAGAATCTCTGTAGAAAGGGGGGGAAATGAGGAAGATGGAAGCAAAGGGATGTGGAGAGGCTAATCTTAGCCATATCAATTTTGTCCTTATGTCCACACTGTGGCTGTCACTCACACACAGGTATAGACACAAGGCTGATGGGATACAAGCTGCACTTTATCGGTGTATGATATTTTACTTTTTGTTTTAAATAAATAAATTTGTCTTTGCAAATTCCTTTATTCATATAAAGTTTAATATCTGTGCAAATTTATTCATTAAATAAACCAAATGTACTGTCATTTGTGTTTATTTATTTAAATTGATAAGTTACATTTGTCATCTGTGCAAATTTAAATAAGTAAATAAATCAATCAAATTAACTCATCTCTGCAAAATTATGTATACAAATACATAGCATTTTTTTGTCATCAGAGGAAATGTATTTATTTATTTAAATTTGTCCTCTTTGCAAATTTAAAGGTACACTATTTAAAGTTTTTGTTCAAAATGAACAAAACGTCAATACATCATCAATCCTTCTTCCAAATTTATGTTTTTGTCTTACCTTGATTCTCTATGGTAAGCCTTTAAGTGTTTATATTTTAGACCTGTACGACATTGCCGGTTATATGTTGTGGTAGTGTTATATGTTAGTTCTCACAACTAGCGAGAAAGGTTGACATTGAGCACAATAAATCTTTAACCTCTGGAGAATCACTTGTTTAAAAAAAAAAATTAAAAAAATGCCGAACAGAGGAGAGGCTGCCGGCAAGAAGAGAATGTGACAGAACTCATAATAAAACGAGAATTAACATTGGCTTGACTTTTGGAAGATGGAGTGAACTGAGGGATTTGAAATGTTGTAAAAGATAAATTTGCGTATGTAGCTCTCTAACAGATTTCTTGGTAAAGCATTATTTCGTTATGGATGTAATAGTGCTGAACTGGCATGTATTTAAGGAAGTACCTTGTCAATTACTAGGCATAGAAACAGTAACGTCTTCAGCTAGTCATCTTGAGAACCTTTTCAATCTATCTGTGCAAATGTATTTAAATAAAATACATGTATAGTTATCTGTGTATTTAGTACTTTTTAAATCAATAATTGTATTTGCAAAATTAAATGTATATTGATAGCTAGATGATAGCTATGACGGATGGACGGATAGTAAATAGTACTATACACTGGCATTTTTATGAGACTCCATTCGGGACACAAAATGCTATCAAATGTGCGAGTGATCTACATTCACATGACCTTCTAAACATCACAAATGTTTTAAATGTCAAATAGTCGTATAATCAAGATTACCTTTGTTCACTGACAACATTATTCAAATGTTACAATAGAGCCAGAATTCAGGAAGCACTTCAGATCTCCATAGCAATAAGCAGTTGATAGCAAAAGTGTGATATGATTCAGAGGGAAAATAAATGCTGCTGTTAGGGAAGGAGATATTGCAGACCAATGCAGTAATTGCAGGCAAAATGAGATCTGAATTAAATTCAGTGATGTGTTCATCTTTTCCAAGGGTGATGAGGTGTGGAATAGTCACCAGTTTATAACTTTTAATGAAAGCGGGGGTGCTATTTAAACAGCCTTAATTTGCATTTTACATATTTACAAAACACGTGAAAAGGAATAAGCCCCTCACCCCGGGAATAATTTGTGCTCCCCTGTTTTTAGTCGTTTAGAGCTGAAAACAATTGTTGTTGTTTTTTGTGCCTTCCAGATGGTACTTAGAAATATCAATTACAAGCTAGTTCAACAATTTGCAAATGAGTGCATGCATTAGGAACGTTGCAGTATGTACTAAAGCAGCATGTCAGGAAATCACATCTGTCATTTAGAGAGCATGCAGCGATCTAAATCAATTAAACAGCGAGAAGCAGAATAGTCTATATTTAGAAGCATCGTCGAGATACAAACAGCGTAATCACTAAACTACACTGGCCAGTGTGGCTGCTGTAACAGGAAGTGGCAGAGGGTCAACAAACCAATCAATCACAATGGTGGAGAGGGCCATACCAAGTGTGCCACATTTCTCACTACAGTGTTTAATGACCCCAATACACCTTTGTCACTCTGTGGCCTTTTTTTTTTCTTCTTTAAAAGAGGAAAGAAAGAAATGGAAGAAAAAAAAAAAACAGTGGTTTGGGCCAAGATTGTGGTGGGCGTTCAATCTTCAAGCTGAAAATAATGGATGTGTTATTTTACCTTGGTCTATGGCCTCGCAGATACAACATTACATTAGAGGCCAAATACAAATGGAGAAGCACTCTAAGAGGGTCATCGGCTGCACACTGTAAACTTAAAAAATCCTTTACCTTTAAGTTGTAGTAATCCAGTATTTTCTATAGAAGTAGACAATGTAGTTGTAGTAATATGGTTGATTGCTTAACTTTAAAATTGATAATGCACGTTCTGCTTGTTCTTTACAAAATGCCCAGAAATAAATGTTGAGTAGAGACTGAAAAAAGCTATAATTATACTCATATACTCTAATAATAAGACTCACATCTGAGTCTTACAGAGACTGTTTCAAGGATTCTCAGGTATAAATATGAATAATGATGTGTGACTGATCACAATTCAAGTATAAGTACGAATAAAATGTATTACATTTGTCTTCGTTTTAAGAAGAAAAAAAAAGCTATGCTAAAATGTGGTCACATTCCTGTGGAGATAAAATATGATATCCTATTTACTAATGCAAGTTTTGAAGATGCCAGCAGGACAATAATATTAGCTATGAGAATGAATTTGAACATAAAAGCTTTAAAATACTAATAAATGCCGGGAAACTCTGTTAGTCAATCTGAATATACTGTAAGTTTCCAAAAAAATATTACGCAGCACAATGGTTTTTAACATTAATAATATTTATGATATCATATTTTGAAGGATCAAGTGACATGAAGACTGAAGTAATGGCTGCTGAAAAAAGGCTTTGCCAAAGGAATGAATTACATTTTAAAATATATTAAAATACAAATCAGTTATTTTGCATAACAAATGGCGTCCTGTACTACATCCCTCTTTATTTTCACAGCTAATGCTACATTCGGTTGTGCACTTGAGTATTAAAAACATCCAGTATATCAAAAAGATCCACAACATCAGTTGGCAGTGAGAATCAAACGTCTTTCCCTCACAAAAGAGTTAGGCATTTGTTTTTGAGAAAAGTGAAGAAGAAAAAAAACTATCAACTTTTGCAAATAGTTGTGGAAGTACATAAATTAATATGTTTCCTCTCCTATTTGATTGCAGACTTTTTCTTACAAATTTAAAATAGATTTTGGGCCACTCACACTCTACTTCTGGTGTTGTAAATACAATTTGTTAACCAAATTGTAAGCAGTGTTTGGTCTAGCATGTTATCACTGGAGAGAGTGTTCATATTTGGCACCCTAGGCCTAATTGGGTCCGTAATGCAAACGTTGACCTTAAAATTTGTATTTCAGTGCAAAACCATCTTAAAAATCCTTGGCCAACATAAAGCTATTCTTACTAAACAACTTTGATTTTTAAACAAAGAGCACATACTACAGCCTAGACAGGGCAGTGTTTGACAAATAATTCTATAGCCATAAGGGAAATATAAGGTGATGTACATTTAATCAGAAAGTTTGTATTTGTTTATGAAAACAGATGCTATGATAATGCATTCATGAAGAAAGCTGTAAAAGTACAAAAGACAATAACAATTTCTGGTTGCTTGGAGAAATACAAAACATGAAGTACTTCGTAACTGGAATACTCAGAAGTCAGAACATGATGTACTTTGTAAATGGAACACACAGATGGCAGGTTCTTTCTAAGTTTAAATTCAGGGAGTGAAAGTGAAAGTCTATTAGTTCTGCAGCTGGGTCAGTGTAAATTCTGAATGAATGGAAACAAGCAAGATGAGCACATATTAAAAAAAAAATGCATAATAATATATGCACTTGATTGAAACGGATACATTTTTTATCCGATAAGAAGACATGGAATTACGGAAGCCCTGAACCGCAACCTAAAAAAAAAAAAAAGTCAGTAAAAAAAAAAAATCTTAAAAAAAAAAAAAAAAAAAAAAAAAATCTGTAAAAAAAAAAAAAAAAAATCTGTAAAAAAAAAAAAAAAAAAAAAAATCTAGCATTTCGAGATTAAAGTCGAAATGTTTCGAGATTAAAGTCGGAATGTTTCGAGATTAAAGTCGGAATGTTTCGAGATTAAAGTCGAAATGTTTCGAGATTAAAGTCGAAATGTTTCGAGATTAAAGTCGAAATGTTTCGAGATTAAAGTCGAAACATTGTGCAGTGCGCGTCCACTGGCTCAGAGCGCGTGTGTGTGTGAAGTCGAACTGCCATGGATAAACACAAAATAGTAGCTTTTTACTTTTATCTGGGCTTTCAACAAAATTCTACACACGTCACACGTGCTACTGAGGTGTTTTCGTGCTCGTCTAGTCAACACTATCTGGGTCGAGAACACAACAGTAACTGTTCGGTCTCCTCTTCCCCGTAAATACGCTCTGGATACATTTTAAGTGCATCATTCTGTATCCAATCATTTGGCCGGATCCTGTGATTTTCTAAGATTTAATAACCACTTATGGTTGAGGAGAGATTCTGTGATATGATTGTAAAGCACTTTGAGTGTAGGCATATATGAAAGCGCTATAAATGCCCTATTCATTCATTCATTCATTCATTCATTCATTCATTCATTCATTCATTCATTCATTCATTCATTCATTCATTCATAAAGCTGGATTTCTCCATCCAGTCTGAAAAGTGTTTTCCGTGTTGGTTTTCCTATAGGCTAAAGTCTATTCCGGCGCAGTATATTTTATAACGTCCTATAATGGTAGCCTAATGCTGGTAGATTGGCACCTGTTGAATTTCCTTTGATGAAACAAAACACACACACACACACACATATACAGTGTGAAACTCGCTATCGCGTAGAAGCTGCGCGTGTGTGCTTTCCATTGTCTCACACACAGGCATTCATAATGGCCAATAGCGAGTTTCACACACTGTGTGTGTGTGTGTGTTTTGTTTCATCAAAGGAGACCGAAAAGCTACTATTTTGGGTTTATCCATGGCAGTTCAACTTCACACACACACACACGCGCGCTCTGAGCCAGTGGACGCGCACTGTTATGAATGCACAATGTTTCGACTTTAATCTCGAAACATTCCGACTTTAATCTCGAAACATTCCGACTTTAATCTCGAAACATTCCGACTTTAATCTCGAAACATTTCGACTTTAATCTCGAAATGCTAGATTTTTTTTTTTTTTTTTTACTGATTTTTTTTTTTTACAGATTTTTTTTTTTTAAGATTTTTTTTTTTTTTTACTGACTTTTTTTTTTTTTTAGGTTGCGGTTCAGGGCTTCCGTATGGAATCCCTCAATGCACAAAAAAAAAAAAAAAAAAAAACGACTAGAAGTAACTTTTTACCCACATGTAAAATCACTCGCAGAGCGTAGGGGTAAGGTTGGGGTTAGTAGAATAAGTTGATGTACTTGTAAAGTTACTTCTAGTCAGTGGAATATCTGTTTGGAACCGTCAAAATGAAGTGTTAGGAGATATTAAGCAGACAGTCTACTACTACTCAAATACTACAATGGGAGTTAGCTGACATGTATATGCAACGTTACTTAGTCAACAGGATGTCTAAAATGACAACATGACATCATGACTTTTGAGTAAACATACACACCACTTTCAAGTCAAGTGGCGTGTTATCTATACGCATTTTGAGCTATCCGCATGTATGTCTACGCCGTTAAATGTCTGACTGATTCCACGTGCATGTACACGCTGTTAAAAGTCCGGGCGAAAAGAGGCAAAACGTAGATCTACATCTGGGGAGCGATATTTCTTTTCCTAGGATGGTAGGGGAAGACTCTTAAATGCGATTAACCACAGTGACGGGTAGGTTTAGGGCCAGAGTTGGGGTAGGTCAGATATTTATATATACAGTAATGTAACGTTAAGTCAACAGCGTTCATAAACACGCTGAAAAGCGATTATGAGTGTTGAAAGCACACCAAAAATGGAAATACGAATTGGCGCGTCACACATACGCCATTTCATGAGATCAGTCTGAAAATGAAGAGTAACAGAAAAAAGAGCCACAGTGGCTTCCCCGATTTTTATTACAGATAATTTGCACCAATTTTCCAGGAATTGATGACTGTGTTCTCTTAAACACATGGGATGGAAGCACTGCTTTATTCGCAAATGATTTATGCAATATCCCAATTTTGTGCACATAAGCTAAGTTCGCAACTTTGGATGGAAACAGCCTCGTTATTCCAGGAATCGAGATATGGGTACCATCACTTCACACCATCTTAGCTGTGCAAATATTATGTCCACATTATTACTGTATTCCAGTGTGTGTACGCAATAATTGTAAAACAATATTTTACAAGAGGAATAAGCACTGACCCACTGACGAGTTGGTCGATTGACTACTCTTCTAGTAAAAATGAGTCCTGTCAGCAAGGGGTGCATGATTATAATGGTGCTATATTGGTTATCTGCCCATTTTAAAGATTATTTAATAGGCTATATGCACGCATTTGTTCCACATTTGACGCAAAGCTGCTCTTCAGTTTCTGGTTGGGGAGATTTAAAGTAGAGGAAAACAGAGAAAAACAGGATTTTGGCAGAGTTTTCGCAAATTTACTGTCCTCCCGTCTTTGAAATGAAACTTTAATACGTTTAGATGTAATCTTATACATGGTTATGTTTATTTAATATAGTAAACAAAGAAGCATAAACAAAATGAGGGGTGTCTGTTTTTGTAACGTTTCTTTAGTTTAGCCATAGAGTATAAAAACCAATATAAATTTTCGGTATGGCATTGGACTCTACGATCGGTGGAAGTAATCCAGCATCTTTAGACCTTCTCCGGAAATACCTCCGTGCAATACCAGCCCATTGGTCCATATTGGATATTTAACTGAAAGTTTTCCCTTTTATAATCCTATCTTGGAGAAAGTTTCAAAATGGAATTTGATTTTATAATCTGTGTGGATCAATTAACTCATACAACCTTCCTCCTAAAGTGAATATATGTTTGCGCGAATTTCCCGCATTATAAATGGGAGACCTGCGAGAATGATTAAAATTATGTGCAATCCCCGCAATCCTGTGCTGAAATTGCAGCCCTGCTTAAGTTATATGATTTGTATTTCAAATATAGCAGATTGGGTAGAGAACACAGAAGATTTGCAATGTTGTACAAAAATGCTTGAAATCCCATTTAAGAGGAGACACTACACAAGCTTTGTTCAACTCCATCCTTTTCATTTTTGGACATTTCATCAGCCATGTTTGACACAAACAAGCACAATCAAGTATCCATCTTTCCATAGAATCAGCAGGCCACAATGTACAGATAAGCATCAGCTTCTTGTACCATGCTTTGATCAAAGCCAAAATTCTCAACCACAGCTTTTAGAAATAAGTTCACCCTTGTTTACTCACGCATTGGATGAATTTCAGAATCCTTTCAAAGCTGTCGATTCGTGTCACTCATGGCTTGATCATTCCAGATGTAGGCCTTGATTGGGCCTACCACATAGCCTGCATGTCCTTCTTGGGAGTTTGACTTAATGCAGTGGCTTCTTTCCTTCTTAAGCCACTACCGTGAGGGAAAGTATATTTGACGCCACATCTGTTTTAACAAGACTTGAGTTTTATTGTAACAGAAAGGTGAAAACTTGAAGACAAAACTCTGTGCTACAAAACAAACTGTGGTGTAGTGTAGGTCATAAAACTGTCTCCCTTCCCCTCTGCCCTTGCCACATCACTTCCTGTTTAAGATGGCTACCTTCAGGAAGTCCTCCAAAAGGGGTTCAATTCCTTCCCTTACCACAGGGGGGAGAGCAGACAGTAGTAACACACAACCATGACATTAAGTAACATTATTAATAGCCTTATGGCTCCTACACAACCTTTAAACCCAGTAAAGACACTTCAAAAGTTTATGTGCTCAAAAGAAACTTCAGGAAAAAAAATCGTTGTCAAGAAGCCTAAAATAAAAATGGAGACCCAAGATATATTAATTATTTTCCATTTCACTTTTGGCTGGAGCGTTGCACTTTGATTTATGGGATGATCTCAGTTCAATATAGGCAGAACCCCATAAGGCAGAACCCCATAATACAACAAGCTCTTAAAATGCACTTCTCTCTCCTGCTTGCTCTTTTCCCCCTCTCTTTCCCTTTCATCTCCGTTTTACATCGCTACAGGCCCCGCATACTCTTAACCTTCTGTTCTTCTCCAGATGGCAACTCAGTGCCGGAGATATCCAGAAGAGTGACCTCTTACTGAGGGTCAGACTCCCTCTCTCATGCGATGGAGCTCCAGCTTTAAATAACCTGTAGCCGCAAAAGCCCCCAAAGGCAACGAATTAGCATCAGGCTGGACTACAGAAGACAGAGGTGTAGCTTTTGCGAATATTCCTAATGGCTGGTTTTATGAGAAGAGATTCATGCCTTTCTTTCTTGCGCATGCCTTTAAGAGCGATAAGCTTTGAGAGATTGAGATGATAATGCCGGAGGAAATAAATGGGAGCATAGAGAAATCTAATTTAAAAAGCAAGGGGAAGTGCAGCCTTGTAAACAAAATTCTATTTCACATTGTTAAAAGGTAATTTGTCTCCTTCGTGGCAGGCAGGGCCTTCATAAATAAAACAGCGAGTATTTCAGGTGCTCCCCTCGTCTTCTATTTCTCCTGCGCTTCTCTCAAAACAAAACTTTTTCTTTTGCCTTTCTTTTATCGTGACTGCACAACGAGTGGAGGTTGAGGGGATGAGAAAAGCTACGGGTACATGAAACGGGCTGAATGGATTTAAAGACTTCCAGGCAAGATTTAAAGGAGAAACTTTTAACCCGATAGCACAGCTATCTGTTTGTGAAACCTGTTGGAGGGAGTGTGTTATTCTGTGCGTGTCGCACAGGGACTGCAGCCCTGGAATGTGCTCAGGGTTAATGTGTGTAGCCGGAGGAAAGTGCAAATGTACTGAATTTAAATTTCGAATGCTGCTCTCGGTACCTGAGGTGCCTTTCCTAGTTAATATACATTGGTAGTTATTAAAGAAAAGTCCAAATTACAAGGATGTGCACATGTACAGGAGCCTCTTAATGAAGAAAACCTTTGAGAAGACATATGCCACAAGCACAAAGATATGAAATATTCTATTAGGGTCAGTAATAATGAGAGTGCATGATAATTGTGTGTGTGTGGGTGGGGTGGGGGGGGACTTCTAGTTTGAAACACACAAAGTTCTCAGTTCTTAGAACTTCTAAGTTCTTAGAAATTAATTTGTGGAGCTTTCCTAAAAAGTTTCAATTTAATGACTATAAAAATCAAGATTTAATTCATGTTTTTTAGCCTTTTGGGACATTTATTTCAAAAGAAATGTAACTTTAAATGCCTGTTTTACAAAAATCAGCTCCAATCAGACAGTGTTTTGAACTATTAAAGGCTAAAGCAGTCAAAACTGTGAGAAACTTCCGCAGAGTGAAACCTTATGGTATCCATAAGCAGCTGAAAGAAGACGTGGCACAGTGTTGAACATTTCCAACTCCCAGAGCGGCTGAATCATTAAGTACTTTGCACAAGGTTACCCAAAAGGCCCCATGTATTTTGCATGCCCTTCTGTACTGACATGGCAACCACTGTCTGTCTGTCAGTGTGCTGATTTAAAGCACTTGGAGTTAATGTTGCATCCACAGCTGAATCTATTCCAATTCACCCACCCCCGAAACGGGGCTCTAAATCAAGCCAGGCATCTACATGCAAATTCAATTAGTGAGATTTATGTGACTAACGTGCTCGTTATGGTGATAGTGACAGAAGGGGATGTAAGACAATGGCGTCCAACTTTCAAACCCAAACAAGATTCTGCAAGCATAAAGTTTTAGCTTACATGGTTTATTTGTCCTCTGTGGATATGACAACGCATTCTCACCCCAAGGCGTCACCTTTGACCATGCTTCAATATTTTGACGCGATCCTACGCCGTCATCTAACTGACGCTAAAGGGCGCCTAAAGCGTCAGTTAGGTGACGCCTTGGGGGTGAGAATGGGCTGGATATGAATGTATGTTGCGAACGTTTCAAAACTAAATCTACATGTGTTTAAGGCTATATTATTTGTGCTCTACATTTTGCTACACAATTAAAACTTTTAAGTTAAGTCACAATTTTCTGCCCAGAATGTTGCCACCCTAAACTGAAAACCAACATAATCATCTTATATAATTAAAGTCCCCCAATTCTGCTTTTTCTGATATTACTGCAGTATAGCTGATTGTGAGTGTAAAATGTGTTCAAATTTTGAAAGATCAATGTGCACAATAAATATTGTCTCTTAAAAGAAAGAACCGATTCTGAACTGCCTGAAACAAGCTGTCAGTAATTCCAGTCTTACTTCCTGATGGAACCTAAGTAGGTTCGGCCCACCCTAAAATACTATAGCTAAGGACCGGAAGAGCTTGGTTTGTGTTGTCGCCATGTTTTCTACACTGCGAAAACAAATCAACTTTCAAATGATGAGGACATGGGCTTGAATTGACACGGTAAAACCATAAACAGTATGAGAAGTGGACAGAGCCACCTCATTGGAACTCCATTGAGACAAGTGAAGCCCGTTTTTGGCGATTTTTTTAGCACTTCCATTCCTGACGCGTAGACTCAAACCGACTCAAACAGAGCTTGACGACGTAGATGTGACGTGAGCAACCCGTCTGTCTTCTAGTGGCTGTGGCATGAGAAATCTGAATCATTCCCTTCAGAAACTTGCGGAAGATTGTGAGTAGGAGCTGTCCGTGAGCTAGGAGCAGGAAAAACTTTTGCTAGGTATTCTGATTAATTACTTTGTCATTTTGCTTCCATGTTTCCCTGATTGCCAGCGAGCTTCTCCTCCTGTCCATACAGAAATCTCTCTACTGTGTGACAGAGAGTCGCTTGGTTATGACGCAATCGTTTGCCTACTTTTACAAAAAATAAACTGCTTCTACGGGGCCATAACATAAGCTACAAGGTAATGGAGCATTTTATACATTGTCGTGTTTCTTAAGAAATAAATAATGGACAAATGGGGTCTTCAAATGCCTCAGATGTAAAGTTATTCGCTGTCAAAGTGACGCCAAAATGAATGGGAGTCAATGGAAATGCTAACGCAAGTGAAGTTCTGCTACAATATGGCAGCTACCGCGAGGCTTCAACTTCCGGTCGATGGATTACCCCCTTGGGGAAAACCGACACCATTGTTCCTGTTCACATCAAAGTATACAAACGCTGCGGAAGCTTCCAAAGCTGAAATTCAGATATGGTAATGTATGCTTCGTTTCCGACACGTGTTATAAGTGGTAGACCAATCATAACAAACTGGGCAGTCTGACCAATCAGAGCAGAGGAGGCTCTCGGCAAGGAAGGATTTAGTGAGACCGGATCCTTGATCAAACCGTGAGAACTTATACTTTTACTGTGAGAAAAGTATATTTTGAGAAAATTAAAGTGTTTTTTGACCTTTGATGAATGTAAAACTATTATAGTAGACCTCCAGAGCTTAATTAGGAAACTTTAAAGTAGCATAAAATAGGCACTTAAATAATTTATATTTTTATAGTAGCCGTCATATTTTAGATTCAGGAAGTAGACCAGTGTATTCATGAGAGCTATTTCTGATGACATTTTCTACTCTACACTATAACCTACAATCCTTATAAGCATTAAACACATTCAAAAAAACAGATTCATACCAGAGGAGAAATTCCTCGAACAGTTTGAACACTAAGAAAGAAGAGTGAAGAGAAACACTATGAGTGGGAACGGTTACCAGGCAACTTTGGCTGGTCAAGTCGATTTGTTTTTCAAATCCAATATGTTGGACTGACTTTAAACTCTGCAATTTGCAAGTGATCAAGTCTCAGTGTGTAGTCATTTTCTAGCATATCTTCATTGCTTGCAATATTAAACAAACAACAACAAAAAGACATCAGCATGGTGCCAACAGACTTTCTTCTTCAAAAATATGCTGCAGGAAACTGGGTGTTATGAAGAGATATCACAAATCAAAACAATAATTCAGTGTGCATGACAAGTTTGGTATGGTTAGGTATGAATGCAACCAGGTTTAATGTGTGTGTGTGTGGGTGTGTGTATTGAAAGTATAAATAAATCAAATAAAATATTAGTTTAAATTGTAATAATATTACTGGGGGGTTTCAACGCTCTCACAACTAAATTCGTACAAATTCTTATGAGTGAATAAAAGGTGGCTAATTCGTACGACCTCACCCATCTGAATTTAGACGATTTGTCTAAACCTACATGATGGGTAGGTTTAGGGGTGGGGTCAGGGGTGGGTCATTTGTATGAATTCATATGAATTTGTTATCTCGTAAAATATGTACGAATTCGCAAAAATCGTACGAATTCATACAAGCGAGGTCATGTGAATTCATACAAATTTGGTAACTAGTAAAATATGTACAAATTAGAAAAAATCGTATGAATTAATGCAAGCGAGATCATATGAATTCGTACGAATTAGCCACCTCATAAAATGTGTACGAATTGTTGTGAGATCGGGTTGTTTTTTTGTTCTGTATTTTTGATGATAATAAACTACAAATAAATGCAGGCTTAAAAAACAGAACACTTCTTTCAAAAACATTTATAACAGTAATGTTCCCACACTTTTGACCGGTACTGTATGTACAGTTTGAAAAAACAGAACAGAGTGAATGAAAAGTTAATAAGAAAAGGAGATTTTGTGATCTACAGACGGATTATGCCAGAAGCAATTCCCTTTACGTTTTGTAGCCAGCACCCTTTCTTTTCTTCTGAAAACACCTGCAAAAAATGAATGAATTTCCCACATAACAACCCTTGTTCCGAGTCACGGATTCAGTGTGCTGCACCTGAGTGTCAATCCTACTAATACATTGCATTCGATTAGATCTTTCGAGACGTCAATCACTGAATGAACTGGAAGCACCCTAGTATTCTCTGCAGGATTAAGCCTGTGTTAAATTGGCTGCTTTACGAAAAATGAGCCATGAAGCCAGTGAATAAAGCAGGTTCATAGAACGGCAGGTACGTTTGAGAGAGAAAAAAAGAAAGAGATGGAAGGGGTGAGAAAAAGTGAGACAGTCCTGTGTTTAAATTAGAGAATTACTTCTCTGGCTCTACGGAAAGGTGGAAAACTTCAGGGAATTATTCACTGAAAGATAATTAAATGCTCCGTGAAACTTTAAATAAGCTAAATAAATTGCTTTTCTCAATTATGCTTCCTTCCACCTTCATTTTTCCCCGAGTCCTCAGGTGGGCCGATGTATATGGTGGCCTCTGGGATTGCAACACTTCAGAGAAACAAGCTGAAAGCGTCAACACAACAACAAATCCAAAACAGTTGTATGTATCTATCAATACTGCAAATTTAAAGGTGCAGTGTGTGATTTTTAGCGGTTCGGTTGCGAGTTGCACTAAGCTACGGTGGCTAAAACAGGACAAACATATCGCCGTCTGAGACAGCAGAGAATAGCCAGAGTAAGCCAAGAGTATGTAACATTGTCACCGTTTATGTACAACAGTCCATTATAAACCCCATCATGGATTCAAAAGTCTGTGTCACTTTCAATGCCTGTGTCACTTTCAAAGCATTGGTTTCTCTCCCCGGGCGTAAGAACCTGTGGCACAGGCTTCTGATACCAGAGAGAGACCAATGGATCACTCAGGAAAGGGAGAAGACAAGATACTCGTATCAGTCTCCAATCGAGTAAAGGGATCCATTTGCGATCCCAAGGAATAAATTCTCCTCACTGCCACAAAAGACGTGGGTCCTGCACCCTGAGAACTGCGGACCTGACCACTTTCCTCGAAAAACTTCTCACAATGTTGCCAATCAACCCACTAGAATGCTGATACCACATACCCCATTCCCAAACACATCAATGTTAAATAACACAAGCAGGGAGAAACACACAGATTTCAGAGCAATTGTTTCGCCATAGTGTTTAGATATATCATACAGACAACAGTAAGTATAACAGACAGAGACACAGCTCACTTACTGAGGCAACAGAAGCTAATTCCGGTTGCACCGGATGTGTTTTCATCTCTTCCTGGTCATGATGTCATCACCCACTCCTTACGTTCATTCCATCCATTTCATTGGTTGACATAGATGCTTCAGACGCATTCACGCTGGATGCGTTCCCAAAGCGTCATCGGCGCATTGCGAGTTCCCTCGAAAGGAGAGTTGATTTACATAAAATTTTCAAACGAATCAGAAATCAGAAGAAAAAAAAACATCTAACCGATACTTATTTTTTTGGATTTTAAAATGTATTTCTTTTTCATAATTTTAAAGAAAATTATTTTACTCTTAGTCCGGTATGAATAAAACAACCCCATTATTTAATGGGGTTGGAGCAAATTTTTTGAGTCCTAGTACTGTATGAATAAAAACAACCCCGTTCAGCAGTTCATTTAGACTTGCAAATCGGATCTGCAGAGACACTTCAGTTGGTTACTAACCCTTGGCCCTTCTATGAATTATACAACCTGCGGTTTAATATTAAAAAAAAATAATAATAATTATAAAGCTCTCCATCAAACCAAAGGACAGTCAAAAGGATAACTTTTGCATAATTTTACCATTTTTCCCGCTTTTGAGTTCTTTCCTCTTAGTCTGAGATCTAATGGACATTTCCCTCTGCTCTTTTAAATATGGAATATGCATATCTCATAAATGAATTCTCTGCAGTACTCACTAAGCCTGCTTCCACACTCAGGTTAACAAAGTTGTGATTGGTGTGCAACTCTTTCCTAAGGCAAATGTCAATGTCAGTATGAGTCGATCTAGTCCTAACATACAGAGATCAGTACGGTATAATACCAGCTTGTGTGATATTGTGGGGTTTGAATTCCAAGTCTCTTTAGGTTAATTTACTGGGTCAGTGAACCTGCATAAAAAGTCGATGAAAAGATTAGAATGGGAAAATAAGTATTAATTTAGTACAGTTAATTATTAAAAAAAACAAGTGTTCAACCAAGTATAATTTTATCCAAGCTCCCTCAACTCTATGCTACAGTCAATGTACAGCTACAGTTGACGCAAGCCATTCAAATCTAAGCTATATAAATAATTCTGTGATTTGTTAAATTATACTGACTTTTACCTATTAAATTAGTGAAATGGCAATCAAATAACTGTATGTCTTATGTTTAAAAAGTGAAAAAATATATAAAGAGAAAGTGAAATTAAAATTAGGTGAGAATAAGTAAAAAAAAAAAGAAAAAACATAGTGTAAAAATAAATACATTGTACATACATTCATACCATACTTACATACTTGGTGTCAGTAGTCTGTAGGAAAGAGGTTACTACATTTTCACTGATTGTTACTCACTGCCGTCAAGTGCTACAACTAACATCTGAACTTTATGATCGTTAGCATAACCAGCTTGGATTCCATGCCACAATATGTACTGAAAAACAAATAATAATCACAGGACTTTCTTTGAGTCATACAAGCCACAGTAACATAACTGTCATCACACAGATTGCAGGAGAAACGTAGCAACATTGTGCGTATTTTATAATCTAAAGCCGTAGCGTCTGGTTTCTCTCCCCCACAACGAGTTATTTTGTCAGTCAGTGGCTAGTAATGAGCGAGAGAGATCTCAGCTCGTCTTCCCTACGCTTTTATTTCCTCAGTACCACATGGAGATCTGAAGTTGGTGGGTGTTAGTTCTCCTACTCCCAACCCTCATCTGTTCTCCTGTCTTTCTTTTCTCTGTACAAACACCTTCCCTTCCTTCATTATTTTTTTAAGAAGATGGCTCAGCATCAAAAGCCTCTCTAGCGGAAAGAATTGTCACTTCAAAGTGCGGTACCTCCAACCCCCTCAACCTAAACACTCATTTTCAACAAATAGCATCAAATGAATTGTTAAAGATTACCCAAAAATGAAACATTATGTCATTAGCTACTTGACTCATGTCATTTATATGGTGTGATTTTCTTTCTTCTATAGACCAGGCCACCAAAGTACACCAAACTACTCTTTTCCATTCAATGAAACTGAATTGTAATCAGGGGCTTTCAATCTCCAAAAAAAAAAATGTCATAAAAAAACTGTAAACATCTTCTAAATTTTTCGAAGCCACTTGAAAGCTCTGTGAGAGGAGCAACTCAAAATTTAAGCCATTATTCACAAACAGTCTTCATTTCCGCAATATCTCTCCAATTTGCATGATTTATTATGTCCATCATCAAAAGCGCCACATCGCGATCGGATTGCCACAAGACATATGAGAGCCAATGACGTCTGGCATCACTGATGTCAAAGCTCATGTGACGTTCTGTTGTGTCATATTTAAATATTGTAACAACATGAGCAAATAATGAGAGTTATCTTTTAAGAATAGAAGTAGACGAGAAATAATAGCCATTAAATGCTCCTTTACTCATTGCATTCATTTCATTCACACTAACAAATATAAATTGGTCAGGTTATTCAATTTTATTTGCCTGTGGAAATATAATTTCCCCTGGGAGACAATGCTGTGTATATTTGTGTGGGCTGTATGCATATGTGAGCAAATGTTCTTCAGTGGTATTGTGTGCACCATATGGCTCAATACAATATCATATCTCTGCTAATGTTTTAGGATAATGTGCTATAAATGTCACGTTAACATTCATCTGAAGACTTCAGCTTTCTTACAAATAATACGTGTATGGATCTTATCACATTCTGTCCCCAAATATATGGACAAATATAATCACTTCTAATCCAAACTGAGAGAAATACAACACTTGATTTAATCTGTCTTAAGTGTTTTCTTATTCAAGAAATGGGTGTATGTATGAGTATGTTGCAGATAAATGAAAAGTCCAAATAAATGAATAGTTGATATCACCCGCTATAAAATGCAAAAGACTTCATTGGGATTTCGGAGAGGCTACAGAAAAAGCAACCGGCCCATGCGAAAACAATGATAAATATCGGAAGGACATTACATGTAGTCATGCAATGCTGACGCTGTTAACATTAACTATTTGAGAACAAAGTATAATTTGCACGGTTTTCCTTGATAAGCGATTTTTAGATTTAATCAGAACCAGAACAAACGTGGATGTTACTTACGTGTTGAGATGACATTTCCTGGTGAAAATACTTATGTTGGTCATACTTCCAAAAAATTTAATCTGTGATTTAGAAATGCCAGTATCCACACCGCCAGGGTTGACTGACAGCTGCACACTCTCCTCAAACATCGTGTTCATCCACGCTGTGTGGTGTCGAACTACAACTCGCGTAAAGTTGATTATTCAGTGAATGAATGCAATTGCAGATTTTAAACAGAGATGGCGACAAAGAGGAAAAACTGCTGCTGTGGCTTTAAATTTTAATTTGCAGCTTGTACTTAACATACTTCATCGCTAGAAAAAAAAACTCAAACATAAGAAGTATTATGCAATCATTTACGACTTTTCTCCTTATATGATACCCTTTTGGGATAAAATTGTTCTTTAAAAAAACCTATGCAGAACCCCGATGAACCTTTTTACATGAATGACATGTATGAGAAGAGAGAAAAAAAAGAGATGAAGAAAGATACATTGAGAGAGTGAGAGTGAGAGAGAGAGAATGAAATGACCACAGGGGACAGTCTGGCTGAAACGAGAGAGGATCATCATGTTGATCACCGGCTCGTGGCAGGGGGGACGTGAAAAGTGTCGCAAAGATTACACGAGTACACGGGCCACAGCGTGAGCTTTCACCATATAAGAAGAAGAAAAAAAAAAACAGCTCAGGATCTTGGAAGAAAAAAGATTGAGTGAGGTGAAAGTGTATGCGAGACAGAAGAACAAAAGGCCGTATCGATTTCGGATAGTACCCTGCACCAGAGCGAGATCCAGATAGCCGCCATCATTAATGTCAGCCCAAAATTCACACAGATCAATTTTGAGACTAAATAAAAACTGGAGTTAATCTCCCTGCCCCACTGAACACTATCAACCTCCAGCAAGAAAGGATGTGTCAAGGTTATCTTTTATATACAATGCCCACAAGTGTACACTTAAAAGTGACCCGAGCTGGAAAAATGAGTGCACACAGACTAATTTCGAGCTAGAGGCAAAACAAGTGAAAATTATCACTTTTTAATGTCAATCGATTTTGAGGTGTTCACAAAAATTAGTTCATTAAGTCATTAAGCCCTCATCTGGCGATCCCAATGCACCAAATAGCGATTAAACATCTAAAATTATCTTTATCTGTGCGTTTTCTGAGAGGAGAACATTTCCTTTGTCCATGAGAAATGCAATTGCTCATTCTCCTTTTGCCAACACAGGTCACAGAGTTAGGATTATTTTAAGGATTTATTCTGGCATCAAAAAATTGATGATTACCTCAATTTTCTTTGGTTGTGCCAACTTATTAGATTTTACAGTGTACAATTTTGTTGCAACCAACACAATGAACTCGTAAAAAGTGTTGGAAAGGAACTATTAACATGTTTATCATTATATAATGTAATTAATTATTCTAATATAGGATTTTATGAAGCAACACACAATACTGGAGGAGTGAACTACTCCACCATTCACAGTGACAGACACACCAAACTGTAGTTTCTACTCGGTAAACCTGACTTAAATTATTTAATGGGACAGTTCACAAAAAAAAAAAAAAAAAAAAAAAAAAAAAAAAAAAAAATATGTCCTCATTTAATCCCGAATGTTGATCTAAACCTGCATTTGCAAGAAATGAATAAATAATAAATATACGTTTAATATTATATTATATTTAGGGCTGTCAAACAATTAATCACGATTAATCGCATCCAAAATAAAAGTTTTTGTTTACAAAATATATGTGGGAGCACTGTGTATAATTATTTTGTGTGTGTGTGTGTGTGTGTGTATCTCTCTCTCTCTCTCTCTAATGACATGTACTAGTTAATGCTGATGGTGAGGAATGACAGTTGCACATCTCATAATGTACCTCAAACTGAGAAGTGCATCACTGAGAAACTCCTGCTCAAGTCGTCCTTGCGATGGAGGTTCAGGTTGAACTAAGATATTTCAACGTTTCGTCATCGGATTTGCGCTCGGTTTGATATGGTAAAATCACAATCATTGTTCATTACTGTGTTTAGTTTACGGTGTAGGAAGCCTCAGGACACGCAGAGCTGACGTTGTTTTGGCAATGGGTGTTTTAGTTTACGACAGGCGCTGGCCAATCAGATCAGAGAAGCTCGCGGAAAGGAGGGCTTTAGAGAGATTGATTCATCTGAGAAGTCGTTTGAGAATCATTAAATGTGGTGATGTGCCAATATATATTATGAGAATTTTTTTTACCTTTGATGCATGTAAACCTGTTGTAGGAGACTGCAAAACAACATTAGGAAACTTTAAATAGCATAATAGGGGCCCTTTACTACAAGGGGTCATCTAAACTTGAGGAAAAATCAGAGGGGAGCTTCTGTAATGCAGTACATTGCTAAGTCCCTATATCTCAATAGATTGATTCAACATTTTAAAACATAGAAAGTTTACTGCCAATAACATTATTGCAATTAAATGCCTGCAAATGTCAATTAAATGAATAAAAACTAAATCATTTTACATCTACAGTTTAAGTGGATGTTTCTATTGTTGCCATATCCCTAGAAAGATGTCCTCTCTCATCTCCAAAGAAATACTGTCAATTTAAAAAAAAAAAAAAAAAAAAATCTCAAATCAAAATGTTTTAGGCAAATTTTTTCTTGGAAAAAGTGTTTTAATTAATTATCATTAAGAACACTGGCTAACTTTAGCTCTTTACTTTCATCCCTTAAGGCATTATTAAAATGTACGTACACATTTATAAAGTGTAAATGAGCAGAGCATATCTGGTCCTTTTATAAAATAAATCAAAAGAATCAAATTAATTAAAAAATTACAAAGTTCAAAAGGTTCTGCCTAACAGTTCTGAATATTTCATAATTAATTCCCTTAAACTTTTAAATGGAATGACATGCCATGCTCTTTATGTAAAACGTCAATTTTAATGAAAAGAAAGCTGAATATATCTTGTTTCCTATCTACAGCATGAGTTCCTGGAACACATTTTGGCAACCTTGAACATGTTTGGTTCCTTAACTACCATTATACAGAGGATGTGTTGTGCACGAAATTAGTTCTTAGATGCACATTTTTATCAGTGAGACCCTGAAGGTGAGCCAAACCAATATTAAGAGAACAAATTGTGTGACAGAGGCTCATCAGAACCATTACTGAGCCGATTATACAGCATGTAAATCACGCCGTGTGTCGCAGTCAGAAGAGAGGAGCCAGACAGACCGATGACCATTAAGCTGACAGAAAGAAAATGAAGAGTTTTCTTTCAAGTTCTACACCACTTGACTCGTTTCTCCCCAATCCAGGTGATTAGTAGTCCCTCAGTCATCCAATCTTCACTACACTTTCCCCACCTCCCTCTGATTATAGGGCACTTTTTAATATCTATCTTAAAGCTGTGCCAGGATCTTTAGAGCAGACACCGTAACAATCTTTTGGCAAGAGTGAACCATCATTAAAATCAAGAAAACCATAAAATACGGGAGAGGATAAATGTGTTATTTCTCACCAAACAATAAAGTCAAGCCAACCAATTAATCAACGTCTAATGACAACAAAAGCAGTGACTGATTAGGGCAGAGGAACGACCTGGATGGACATTACTGTATGTGCCAAGAAACAAATAACATCTCCTCACAGCAAATTTCAAAATGATAAAAAACCTAGCGTTCAGCAGCTAGTGATTAAATCTGGTGTTAATTTACAAATATTATATGCTTTATCAATTGTTTAGTGATCATGCCGAGTGTTTCCTTTGGGTGTTCACATTTAATCAACATCTGCATTTTCAATCTCCCCACCCATCATGCTCTTCGGTCTCTTGCCTGCAAACAGTGGTTCCAAGCAAAGTATAGTATTATTAACTTATCAACTTTTAAGAACTTGGATCACTGAAGCAAATTGAATTAATTAGATTTCATAGTGTTTGTCATTATTTGCCTCATTTTACCCAAACATTACATATGTAGTTGACTTTACCTTGTCAGCATTTTTTACCTCAGTTTAATTTTGCGCGCTTTTGATCTGCCGTTCATCTTGAGTTAACCATTTAACGGGTAGGCCTAAATTAAAACGTAAAAATGTTTAGGTCCATTTTAAAGGATTGTTTTAACGAATAGTAAATAAGACACCGTCACTGTCATCCCATTAAATTGATTGCTCTTAATATAATATGTGCACCCCACGGCTCGAGCACCAATGGAAATGGCGGCACAGCGCATATACTGTGAGGCCTATGACATCTTGAGAGCGAAATGCCCTAGCATCGTTCTCGTGGTAATTTGATAACATAGCTATGCGTATGTAACGTTACAATGCTCCAAAAACGCAAAAACGTGCTCGATAACTAACGTTACGGGAGTAAAGCACTCCATCATCCGACAGATAGCAACTTAAGACTGGGTAATCAGGTTGTGTTACTCCCATTGTTTTTGTTTAATTTTGTTTTAGTTGAGCATGCATTAGCAAGTGTCCTAAAGTGAGAGATTATTTCTGTACAACTTAGCTTTATAGTTGTAAATCAACTATTTAGTGCTTATGTGTGAATATAAAGTTTAATTGTTTTGACAATTGGCATAGGCAAGTGGTAGTTCTTGCTGTAATATGTGTGTGGGCATAAAACAGAATTTGTAGTGAAACACAAAGTGACCTCATTGTATTGAGTCTGCTAGTTTGCTTATTCCTATGACGATAAGCACCCACTGGCAAACGCATAAACCAGTAATTCTCAAAGTGTGGTCCGCGGACCACTAATGGTCCGCCATCGCCCCCTAGTGGTCCGCGAAAAGATTACCTAAACTAGGCAAGTATTTACAAAATCGTTACTTTTTCGCACGTACCAGTGTGATCAGTCTTCTTGGCTGATCCCTGGAGCGTACGATCACACCGGTGTGATTAGAATGTTCAGTGCTTCACGTCAGCAACTGCTAAATTCAAACTTGCTGGCGCTAAGCCAGAGACGGACGCACTCAGAGCTGTCATATAACACAGCTATTTAGTGTTTTCAATGTTTATTTTAGGTTTCAGACATTTAAATACACATAAGTACTAGAAAAACAATGATTTTGAGTTTGTAAAATACACACTGATGTCTATGGAAGCGGCAATAATCCTTTCCGTTATAATAAGACAACAACACGTTTTATTCATATCAGATACACATTGTGTAAGTAGCTTTACATTTGACCCTATTCTTCCCAGTTCACAAGCCACTTACTATCATGTATTTCGTAAAAAGTGGAGGAATTGACGTTGTAAATCCAACAGATCTGATTCTCTGAACTGAAAAAGAAACTAAAATGGCACCGCCCATTGTGCATACATCTCAACTAACGCGATCGTTATAAAGATGTTTAAACAATGTCAAACCCATCCACTTGCACATATTTGACAATCGGAATATCAGTGTTTCATGTTATAGCTAATACATTTATGAATATTTTTAACAAAAAAGGAAAAATGACACAAAAGCAGATCATCCTTCATTCAGCGCCGTGTTTTGGTTGTGCTGTGTCACGTGACAAGCAATGACGCGTCACCATGGAAACATTAAAGTGGCAAGTTCTAAATAACAGTCGCCTTGAAAAACTCACGCTGGGGGGTCAGTTAGAATATTTTAAACTTACGTGTGAAAGGGTTAATAAACTTAATTACCAAGCTTTAGCTTTCAGTAAATAAAAAAATTATTCATAGGCAAAATCAACCTATATCAGTTGACCCTATGTTTACTTTCTTCACTGACAGACAAATGAAAATCCTATATCAGTCAAAGCTCAGTTAGGAGTTAAATTTAAACTTAAATTTAGCTTATCCTTACAATTTTGTTGTTTTTTGGGGGCGTGTTACAGTGGGATTTTGTTAGGTGGTCCTCAGAAAAAAAAGTGGTCCTTGGGCTGAAAAAGTTTGAGAAACACTGGCATAAACCAATGCCTGTGCCCACACTTGAATGTTGTCATATGCATTTGGTAACAAACCAAATTCTTATTAGTTTGAACACACATGCATACATGTTTCTCACATATTATGGTAGCCCTGTTTGTGCTAAATAGAGTGTAATTTCACCTGTGCCATTAATATGTTTATAAGCAACAAGCAGAGACTGATTTGTGCACAAGAGGGATAAAATTTACAGTTTACCACCTATTCTGGTTTTTGGAAGCATTTACATTATATCCATTGTGAAGATGAGGATAATGCTGCTCGTAGCCATCAAACACAGGCTCCAGAATTACCTTCTATTGAAGAGACAAATGTTGACCATATATGTGAGACAGCTGATAGCCCACAGCAACCTACAACCTTTCAAAGCCTGGATAAGTGTGCATCAATTATTTCAAAATTGATGGCAAGTAATGTACCAAATACTGTTTCTTCAACAATAGAAAGCCTAAAAGACTTCATCGATGATTTAAAGTGTAACCTCAAGAAAATGTTTTTGAAAGTTTTGATAATCCATTCAGTGCTCTAAATACAGACCACAAATTGAAAAGGTATTTCTATAGCAAGTGGGGTATAGTGCAGCCAGTTGAGGTGCTTTTAGGCATTCATCATTCATCATATGAGCAACTCCCAGTTAATGATACATTTGTTAATACATACCAGTACTAAAAACATTAGAATTTATTTTAAGAACTCTGATATGTGTGATTTCAAGCAGGACTGCATTCAAATTGACATTTTTGAAGATTTCTGTGATGGAACTTATCTTAAAAATCACCCCTTGTATTCAAGTCACAGATTTGCTCTACAAATTCAACTCTATTATGATGATTTTCAAGCCGCGAACCCCTTAGGATAAAAAAAAGGCATTCATAAACTTGGTTCTCTATACTTCATTCTCTGAAACATTCCACCAAAAGTAAATTCAACTCTAATGAACATTCTTCTGGTATCGTTGTTCCATTCACAAGACGCCAAAAAGTATGGAATAGATTCAATATTGAAGCCTTTTGTGGACGACATACCAATTTTAGAGATGGAAGGAATAAAGGTCCCTTTCTGTGAGATGCCTGTAAGAGGTACGGTTGCACAAATCACCGGTGATAACTTGGGCATTCACTCAATTCTCGGTTTTATGGAGGCATTCAGTGAAAACTATTTCTGCCGCTTATGCTTGTTTGACAAAGTTTTGTCTCAAGAAGTTTTTTTTTTTTTTTTTTTTTCAAAGGATGATCCGCAGCTGATATTGAGAACAAAGATTCTTAACGATGAAGACTATGCTCTTTCAGAGGAACCAACTCTTACATCTTCACATGGAATAAAGCGCATACAGCTTACTCAATACACTCTCATACTTCAATGTATCTGAAAACTTTGCTTTTGATATGCACAATATTTTAGAGGGTGTGGGTCAGTATGAGATGAAACTTCTCTTTGATTATATGGTTTAGAACAAATTAATTTCAAAAGAAAGCCTGCTCAACAAAGTCTATGCCTTTAACTATGGCCACATGGAAAGATCAAATCAGCCAACTAAAATAAACATGGATTGTGAATTGGATTAAGCATTGGATTAAATGCTGCACAGACTCTTTGTTTAATAACAAACATACCGTTGATTTTTGGTGATTGTTGTTCCTCAGAGAAAACTGCATTGGTATTTGTAACTGTTGCTTTTGCATGTCATCAACACTGTGTTCTCACCTTCAGTCACATTGGGTATGACTGTTTTTTTTTTTTTTTTAAACACCTTAAATAATACCATAATTAGCTGTTTAATGAGCTATACCCATTCAAAAACTTGACTCCTAAACATTTTATTTTGCATTATCCTCGTTTTATTCAGAGAGTTGGTCCATTGTTGCATGTTTGGCCAATGAAGTTCGAGGCCAAACATAAGGTATTTAAGAACTGCATAAAGAACTTTAAGAATTTGACTGTCTTTGGGAATATATGAATTACAATTCTCTGGAATCAGGACCAGTGAAGGTATAAACTTCTGTGTTTGGATCATTTTGAAGAGATTTCTGAACATCTTTGCATTGATTCTCACACTGAAATTCGACATACAAAGGGGGGTTAAATGCTCTAGAGCGGAGTAGTGTTCTGATATTGTTGACGAAGTGCCTGTTTTCAGTAAAACCCTAAATATATTATTGCTCAGAGAACAAGTTTTCTTGTTGTTAAAAGACTACGAGTCAACGTTTATTGAACAGGTCCATGCCTACAAATTTTTTGACAATGCATCTCAATATTTATGGATATTGAACAAAGACAACTTAAGGAATATTTCTTTGTTTGATGCACAGATGCCCTGGTGCCGACTCATTTTTCTAAATAGCTGCAAAAAAAATGAACTTGTTTGAAACACTCAGCAGAGATTTACATGATTATTTAGCCTATAAATGAATAGTATATTTGATCAGAATGAATGTGTATTTTCAAACCAGGCACTATTAAAAATTGATGAGTTAAAGATGGCATTAAATTGTTCTTGTATTTTCAATTTAAAGATGTTATTGCAGTGTATGTTTACTTTCTTCTGCATCTGTATGTCCATGCAGATTATTTGACAAAGTATATCAACTTACATGTACAGATGTCCTAAGGTGCTGACTCATTTTTCACAAAAAAATTCTTAAAATATATAAAATTAAATTATATAAAATATATAAAATATTTATATTAAAATATATAAAAAAAAACGCCAAACTTTTTGAACGTTAATGAGCATTTACTTACAGAATATGCTTTTGGAAGCATATTCTGATCTAGCCAGACCTGAAATTCAGGCCTTAAACTTATAGACCGATTTTATTTGTGTGGAAATGTCAGCAGACACTTCAGGGAGTTTAGAAACTTAAATTGTCACTAGGGCAATCTTTCTAAATATTTACAAACCCAAAGCAAACTTCTGGACTTTCGGTGCACAACCTTGGTGAGATAAATTCAGCCTGGTCTCATTGTTAATACGTAGCTATTTTACGTTTTTGCAAAGATAGAAAACGTACTTTTTAGTACGTTTGGATAGATGCTGAAACGTATAATATAGACGTATCTGCAACATTTAAACGTAACATTATTACGTTTTTACAGCTACAAAACGTAAACTATTTACGTATATTCTATATCATAAAGATATCTGGATAATTTCCCTTTTTACTATTTTATAGATAAATGTAAGATCCCGTAACCCTAATCCCAAACCTAAACATACCCATTTTATACTTAATATAAAAAAGGATAAAACGTAACAGACAGGTGTTGGGAAAGGGCAGTTTTATTAACAATATAGCATTAAAATATATTTTGAGCCACCTACTCCTACCCCTAAACCTACCATAACAATTCCTTAAAACTACGTAAAAAAACTACAATTATGAAGAAAAACATAACTAACAGACAAGTATAATCACAATAATTTATTTATTGCGAAAATGTCAAAACCGATACCAAAAGCCGTTCACATGATGAAGCGTTGCAGTCGCAGTCTTCTCTCTGGCAGTATTGTAATAGTTTTGTATGAAGTACAGAGCAGAAATTAAATTACTAATGAAAATGTTAATCCGGCTTCGGTTGGTTCGCGCTTCTCCATTTCAAAATTCAAAACTAAACTAACCAACCGTCTACAGTCCTTCATGTCGCAAACTGTGACGAAGCAGGGAAGAGCCAATGAACGTTTGATATCGCTGCCGTAAAAGATGACGTATGGGCGCAATATTTGAATTTGAATTCATCACCAGCGCGGGGTTTGACTTGTAACGTTACGGTCGCTGCTGAGAATGGAGATCAAAGACTGGATAAGAGGCTGAAATCGCTGAATTAGGAGTTGTTTCTTGCAAACAATATGGATTCTAAAGATTTGGATTACATCAAACTATTAAAATTGATGTCTTTTGTGAATTTTTGTTGTGTTTTATAGGAGAAAACGCTTTATGTGTCTCAAGGTAAATAAACTATTACAAAATGGTTGAACGAGTAACGTTAAAGAATGTATTTTTTAAGGTTTTATAGTGTATTGTTTAACACCATGCAGGCGAAACGAGCAAAATGTTAATATTTATGAGTATTATATCAATAATGCGACTGAAAACTTCATTAATAAGACAGTGGGATGCAATAGTCAAAACATAATGCTACGATATTAATATGCATAAATTGTGATACGTACAATGTGTACGTCGGTGGATTTGTTCATACGTAAATAAATTACGTTTTTGTGCTGTCAATACGTAAATATTTTACGTTTTAGTACTGTAAATACGTCAGTATTATACGTTTCTGCGCATATAAAACGTAATTATATATACGTATGATAGAAGGACACTTTACGTACACATACATACGTATTCTCATGAGATCACGTTGGATAAATTACATCCTGTCTGCTTCAATATTGTTACTAAATTCTTGCTTAGTGAGAATTCATCTTAATTTACAGAAAGTTTTTCTGCCTCAATATCGCTCACTTTATCTGACTTTCATGTTGCTTTTAATTTATCTTTACACAAGCAAATGCAAGTTTCTTTCAATGTCTGGCCTCAACTTCACCTTTAAAATTCACAAAACTTTAAAACTGGCTGCCTTACAGCAAGTTTGAAGCTCACAAAGTATTTGGTGATAATAAAGTACTAAAGTATTCAAGTTGGACAGTGCATTCAAAAATAGCCTGGACTTCAATTTGAGTACAACTTAAGCTGTACAGCGCTCTATATAAAAGGCATTTGTGACAATTTTTGATAACTAAAGAATATAATTAAAAATCTTTAATAAGAATGCCGTAACAATTTAAGTTCACAGATCCAAGCAATAAACAAACATATGGTGTTTGAAAAGTTTAGGCACAAGATCTAAACATGAGACTAATTTAATTTAATTATTTCCTTGTCTGTAAATATATAACCTGATTATGTCTACAAAAGTATTAAAAGGACAATTTTAAAGCTCAAATAATGACCATCCCATAATGAAGAATTCATTCATTTTTCAAATGATTCTATGTCATGTGACTGCAGTTTTTCCCATCTCTAAGAGATCAAATAAGACATCAAGACCAGCTAAATATGCGTTTAGTAAATTATTAGGTGAGCACAAGACTTCTCAGCAGCCTACTCATTAAAACAGAATCTTTAAATGACTGGACTGTAAACAAAATATATAATTCAAGATTTCCATTAATTATTCAATGTATTTAGATAATGTAACAGAGATTTGATGACTTGGATTTAAGCATGTAAACACACACACACAAGGAAACCTTAGATTCACCAGTTTTTCAAGTTTCTTCCCAGAAAGTATAAGTTATTTTGCACATAGATGTTCCGATACCCTTTTTCTCTTCCGCTGTCGATTTCTTTACAACAGACTTGATAGCGGAATCTATACATCTCAATTCTCCAGCTGCAGTCATCTTTGAGGGAAACCAGTTCAACCCAAGTGCTCTTTGATAACGCGATGATTACGTAACTGAAGATCATCTGTCCATCATCGTATTAAGCCCACCCTGGCAATTTGATTGGCCTGACCATTTCTGAACTGATCATAATTACTCCTCAATGGATTAAGTCCAGACCGAACTTCCCAACCAAAAAGTGGGCGGGGTTCGGGCTGGCATCCAGGCTAGGTGTATATTTGAAAATGGTATGAAATGTGGTCACTTGCTAAATTCAAAAACAATAAAAATGCCTCTTAAAAAGTTGGCATTTAAATTACAAAGCAGAAACAAGGATGTATAGCCTAACTTAATCAATTTGTGATTGCAAAGGTTATCGAAATATTTACAACGATTTAGTCATTTCAGGCTCCGGGTCGAAAAAAGCGGCATAGCTAACGTTTGCTTCTCTCTTTTACTCAAAAAATACTACTGTATTTGAGGATGTCAGATCAGTGAGCCGAGAATTAAACTTGGCAGCCCAAAATTTTGTCTGCTTTTACAAGAAGTTTTTCACCGGCAGTCAAATAAAGGTTCAATTTCACAAAAAAGGCAAAGTGTCAAGACAGGCAAGACTGTCATAAATCAGCATAGATCTCCGTCAGACGTCATGGAGCAACAGACAGACAAGATCAAAAAGATCGCGGGATGGAAGCGTTACCATCTCTCTGATCAAAAAATACTGTCCAAACCAGAATGCAAGTGAAATTTTGATGATGTTTTTAGTCTGTCTGACTCTGGATTGGAGTAACAATCTGACATTTTTTGAACCATCGAAAAGCCATCTGACAAATTTCAGTAACAAACCACATGAGAAAATATCAAAACCTGTCTAGTTGCTCTTCTAGGGTCTCATTTATAAAACGGTGCGTAGGATCCTTACTAAAAGTGTTTGTGCGCAGCCAAAAATGGCATACGGCAAAAAAAAAAGATTTATAAACCCGTGCGATTCAGACTTAAAAACCTGTGTGAATACCAGAACCTGCACAAACTTCCCTTTATAAATCCCAATCAGTGGAAGATTGTGTGCACATGCGTCTTTCCACCCCGAAATAACTATTGAAACTTACAATGCCTCATGTTTTACTATGCAGATAGTCATCTGCATTTCATTTGCATATGCATATTCTTGTTGAACGGTAAAAGACATTAGGGAAATATGAGATACAGGTGTGCCATCACATTAAATTGCTAAAAGTAATTTAGCCTATCCTTGCCTTGTTTTTGAGTAAATAAATCAAACAGTATAAAATACATTTCAAAGAAAGATTTCTCATTCTTTTACACTGCCCAGATAGTATTTTTAAAGGAAACAGAAAAGCCTTATTGTGCATTATTTGCGTGAAAATATTTTCTCAGACAATCTTCTATTATCATGGCAATCCTCGCTGTAGTTAAAACATTAAAACATTAAAATGCCAAAAGAAAAGTTTTTAAAAGCATTGCATCCACAGAACATTTTTATATTTATATTAGAATATATATTTTTACTTCTCAGTAATGATTTCATGTAATTTAAATGAGCTGTATGCAAGAAATTTATTTCAATTAATCATAAATGTTCCCTGATATGTCACTAGACATTAAGAAATCACATTTCCTTTTTAAATACTTATATAACTGACAACAGTAGTCCAGCCAGGACATTGTCATTTTAAAAAGTGAAGTTGCCCTCGACTGGTGTTGATGTTGTCATGTTGTGTTTTGTTCTGATGCGTCACCCTGTTGTGGCATTCAGGTTACCAGCTCTTCTCTAGTTACCATAGCTGCAGATACAAACGTGTCGAAATCGGATAAAAAAAAAAGTCTAACGTAGTGATACAAAAAAAAAAAAAAAAACTCGATATGAATCTGAAATACTTTGCAACAGAGTCTGAAATAAATAATTGACAGAAAGAAAAAAAAACTCAATATGTAAGACTCGTCACTTGCCATTGGAAGCTTCTTGTAGCAGCCAAAGTTCCTGCTGAATCCTGCAGCATATCTGGCAACCTCGAGTCAAGGATTGAATGGGGGATACACCCTAATTTAAAAGTGATTGCCAGTTTTGGCCACAATCTTGTATACAGCTTTTTAAAATCTGAACTCCATAATGAGAATGGCATATTTAATCTAAATGTGTATAAAAAATTTGGAACTTTTCAGGCTTAGATGTCCATATTTTAATGGACTATCACTAAATAACAACTTAAATGTTGGTATTTTTCTCACACATTATGTCATGTTGGCTTCTAGAAAACTTTGAAAATACCTGCTCAGTTTCAAAAGGCCACTTTCATGCCTTTTCATGCAATTTTCTTCAATTCTTTATTTATTTTTTATTTAATTGTTTTTTTTATCTTTTTTTGAGGATTCGGAGTACTTATATCTTTGTGTGCCTGCTTGTAGTAACAGTGTGACGACTTTGTGTGTGATATTGTTTCATGACTGTGACAGTTTCTTTGAAATGAAAGGCACCAATTTCTCTCTATTAGACAAAATGCACTCTGTCTCACCTCCTCGTGTCTCTCTAGGTATCTTTCCCCTCTCTTAACTTCTCTCTTTCAACATTTTGCTGGCTGAATCAAGGTTGCCTGACAACTCACACAAGTAAAAGAAGAGGCATGTCAGCGCTGCTGAGTCTACAGACTAAACTTTTTTTAAACAAATTTCGGTTGGTTCATGTTTGGTTCATTTCAGTGTAGCCAAACATTAGCTGTTTTCAAAGTTTTCAACTGATCTACTTCAAAACAGCAATGTAGCCTACTCAATGTAGAGCATCTCTAAAATCATCTCAGGTTTCATAAAATCACCAACACGGTACCATACATCATAAAGGCGTGGTAGCCTACTTTAGGCGCTTTGTTGGTGTCTTTACAGCCTAACTTACCTGTCGTTCACGACAGCGCGTGCAGGGTGTCTCGGATAGTATCCAGCTGCAGACCCGCAGCACACCAGTTTCAGAACCCCAACGCCAGAACCCCAGCGCCAGAACCGGAAGTAAGGGGCGGAGTTACGTTCTAACCAACACCAGCGCCAGGAACGTAAGTGAGGGGCGGAGCTTAGGTTTGAAACCTAATAACGCCACCTAACGTAATTTGGAGGGTATTTTACACACGAAATAGCTTTTATTGAACAAGAAACGTCCTACTCTCTACGTATGTTATGATACTACATTACAGTACAATAAACATTTTAAAACATTGATTTTGTGTAATATAATTGTATTTAGTTTCAGTTATTCGTTTCATTGTATTATGAGTTACTTCCTGATCATGATGGTGAAAAAATAATACTAAAACTTATGGGCATTTTAATGTATAACAGTTGAATAATTTTAGCTAAGCAGTTTATTAATGAGCACGTATGTAACGTGTAGATTTAGGAAGGTAAGACCTTTGTTTTTTTGTTTTTTATGAAGGAGTTAACTTTGTATAATAAAGCTTTGAAAGATATAAAACAAGACATTGGAGGTTTTCAAAATTATACACAATTTGATAACTCATTAGACCTCTGTGATATTTTACGTTCTATTTATTTATTTATTGTGTTTACAAAAATCTTAAATTGTTTTGATATTGAATATATGTATTTGTAAGATGAATTTGAATGTTTAATCTAATAAAAAAAAACCGCATGGGTATTTTTTTATAAAATATAGGCTACTTTATTTCACAAAAACATGTGCAGCATGCATTTTTCGTGTAAAATAATAATGTCAAAATCTAAAAAAGAGAGAAAATTCGGCATTGTTTTGTTAAAAATCTACACAAAATGACCAATTCAACCCAAGCTAGGCCTGTTTTATCACAACAATCTTGTATAAATGTAACTTACAATGTATCAAATGAGGAACTCACTTTCAGGCCCGTTTTGTCCTTACATTCATGCTAAAATAATTATAATGCAATAATAATAATTCCGCCCCTCCCTCACTTCCGGTTCTGGCGCTGGGGTTCTGAAACTGGGGTTCTGAAACTGGTGGTGCTGCGGGTCTGCAGCTGGATATATCTTGTGTGACAGATTTTCTTCATCGGCGGCCGCAAATCGCGTGTTGTAGGCAAACGTCCACTCGCGTCCACTTCATCTTTTTCTTTTCCTTTTCTTTTTCTGTGTTTTATAGGCCCACTATTCTGAGTCTTTTCTTTGGTGAAAATCCGCTCCAAACATTGCTTATGAGTGATCTGCTCGAATAATTCTGAGATTCCATCTGAATCGCGATTCAAACCAGACTATTTTAATAAAGCTCGATGAACGAACCAATTCATTAAGCAGCATCGGCTCATACGAGTGATTGATTCGCAAAACTTAACCCTTTGAAGTCCGAATCAAGAAAAAAGTGCTGGACTCTTTTTTTTTTTTTTTTCAGTTCTGAAGATCTTCTTTTGTCACTGGTAACCACACTAAATGTATTTTTTTTCAACACATCCCATAATTGTTAAAATATCAGCCTCTACCATATGGTTGAGATGTCACTTAAGTGATCTCTTGCGTGTGTACGTCACTCATTGTTTACACAAAGATTTCGGAAGTTGTACCTTTCACTGCGAAGATCTAAACATATTTAACAGGAAATCGCAGACGATTAAATCGCAGACGAAAAAAAATTATTTGCAAATCTCATTTTATTTATTTGTGAATTTGACAATTTCTTTGTGAATCTCTTTGCATTTGTTTGTGGATCTCAAACTATTTATTTGGAATAATGCAAAATTAGTTATAAAATAGATGTTTTGAAATGAAAAACACACACACACACACACACACACACAATGGTCAGAAAAAGAATGTTCAAAAGAAACTCTTGAGACACTTTCACCCAGTTCTCTTTCTCTCCAGGGTAAAAAAAAAAAACATACATAAATAAGACATGCACAAAGATTGAACCCCTGTGGAGTAAACTTCATTCAAAAGCAACACTGTCTGCACAGCAAAATAAGTCCAAAAACAAATCTATTGTGACAAGGATTATTTCAAACAACACAGATAAAAAGACAACAAAACCCAAGAAAACAACACATCATTTTCAAGATACTGAATATTAAATGTTTTGAGTGTTAACGTTTCCTCCATAGCACTAATGAAAGCATCATTTCATTTGATTGAAAAGGCAAGAAAGATACTGATGCATTCATTTTTGGCTAATGACAAAACTCACAAACTTAAATGAAAACGTCTCACTTGTTTCAACAATGTTAAAAAGCATCTCTCGCTTTAATAGCTCTCCAAGCTGAGAGCTCTTTGACTTTCTCGATCAAAAAGATAAATTGACGTGTTTGTTTGGATGCCGGGGTTGCATTGTCTTCTTTTCTTTTTCTTTTTTCCACGGGGTGGGAAGTTGGCAAGGAAATGGCGCAGCTCTTAATTTCATGATGTGATGGGATCTGCCTCCCTGCCTCTTGACTGACGAGCTTATCATGCGGATGGATAAGTGATGGTAAGTAAACTGTTTATAGTAAAAAAAAAACGGACACAGTGATGCAATGCCATCGCTTTCTTTTCACAGACGACAAAACAAAAAGCCTCAGGAACCCTCGGCAGAACCATGATGAATGGAGACGCCTTAATCAGTGACTAGACTGCAACATCCACCATCAAATTAGCTCAGGATATCACGGAGAGACAGAGACAAGGCAAAAGTGAGAGGGGGGAGACAAAGATGAATGACATTCTTGAAGCGAGATGATAGAAGCCCTCTCGCTATTTCATGTTTTCAGAAGTGTCGCCTTTAAAAGATCGACTCGAGATGCCTTTGCATCATTATTAAGTTGCAGCCGGGGTGTTTTGCTGCTTGATGAAACCAGCATGGATGTGTGTAGAGGTTAAATTGCATTAGCATGTGGCTGAGCGGGGGAACGAGGCACTTTGAAACAGGATGTGATCAGGCTGATGCTTTGAAACGTTCAGACGTTTGCCGTCAATGTAAGTGCACGCCGGTGTAATCACAGACCGAACTCAGAAACCAACCGCGGGGAGCTCAAGCAGCCTACTGCTTTTTGAAGTGTAAAACCAGAAAGTATTTAATCTTATTCCAGCCCTAAGTGGGCAGCCGGGCTTTATAGCTATCTTATACGAGCACTTTACCTTCTCCGAATTCTGAAAGGCATAAAGTAAAAATGGCTGGGGACTCGAGGTGGTTTCTGAAGCCAGTGCCAGGAGCTGAGCAATGCTTAATGCGTGTAGTTGAAGCAGTTTGGGCTTTAAGTAAGATGTCAGGCTGACTACTTGACCAGGGCACAGAGGCAGAGGAGAAACTGTATTTCTCCATCTACTGAGGTGAGCACAGCTGAGAAGAGACTAGATGAAGCGCTGGATCACAGCATGGCTTTTTACGGCCTGGAGCTGCTCGTAGTTAACAGGGTTGAACAAAGGTTCCCCTTGAGGAAGAATTAATCACTGGATTTGCATTAGTGGCATCAGAGGCACTTAGCAGCTAAAGTTATATAGCTATCAAAAAGGGCTGTATTGGGGCTGCGTTTCTCGAAGTCATCAAGTGGATCATTTTGGTGGCAATGGTTCTACTTAGGCTTACGATGCTTATGGGAAACAAAGGTTATGGTTTGTGATGGTTTAGTTATATTTGAGAAATATAATCAGCAGATTCAGCACTTACTATTTTTCTCTTTAATCAACCATTCACTTTTTTTTACAAACTGTCTATGTGAGACTAAAGGACATCAGTGGTCAGGATATCGAGGTGCATGCTTACAAGGAATCACAGCAAAATATTACTGAATTAAGAAGTTTAAGTTGAATAAATAAAAACATATCAATAAAAATGGACAAGGACATTATATATATATATATATATATATATATATATATATATACAAAACACTCTTCAAATGTTTGGGGTCAGTAATTTTTTGTATATTTTATATTTAAGACATTATCATTATTACATGTATTATTTTAATTATTGCATTGTTGTTGTTCCTCAATGATGCATCCAATGGTAACAGTAAAGGTGTTTACATTATTCCAAAAAATAACTATTTCCAATATACTTTACATTCATCAAAGAATCCTGAAAAATGTATCCTAGTTTCCACCGGTCAATGGCACTTTATTTACTGTACAAAGCACCATTTAAAACCATAACTGTTGACCAATGCTGTAAATCATATAGCATAAATCTAGAATTATATAATACATGATCAGAAACACTGATACTAATAAAAAATGTTTCACGAGGACCAGATCAGAATATTAGAATGATTTGGATCACATCACTAAATTAACATTTACAAATGTATTAAAATAACAAAATATTTATTTAAAATTGTAATAATATTTCACAATAGTATTATTCTATACAGGTCAACCCTGGCATTTTACATATCTCATCAGAACCAAGAGTTAAGAGTCAATATTATCATTAATTAATATTGTGTTTTTGAGAGATTACTGTGACTTCGCCATCCTCACATTCAAGGCATTAAACATTCATCCCCCGTGCCTTGGATCCTCAGAGTTGAGTTGAAAGGAACAAACAAAAGCATCTGTCCACTGAATACAGAGAGATCTGAGTAGCGAGATGCCACCTTATGAATTGCAGCCAAATAGCTGTTTTTGTCTCGCTGTTTTAAATAAGTGACAATATAATTCCACATAGCTATTTTATTGTAAAATGAAATGAACACTTTTATTTTCTTTAGCATAACAACTTAAAAGTGCTGTGAGCGCTGTTAGCCATTTCACTCATTTCTCCCAGTTTGAATGAATTAGCTCTCCAAAAACTCTGAAGATGTCAGCACCACTCCAAATCAACCTGAAAACTTGGAAAAACAACCTGATTGGCTAAACAACAGCATCCATGGGATCAGATTCGGTTTTACCATTTAAAAAGCCTATAAGAAAAGGTTCTATAAAAAGGTTATATCAGCGCTACGTATTTGGAACCCTTAAAAGGTTTCTATACAGAACCCTTTTTATGGTTTCAACACTGTAAACAAATATTGTTGGTTTAACTTAAAAGTAAACCAACCAAACCAAAACCAACCAAAGTAAGTAAACTAGTTGCCTTAAAATTTTAAGTTGATTGAACTGGAAAAAGTGAGTTAATTCAATGAAGGAGATTAATTTAATTATCAGAAACTCAAAATAATAAGTTATCTCAACTAAATAAATTACTTAAGTTGATTTGACAAAATAAAAAAATGTTGTGATAACAAATCTTGAAAATATTTTTTTTTTTTTTACAGTGAATAATAAGAACCCTTTAGGGTTCTTTGTAATCATAAAAAAGGTTCTGTAACCTTTTGGGTTCATTCATTATCATTTGTTTTGTCCTTTCCGGATTAAATATTTCATATTATTGACAAAAATCAAGACCCTAAAATGTATTTATAAATGCAAAAGTTAAGATATGGGGGTTAGAAAATGTATATATTTATATAGATAATCAATATCACACAAAGAGTGCCATTTCAGTTTTTCTCCTCCAAAAATCAGCATGATTAAAATGTGATATTAGGTTACTAACAGTTTAATAATAATTCAATTACAACTACAAAATGTTGCAGAATAATGTAATATATGAATGAATAATAGCCTACAAAGAACCTTTGTGCCAAAATGGTTCTTTCTTGTCATTATAGAACCTTTTTTAGCATAAGGTTGTTTGGAGTTGAGTAAAGAACCATGTGCTTCATATATAGAACCCCAATGAACCCTTTTTTTCTAAAAGTGTAGGGTGTAATATCTCATGACACTTATTTTAGTAATATCTGTCAAGTAGGAAACATTTTTTGTGAGCTATTCAAAGTTATGGGTTTGATCCCTCTAGAATGCATGATAAAATGTTTGGCAGTGTAAGTTGCTTTGAATAAAATTGTCTTCCAAATGCAGAAAAATAACATGAATGTTATTTTAGCAACATCGTCACCTGTTAACCCTAAAATGTGCAATATATAGAGCTGATAGTCACTTTGAAACCATCTTGTACTCTTAATTCATTTTAATCAAACTTAAATGCTAGATTTGTCAATTTTCATTCAAATCTTGACATGAAATTAACTAAAAGTTTTTATTAAATCTGACAGTTTTGAGACATAATGAATGAAAGACAAAGAAAACATTTTGTGAGAAATGCACCCTTTAGGTCCCTGAGAAGTCCTTCCTTCCAAAAAGAGCAATGTGCTCTGATTGTGATTAACTTCGAGCATGTTTCAGAAAAGTCATGCCCGCAAGTTTCAACGCACTACTATGCAACTCAAACAGGCCTATATTTTGCGTGTGCCTTGGGTAGGAATTATTTCAATGAGGGATGATGTGACGTGTGCATGAGAAACCTAATCGACACTAATCGAGGACTTTGTGCTTTGTAACATATGCCGCGTTCCAGGCAACCTGTAACTCGTGTTTTTCCAACCTTATACCCGTGAAAGTGCACTAGAACGGCAGTCAAACCCATGACTTCCCACCCGTGAACTCGTACTAGATCGATGTACTCCCAGTTACGAGTTCTGACGTCACATAGCCCTGCGAACCAATGACAGCCCCTACGGATGCAGTGTTTCTGCAGGCGGTACACGGTGAGAATACACTTTAGGACAATATAACGTTAACTAGTTTTCAGTCCATTGAGTGCAAGGATAAATTAATACCAAATACATTTCCAAATATACAAATAAAGTAAAATAAAAGCTATAAGCTTATCTTGCCTCATGCGCTATTTTTTCTCCTCAGTTTCCCACAAATAAACAAGGTACATAAGCACCTTTGGCGTTAGAAATTATTACAAATGCGCGTGAGCCCCGTAAGGTCCGCCATGCTGGTTTGTTTACATCTAGGTAGTTTGGCATGAATGACCTGGAATGCTTCAAAGTCGTAAGTCGTGGTTTGAAGTGGTGATTTACGTGCTCAAAAACCTGCCTGGAACGCAGCATTAGTTGATCTGTTTAATGGTTAAACAGCAACATTATCCACTAGAAAGTTAAAAATGGAAGAAAGTTACCCTATATAGTCCACTACAGTAGAATTTAGTGCCCTATGGGCTACATTCAGCTCCCAAATAGTACTGTCACATTGATAGCAACAATACAAATGATAATATCACCAGAGGCTCATCAGCACAATACTGTCCCTTGCGCACATGAATTGAAGGTATAATAGGGTTTCAAAAGCCACAGTTTAAACCGTGTTTGCAACAATAGGTGATGTAGTCATTTGCTGGTATAGATTTGAAGTCAATTCTGTTCAAATGAATAAAGAAGTTTAGTAAAGCTATCACAGCCTCTTCAGAAACGCATTAGGAGAGAGTTCTTTCCATTAAACCATGATCACATTTCTCAAGTGAAGTGTCACAGTGGAAAAACAATAGCTCATTCCTACAGAACCGTCTCGCTTTGTACTCATCAGCTTCGCGAGCGTGAAAAATGAAACCTTATTTTCGGCGCAGTGCAAAAATCATCTCTAACTGTCTTCAATAGGAGCAACTGTTTATCTTTTCCCACCCAATGCTCACCCTCCCTCTCTCTAACCCTCCTCTTCATGTTTTTTTGAAGCGCTGCGGTAAGTCTGAGTCACTGCTATTCGCATACAGCAATACCTCATGCAAATTGCATTTTTTATCAGTTTTTATCACGTCTCTCTCTAAGGTGTTCATTTAAGAGGATTGTGATGAACAGCCATTGCAGCGACAGAGATAAATCATATGCCCAGTGAATTACTCCATGTTTACGTCTAGATTGAGCAGCAGTGTCTAATTACATGCATAAACACACAAGAATGTCATTCTACACTGACTTACACTGAGAGAAAAAAACAGCATATCGAACAAAAGCTAAAAAAAATCCCGTTTTTGTCAAAGACTTTGTCCGGATCGGATATAGAAAGACGATCAAATCATAGATCGAGTATAGTTGTGTACTTCTTCGTGGGTATGGGTGGGGGAGCGTTAGGCAGTTTTGATTTATAAGTTGTTGAAAGGTAGGTGATCACACTAGCATTACTTATGCATAAAGCCCAATTATACTTCTGCATCGAACTCATGCCGTAGCCACGTGTAGCCTACGGCGTACCCTGACGTGCACCTCTCCAAAAATGTAACAATGCGACAATTCTTCGCGAACCGCAAGCGCTGTGATTGGTCAGCTGGAACCCTCCCTCGGGTTTCACATGCTCCCTCTGTATGTCGCGGACAACAACACAGAAGTATAAATCAGGCTTAAGCAACTTGTTTACGCTCCTGGTAAGGTTTACGAAAGGGGTAATTCATCAGCCGGAAACTGAAGTTTCCCTAGCAGACCTTCACCTGCTGTTAGCATTCCATTGACTCTCATTAATGTTGGCGTCCCTTTTACAGCAAATAACTTTAGATCTGAAGCGTACAAAGACTCCAATTACCTTGTGTCTTACGTTATGGCCCAGTAGAAGCCGTTTTTGTAAAAATAGGCTAACAAATTGCATCATAACGTGATTCTCTGTCGCATAGTAGAAATTACCTTAAAAATCTTGCGCGCAAAAGGGGGACATGGAGGCATAAAGTCAAGGGAGAAGCCCATAAAGTTGCTGCTTCTAGCTCATGGACAGCTAATACTCACGATATCCGATATGATTCAGATGCCGCTTGGCACAGCTACTAGAAGCTGTACAACTGTCTCACGTCACACCTCCAAAGTCAAGCTCAGTTTGAGCCTGCACAGTGCGCTTGACAATCAGGAAGTGAGTGCATCTAATTGACTTCACTTTTCTCCGTTGGGGTCGCTGTGTCCGTCTCTTTTACTGTCTATGGGTTTACCCAGATCCTCTTCTTCGCTTGTTTTGGGATCTGGAGATGCTGTACTTGCTTGTAATTTATAATAGTGAAAATATACAGCGGGAAAAAAACACAACCTGGCTGCAGCCTGCAGAATAGGGTTGTCAAACGATTAATCGTGATTAATCGCATCCAAAATAAAAGTTTGTGTTTACATAATATATGTGGGTGCACTGTGTGTAATTATTATATATATATATATATATATATATATATAAATACACACACATGCTTGTATATATTTAAGAAATATTTCCATGTATATACTGTATATAGATTTATATATAATTTATATTATATATAAATATAAAGATTTTATATATAAATCATATTTTCTTTCTTAAATATACATGCATGTGTGTGTTTTTATGTATATATATATATATATATATACAAAGTAATGATACACAGTGCACCCACATATATCATGTTAACACGAACTTTTATTTTGTATTCGATTAATCGCGATTAATCATTTGACAGCCCTACTGCAGAACGGGGCGGGGCTTCACGTGTCGGTCCGCCGCATACCTACTCTGACTGGCTCGATCGTTCTTTATAAGCAAGTATGATAGAAAATGTGTTCATAGTTGGTGTAGGATGTCGTTCAAATCTATATGAACTGGAAAATCCGTTCAGTTTCACAAAGCCTTCATTATAATGCACGGAAGCAAAAAAGCATTAGTGCAACAGGGTTCAGTTGTTATGGGAAGAAGGAGGAGGGAACTGACATTCAACACTATAATAAATAAATAAACAAATACAAAAATGAAAATATAAGCCAGCACCCCCTCACGGACGACTGCTGGCCACATAAAACAAACAAAACACAACATAAAATCAGACCTTTTCCTCTCTCGATCTTTGCTGTCGTCTCTCCTCCTTTATGCCTCCGCTCCTCCGTGAGAGATGCAAGACCAGTGTGTCTCACAGGTGTCATTCATCATATCTCACGCCAGGTCCCTCGGCCAGAGCCCGTCTAACGGAGAGCCTTGACACTTCCTATTAGCCCCATTGTGTATCATCTTGGTTGCAGTTCCATTAGAATTCCACTGGAGGTGATCGCGGGCGAGAGCAGAATGAATGGGAGTCTATGGGGCTAAACGGCTAAATGTGTCTCTTTTACCTGTTTGTCGTTAAATCAACATAGATTTTATTGTTGATTCCACAAGTTCAATATAGATTATAGGCCAAAAGTCGAATGAACGAGTACTTATGTCCTTTTGATTTCTTACAGGTTAGGCCGTTGTTGGCCGGAACACGCCAGCATTCTGCTATTGTGTGACGTCATCACAATTTTGAATGGATTTTTAGAACAGATAAGTGAACTTAAAAATGCAATTTTCAGTGTATTATCTTAGCCCTCCCTTTTGAATGCAACTTTAAAATTACTTGACAAAAAATTACATCCTGAGAAAAGTGGATTTCTGGGGGTGAAACCCCCTTGACTCCCATTCATTCTGCACTCGACCGCGAGCGCCCCCGCATGGACAGAGACGTGTTACTGCAGCCAGTCCAGAAACCGGAAGTAACCAGCCATTGCCAATTCTCTTCAATTAGACATTCTCTGCCTAAGGCCTCATCCTGCTCGCAACAATTAGCCTTTGTCTTGCAATGTCCCTGAAATGATTGTTTTGCTAAATTAAGCTATTCTTTATGTTAATGCATAAACAATCCCACAACATTTGAACAAAAATTGTATTGGCTGATAATCCACAGCAGGAAAGCAGGTAGAGGAATGAATTATAAATTAAATTATTCATGAAATGTGATTACTTCATATCACCATAGTATAAGAAAGGAAATGAAAAAGATTTATCAGAATCATTTTAATGACATGGCAAGACACTCTTATAGTTACGTGTGATATTGGTTTGTATAAGCCATGTTGGCAGTTGTAGGATAACTAAATGACAATGTAATAGGCTGCCATGTTATTAGCATTTTTGTTTAACTTTCTTTTTTTTTTTTTTTTTCAATATATTGCAGAGCATAATATCAGACTTCTTCTATTGATTCTAGAGATGTCCGTTTGGTGAGCGAATCTTTTAAGCCGACTCTTTACAATCAACTTGTTCACAAATAATATCAAATGGTTCATTTATGAATTCGACTGATCCAGAATATTAAACTTGCAGTAAACGAGTCAAGTGAACAATAAACATTTGATTTGGTCCCTCTTAAATGAGCCATGATCTGGGCATAATACAGTATATTCTCAGATCAAGTGTGCTCCTTATAATTCATAATAATGTCAGACTGAGCTCCAAAGTCAAGAAAAGAAACCACACTTTTTCCAGAGTAATATTTAATTAGTGTGTCTCTAATTTATTTTAAGTGCAGGGTTTGTGTACACCGTCCACCACAAATTAACATTTAAATTAATTTCTAGGTTAATGTTGTACATGTGCAAAATAGTGAAGACAACTCTGAACACATTTACTATCATGTTTGCCTATGAAAGGTGACCGGACCAATCAAAGTAAGTAAGTAAGGGGGCGGAGCAACACATGTAACCCCGCCCCGTTCGGCAGGCTGCAGCCAGGTCCTTCAAAAAACAAAAAATATATAAATGGCGGGGAAGCGTTCTGACAATTGCTAGGAATGAGTTAAGTAAAAACATTATTTTTCTGGCTATTTTCAATTTGGTGCATTTTTTAAAATGTCTCCCCGTCATTTGGATAGTTCTACGGGATGTGAAGCGCGGTTAATGACCTTTTCATGCAGTTCAGCAACCGAGGACCATTGCTCGCACTCTGCAGCTCCACTCAGAGTGGCAGACTTAACAACCATGAGACATTAAAACAAGAACGCATGCTGACTTATCACAGAATGAACCGCACTTAAAAATGGCCTAAAGCCTTTTGGGATTGGAGAGGTGGTAGGAAATCAGAACATTTGTTGCCTTTAGACCCATAATGAATGGCTTGTAGAAATTCGCATGCATGCCCAAAATCATTCTGAATAAATTAGTCATCTCATACTAGGCATACATTTTGCTTGCCGGAGGGTCTCTGGTGTCTGCGGCTTTTGTTAAAGAACAGTTTCGGTTGATTGATTTTGAACAACTTGTTGTAAGCGCATTGGTGGCTCTAAATTACAGATCTGTTAGGTCTCTATTTCTAAACACTGCTTCATGATCATGGTACACTACAGCTGATTTCCCTGTAGAAATGAGGGGTGGTGTTGTTAAAGGACATGTGTGGGATTTCTTGACTAGAACTAAATGTATGGTGAAGTGGTAGCTGCAAGTATGTTCAAAAGTGTTATATAGTGACCCGGGACATCATTCATTTAAAGTTAGACACCAATTTACTTAGGGCGAATCTCCAAACATTTTACAACGGTCAGTTGTCACTGCATTGTCGTTTGTATCTTTCTGGATACGCCATCAAATTGATAAGTTTAATTATATAAAGTACTGCGAGAAAAGGCTATAAATCTTACGTTATGTACTTGCTCAAAAATGTATTTTGGATAATGTTTAACCTAAAATGGATACGGACTGGTGCTTTAAATTTAAATATATATTTAATTAACTCAAACAAAACTGAAAGCATCCAGGCTTCCACAATGAGTGATTTTATAATACACTCTCAGAAAAAAAAGGTACAAAAGCTGTCACTGGGGCTGTACCTTTTCAAAAAGTACACTTTTGTACCAAAGGCTGCATATTGGTACCTTAGTGGTACATATTAGCACCTGAAATGTACATATTAGCACCTAAAATGTACATATTAGCTCCTGAAATGGACATATTAGCTCCTGAAATGGACATATTAGCACCTAAAATGTACATATTAACACTTAAAATGTACATATTAGCACCTAAAATGTACTTATTAGCACATAAAATGTACATATTAACTCCTAAAATGTACATAATGACACCTAAAATGCACTTATTAGCACCTAAAATGTACATTAACACCTAAAATGTACTTATTAGCACCTAAAATTAGCACGAAATGTACATATTAGCACCTAAAATGTACATATTAGCACCTGAAATGTACATTTTAGTACATTTAAAATGTACATATTAGCTCCAGAAATTGACATATTACCTAAATTGTACATATTAGCACCTAAAATGTACATATTAACACTTAAAATGTACATATTAGCACCTAAAATGTACTTACTAGCACCTAAAATGTCCATACCACCTAAAATATACTTATTAGCACATAAAATGTATTAACACCTAAAATGTACATATTAGCATCTGAAATGTATATATTAGCACATAAAATGTACATATTAGCATCTGAAATGTATATATTAGCACATAAAATGTACATATTAGACCTAAAATGGACAAAAGTTTACCTTTTGAAAAGGTACAGCCCCAGAGACAGATTTTGAACCTTTTTTCTGAGAGTGTAGTGTTAGGTAAAGTGTGCCAGATTTGGAATTAGAATTTTGATTGAGGCAGAAAAGTCCAAGTAAATAAGATATCCCATTGCCAAACTATCATTTTTGGCACAATCTGTCCTGAAACCTAATCACCACATAAAACCAGACAAAGTGTGAAAGGTGGTTTAGGTTGTCATTCAGATGGCCCCTTTATACCTGAATGAACAATTGAATGAACAGATAAATAAAGAGCAATATGCTAAATGTGATTTGTCTGACACTTTTAAACTGTTTTTTTTTTCTCACTTGGTTCACTTTAATATGGCCCATAAAATGTCATTGACTATTAAAAAATATTGCAGTTCCCACAATATGATGGAGGAAGTGCTCAAATCAAACAGTCTTCAGACAATGACCTATTTAAGTCAGGTGCTCCCTAAAACTGCACATCTAAAACACACAAAAACAGTCAGAGTAATTCATCTAAAGCAACAAATCACTCTACCGGCGGTCACAGGATTCACAAACAATTACCAGAGGTTTATATGAGCTGTTATATAAGCGAAACATTGATTTGTCTGAGAGGCGGAGGATTGATTGTGCAGTTGCATCCATATAGACTGAGGTAGTGCTTTAACTACAGGAGGAGAAAGAGAGATGGAGGTGAACAAAAGATATATTGTATCGCTGAGGCCACAATGAGATACTTGCAGTCTGGCTACCCTGGAGTGCTGAATTTATTTGACTTCACGAAACAGCAAGCGTGTTAACTTTTCTTACAGACACATTTAGTATAAACAATCAAAATGATTCAACCCCCTTGACCTGCAAAACATGCCGTTGAAATGCCGCTGAGAACATTTTATGAAAACAATTTAAAAGAGGCATCAGTAAACTAAAGAAAGAGTATCAATACAGATTTGAGTGATGACAACGTATAAAGTTGATGAAAAAAAATCTATTTGGCTCTAAACTTTCATGTTTAAAATTATTCAACCCCCAAAATTCTAAATTTATGGAGAATCTTTAATTCTTTATAATCTCCAATAAACTATGTAAATGCTTTGAAGCTTCTGTCACCTCTCTACTGCAATCTTGGGCCGATCATTGCTTGAAAAAACTTGCAGATCACTGACAATCTTTGGTTTTTCTCAGTTACTCTGCTCAAACATTTTAATGATATTGTGCTTTTTCTGGCACAAAATTTTTTTAAACTTATGAAAAATCTAACAGTTGTTCTTACTTAACTTTACTTAAAGGGTTAGTTCACCCAAAAATGAAAATTCTGTCAGTATTTACTCACCCTCATGTTGTTCCAACCCCGTAAGACCTTCGTTCATCTTCGGAACACAAATTAAGATATTTAAGATATTAAGATCGCTCCTGCATACAGTCCATAGGCTTCTTGAGGGAATGACTTGCTGTCCTCGAAAAGTCATTAAAGACATCGTTAAAATAGTCCAAGTGACTACAGGGGCTCAATCTTAAGTTTATCAAACGACGAGAACACTTTTGTGCGCAAAAAAACCCCCAACAAAAATAACGACTTTATTTCAACTATTCGTTTATTTCTCCCTCTGCGCGAGTCAGGTTACTAGTTTAATAGCGTAAGCTTCTGTTATTGTACGTCACACGCATCACACACATGACCAGCGTCGGCCAATAGTGAGCCTACGTGTGATGTAGCTTTACGCAATCACACTACGTTAACTGACTACAGGCCCATGGAGAAGGAAGTGAATAGTTGAAATAAAGTCGTTATTTTTGTTTGTTTTTGCGCACAAAAAGTATTCTCGTCATTTGATAAACTTAATATTGAGCCCCTGTAGTCACTTGGACAATTTTAACGATGTCTTTAATGACTTTTCGATGCCAGCAAGAGTCATTCCCTCAAGAAGCCTACGGACTAGTATGCAGGAGCGATCTTAATATCTTAAATATCTTAATTTGTGTTCCGAAGATGAACGAAGGTCTTACGGGGTTGGAACAACATGAGGTTGAGTAAATACTGACAGAATTTTCATTTTTGGGTGAACTAACCCTTTAATGTCCAATAATTTGTTGAACTTACTTAAAACAATTTAGTAATCTGTACTGTTTGCATGCTATGCCTTTGTTACTCAGAAAAAAAGCATTACTTGACTAGACTTCATAAATCCAACAGTAATTCTAACTAACACTTTTTGTAAACTTTACTTAATGTCTTAACTTAATTGTAAAAATCGATTAATATGTATTTACACACTATGCTTTGTTAACTCAGAAAACCCAAGTGTAGATTCATTGATTGGTTTGAGTGTGTGTTTTGTGGCAGGGGAGAAATTTTACTTTTCACTAATTTTCTCCACTTCTGCAGTTATTTTTCTCTGTTTGCACTCACTCATTTCCCATGAATCATTGAATCATTACGACTGACATAGCGTGTTACAAAATAAATCCTAAAACATTACACTCCTAAGAAAGGTACAAAAGCTGTCACTGGGGTGGTACCCTTAAAAAAAGTTCACCTTTGTACCTAAAGATAGAATATTTATTTTTTAATTTGTATTTTTAATCTTCTCTTTAGAAAAGCTTAGCCTGCTACATTTGTTAATGTGATTGCATTTGCAGATGTATCTCATCATGGTCACATTTAACGCAACTGAACATGACATACCGTCAAAATAATTTCCCAGGTTCCGCATTAAACACAAAAAACTGAACCAATTGAATATATGATATTTTATTTTGTTCTTCTTGGTGCAGCTGCCATCTTGAAAAGCTTGTAAAAAATCACCTAAGTGTTATTGTCTTTTGACTTAAAAAAAATAAAACAGCCTAAGTGGGCGATTTTACCAGAGGTGGCCAGCATCATGCAAAATAATCATAATAATAATATTTTTTGTCAAAAAATTACTTAGGCAATTATTTTAGGAAGCTGACGATATAAGGAACATGTTCATATGAATCTAAAAATAAAAGCCCAGCACGCACAGACGTCAAATAAACACCAGGCACGCAGGCAGGAGGAGGCTACATCGTGACAGGCGTGTATAAAGTGTACTCGAACGAGTTTAGTGGGTAAGCGACAACAAAACCTTTTCTAAAACTTGACGTGTATGAAAAAAGCTAGTTATTTTTGTTCGTAGGCTATTATCACTTGTCACGTTGCCAGTGCGCAGCTCTTCATAGCCAAATCGAAGTCACTGAGTGAAGTATGAATGGAAAGAGCACGTGTGCACCGCTGCCTCATTAGTTATGCGCAAAGATAACGACTGCCACGACAGTCTTGGCCACAGTAACGTTCCGGGAGAGTAGACACCCTAAGCCCCCAAACAAATAAAGTCTTAAATTCGACCTCCCAATCTTTATTATGGTAATTTCTCTAATGCAGATTGGAACATAATTGGTAACAATATGTACACAGCATAATCTTTTCCTAGGCTGCCTGACAGTGACGGAATGGAGATAAGAGTACAGAGAAGTCTGGTGAAAGAGGACATTCAGGCTCCATTAACATCTATTTTTCTGTTTTTACAACATGTAGCAATATTTAGAGCATTGTATTAAAAAAAAAAAAGGTTCACCAAAATATGAAAATTCTATTATCGTTTACTCACCCACACATGTAGTTCCCAAAGTCAATTGACTTGCATTTCTGTGGACCACTAAATAGCCTAGGCTAATACATTTTGCTCCCAGTCATGCTTTAAGATAAAGAGCTTCTCGTGTCAAACATATCATCATTTTAATGATTTAATGTTACAATACATTTTCCTGGTGAGCTGTAACTGTTGCAACCAGATTTAGTCGAGAACCAGATCAGTCCAATTTGTAAACAAATCATAGCCTACTTTTCTTTGCAAACTCGATCAGTTGTTTTATTGAGGGGGAAAAACAGATGTAAAAGAACATTTCATTCATAAAATCAGACGTACATCACTATAATGAAGGGTTCAAGGGAGAGCTATGGTGGATAGGCCTATATCAAGATGAATGACTTAAATGTGATCTGTTTCTTGCTCAAACCGGTATAGGCTAAAAATTCACATGACTTAGAATGTACTCTACAGTAAATGACAATGTTCATTTTTGGGTGATTATCCTTTAAAGTCTTATTTAGAGGAATAAAAAAAATGAAATCTGACCAGACTCAATCATTCTCAAAGTTATTCATAAATTTCTATAAAACGGTTTATACCAAGCTCCCACGAAGCCTTGTTTGAAAGTATACCATGTGAGGTAAACTGTGAGGAATGGTCGTGGAAGTAGTGATGATGACGCATGACAATGGAGAATGGATCTTTATGATAATATATGAAAGGCTTGCGTCATTAAGTAACAAAGAGCTTCCATTTTTCTTCCTTTGTCATGAATTTATAGAGCTTCTCTGCCACTGTTGTTTAATTGAGCCTATTGTGAGGAGGACTGTATGAAGTAGGCTACCTGAGGAGGAGGCATGTAGTTTAAGACATTTTCATGTAATCATTAGCATCTGCGACCTAATGGAAATTCAATCTATATTAAGTGAAACCCTTGGCTTTTACAGACTCAACTGTCAAAAGTGTGTGGTTTAAAGGTGCTATGTGTACAAATTCTGAGTATCTATTAACAGAAATGCATTATGACATCCATAACTCAGTTTTCAGTGGTGTGTAAAGAACTTAATAAACCATAATGTTGACAAGTCGATCTTGGAAGCATTGTAAGTCGATACCAAAGAGTTTTCAAAATCAGAGAAAAAAAGCTTATTGTGTTTATTAAATGGTGTCTAGGGGATGTGGAGGTGTGCACGCTGTTACAATCATGTCATTTTTGCCGCGCACACCTTTGGGCTCATGCAGACGCGACGAGTTTAAAGAAGGTTTTACGCTTTAACCAGCTCAGCCACAGTAACATATAATATTTAGCCAGCTAAACTTTTATTACCCTGTTAGAAAAAATATATAGTTGCTTAGTTTCAAGTGGTTCTTCTCCCTCGCTGTATTATGGGTTTGCTATGTGGGGAGTAATGTGCCGCTGGTTACGTTTGTGAGACAATCAGCTGATTACTAATATTATATTATATATTAAGACCCTTAATCCTCACGTGACTATGGCTTTGTAAACTTTATCCATGATGTGGTTTATAATGAACTGTGGTACAGAAACGGTGACAATGTTACACACTCTTAGCTTTCTCTGCTGTCTCAGACGACGATATGCGTGTCCCTTTTAGTCAATATTGGCTTTTTAGCCGATATGTGCGTCCCTTTTCAAGCTGTGGACCTTGGCTGGCGCATAGCCTACAATATACATTGTATTAAACCTTACTTGAACTAAAACAAATCTGTGAGAAATAAAGTATAGCCTGTTCAATAGAGCCTAATTAAATTACATTTTCACAAATATATGATGTTAAGAAAGTACACAAAAAAATAATATGTATATGGTAACACTTTATTTTAAGGTGTCATTGTGTAATTATTTATTGAATTAGGCTACTGAGTAATACTAATTAACATGTACTTACTATATGGTGAGGGTATGATTAGGATGTGGTTGAGAGTTATTTGCGATGTAATGATGCATAATTAACTGTTATTACTATGGTAAATACATGTAAACAACAAGTGTTACCTTATATTGTTAGTGAATATTATTTGGTCCTACTTTATATTAAATGTAAATACTTAATTTAAATATATTTTTTTTTAATCCCTGAATGCAATTACAGCAGTAATTAATTTCTGTAATTATCTTACCCTTATGCCACCTCAACAGCAGCAAGTGTTTTTCGATTTCAAAGAGTCATGAGTAGATTTTCAAAAGCGCGACCAATAATTTACATAACTATAACTATCCATGTACGAGTTTTCAATGTCTCTGTTGAGTTTCAAGAAGCAAAATGTCATTTTACACGACTGCACTTTGCAAGGTACAAACTAAACTAGCTGCGAACTTTCTGTCCCAATTTAAAAGAGCTCAAGACCTGGTGCGAACTGACTACCCTGTTGAGCACTAATAAGCTCGAGTATAATATATAAGAATAAAAGTTGGTGCGCATCCACAAAATTTCCACCACTGTAACTTTAGATATCACACAGTCAGCGAATCTGTGATCATTTTCCTCAAAGTACGCGTCCCAATTCCTGTTCGCCACAAAGGCAGATAGAGAGATGTGATGTGTCAGTTCTGTGTTTTTTCCCCCTCCGATGTTTCTTACACTTCATCTGGAGGGCTGTAACGATACGATACATTTGGTGACATTTCCATGCTGACCTCCTCCCACTCTTTCCACACAAATTGGCGTTATTGAAATCTGAGCAAACTCGCACATTTTTCCGACAGACAACCTGTGCAACCTCACATAATTGAGGCTGATAAATATGTGATTCAAACTAAGAATATTCATCAACTCTGAGCACTTCAGAAATGCACCTGGCAAGAGAACAAATTTGCATTTTCATTCTTTATCGGAGTAAAATGTGAATGCATGTCATTAGGCAGGAGAGATGCAATTACAGGGCGAAAGGAGAAAGTCCTCCCACACACATTTTTACCTTCCAGAGAGGCATGTCAGAATTAATAAACCTGTGTCTGCAAATGAAAATCCTTGCTAAAAGCATGGGACAGGTGACATGTAGTTTCGCTCTTTTCGATGCAGACTAGATTTCAATAATTTGGCCCATTTAGCTCTGCAAATTCGTCACGCTAAAGTGAAAGTTGTCGTATGAAAGGACTAAAATAATCCATCTGCCGTCCAACTCTCAATGATACTTCATGACAACAATAACCCGACAATGACACAGCCTTCAGTAGAGCTTTTCGAAATCTACCGTGGCTATCTTCGTGTCTATAATCGTAACTGCCACATGAAGTAGATGTGGAAAAAAAATATCTTTGCTTTCAATGCCAAAGAAAAATGGGATTTAATCCACTCAAAGACTGAGCCCGTGTGAATTGCAAAAAGAAACTCAAAGGCTTTCAATTGAGTTCCAGCGCAAAGGGACAACAGCTTTCGAGAGCGATTCAGTTCGCTCAAAAATTAGCTCTCACGACAGAGGGACGATAGATTTATCAAGACTGCCCAAAGGATAACATGCATCTTTCAAGTACACCATCGCCAGAGACATGCAATTGAGCTGCAGTCGGTGAATGGAGCGTAGACAATGATGAGTATCTACAAATAAATTAACTACAACAAGGTGGTGTATTAGAGCTATATTTTCTGACAAGAAGAGGACATCATCACATAAAGCAGCAAATGGCTGACATTGCTCCGAGTGTAGCTGGATTACAAGGTGGATATGCTCCTGTGCTGTACACTTCTAAGACAAAGGCTGTGATAGACTTTGAAATGTTTTTATTTCCTCTGGTCCAAATACGGACCATGTATTCATGGGAATCAGGTGAAAACACAAAGTGTGTGCCCGGTTGAGCCTGGAGGAAGGTGCTGGACTCCAGCAGGGATGAAGGTCCTAAGGCAGGGAGGGTAGTCTGTATCTCGCACGTTACAACATCTTCCTCTGCTCAAACTCCTGCAGAGAACAGGGAAGTGCAAACAGGAGTCAAACAAACATGATCAGCAAGGGCCCGCCGCGAATATGACCGGAGCAGGGGTCTGTTATGTGCGAGTCAACAGTTTACTTGTTTAAAAGAATGAAGTAGACAATACAGAAGATAAATTAAATATGAAAAAGAAATTCAGTTCAAGAAAGGCAGTTACTTGATCATTTTCATATTAAATCTTACCTACAAACCTTTTATGTACTGTTTTTACTATGCAGAGCACTTTTCAAAACCTGTTATTATAATTAAAACGAAAATTAAAATGAAGCAAATTTATTTATTCAAATGGAACACAAAAAGAGAATGTCCACATTGCTATTTTCTTTGGCTGCACAATTAATTGCATTTTAATCATGAAAACGATTTCTGCTTCTCTCGATTAATCAAAAATAACCGCCACAATATTGCACAACAATTTATACAGAAAATCCGTTTTTCTTTTAATTTGATATTTGCGCATTGGTAACAAACCTCGTCTGTTCATTCTTGGGGTTGCCAAATAGAGCTTTTCTCTTAAAAGAAGACATTTCTTCTGTGTTTTACTTAATCTTTGCAATCAGTGCTTGCTCTCGCTGTGTGTGTGTTTGTACCATTTTTAAAATGGCTAAATTGTTCAGGCTTTATTCAGTCATCTTGGCATCTCTAATAGTCTTTCTTTAGGAATCTATAGCATTTTTTTTTTCATATATGTGGAAAATCTGAAAAGCTCCCTGCATTAAATAGAAGATGGCTTTGTGAGTCTCAGGATTTGAGGCCATATAAAGGTTAATAGCACAAAAAAAAAAACACATTTAGGGAAGCTGTGGGTAAACACATAAAGCTGTGAGAAATGCATTGCATGATACAAAGACAAATGTAGATTGTTTCAGTCAGGAATAGCTATTTACATAGTTAATTTACAAAGGCATACAGCAACAGGGTGATGTATTTTGTTTTTGAAAATGCATTTTCCTTAAACTAAGGGTGACGGAATGGTGCATTTCAGAGAGAATTCCCTTATGCAAATGTCATGTTTTAGAAACGAAGATGCTCGGGTTCTTCGGTAAAAATACTTGAAGCATCACTGTCATCTAGTGGTCAAGCAGTGCATTGTCTCCAGCACTCTGAACTAATATTGCAGTGAATGGCCTTGAGTAACTTAAGAAATTAAGTATTTGCTGTGATTACATCATTAGTAATGAAAGAGATGGTAAATGAATGAAAGTGATTAGTATATTCCCGTGTTGTATCCAGTAGTGCACTAGTAGGACTGGATGGTTTATTGAATATTCACAACATATTTGCAAAGCTTTTGTGATAGGCCTACATGTGAAATTGAACGATCGTGCATATTAAGTCATTAATTTTCTTAAAAATGTAGTGTTAAGAAAGACATTTTGGAAAAATAGTGTTTGATTTTTTTTTTTTTTGATACATTTCCATGAATCAGTTCAAATTGTCTGCTTACATTAAGATGTTTAACACTAATTTAAAAGTTTGTTTGTATAATCGGTCAAAAATCTTTACAGAAGCATCCCAGTGTGGCATTTTACACTCTATATGATGTATATATGTATGTGTGTGTGTGTGTGTGTATGTATATATATATATATATATATATATATTTTTTTTTTTTTTTTTTTTTTTCAAGCTGTATCGTTTTCAAAAGTGATGGAAAAGCTGATGGAGTAATCATTACTCCAGTCTTCAGTGTCACATGATCCTTCAGAAATCATTCTAAAATGCTCAATTGGTGTGCAAGAAATTATAACTTTGTTAAAAGGTTTGTGCAGCATAATATTTTTCTGAAATATTTTTATATTTTTCAGGATTGTTTGAAGAATAGAAAGTTCAAAATGCAATTTAATGCATCCTTACTGAACAGAAGTATTACCACAATCTTGCTGACCCAAAATATTTTTAACAATAGCATTTAATTGTTCTTCAGTTTACTTAATCAAAAGTGATCATTACTTTAAGATAACATAACAAAAGTGTTCACTTAAAGGATAGCTCGCCATAAAATCAAAATTTTGTCATAAATTATTCACCCTCGTGTCATTCCAAACCTGTAAGACTTCCGTTCATCTTCGGAACACAAATAAATATATTTTTAAAGAAATCTGATAGCTTTCTGTCCCTCAGTTGACAGCATACACAATTACCACTTGTCTTTGACACTTCAAAAAGTTCATAAATAGATGGTAAAATAAACCTAATTCTAGTCTAATTGAGCGGGGTTTTTTTTCAAATTTTCTGGAGAGACATGATCGCTTTATATAATGAAGAGATTGAATTTAGGCTTTTATTTACAGTACATAAACATTCATCAACACATCAGTTATGGAAGACGCGTTTGCTTGACGTGCAGGAACCAATGAGGTTCATTCTCTCGGGTCAAGCAGTTTCGGTTGAGCTTCTGCTTATATTCGCTGATCAAGATTTGTATGTGAATAAAATATACGTGTTCATCATATAAAGTGATTGAGTCTCTTCAGAAAAAATTGGACTAAGCCGCTCAATTCATATAGATTAGTTTTATGATCTCTATAAACTTTCGAGTCCAGAAAGGTCTCAGATTTCATCAAAAAGATGAACAAAAGGTATTTCGTTTTAAATTTGATTTGGTCAAAATACTGAATAGTCATAAAGTGGACAAATATTTCTTGGTTATATCATCCAGGCAGAAACACAAGGAATAATGAGAAACACCGTGGGATAAAGGTTAAGATATTGTCAGTTGCCAACATATGTGTGTGATAACATGGAGGAAATGCTTTGAGGCGTGCGTACGTGGCATCATTATTAAATTGGCCAATGAGATAAACACAGACGTATGAACACAATGGGCTGCAAAATTAACAACCAGCCAGAGTGTTTTTCATCATTACTTCCAATGATTACAAATTAGAATCCAGGGGTGTGGTGGAAGAGGAAAGAAAATGGTATTGATGCAGAGGAAGGAGCGTTTGCTAGTGCTGATAATGAAAGGCTAAAATGATGAATGAGGGTAATACACGCTTTCACTTTTTATACATCTTGTTAAAAACGCTGGCTGTGATAAATTGAGATAAAGAGGCAGAGCTGCTAAGTCACCAATATAAATGGAGGTTTGTTCAGTTTCTCTCTTGTGGTGTAGCTTTCTATTGAATACCTTACGGTAAAAACTGCTGTGATTGTCTAAGGGGGCCCTTTATACAAGTGACTGTTTGGCCCACAGAACAGTGGATTTCCTAGAGCCACACAAACCGATAAAAACACTTTAAAAAGAGTTCTCAGCAAGCTGACCAGCTTACTGTGAGAAATCAAACTAAAAGGAGAGAAATTAAAAAGGTTTTTTACAAAAAATAACATATTTAATGGCTTGCTCTCTCAGCACGCTTGAGTTTGCAGAAGCTAAAAACGGTTGAGCATTTAGGCCATGTCCACACGGACATTTTTTATAACTGAATTTTTTTATGCGTTTCGGCCATTCGTCCACTGAAACAGACACAGAAACCGAACATTTTTGAATACCCCTCCTAGGGTGAGGATTTTCAGAAACACCGGTTACAGTGTTGTCGTGTAGAGAAAACCGGGGTTTTTGCCTTGCAACGTCAGAGTATGCGCACGCGTTATCCGTTATCCGCCTACCGGAACCTGTAAAAACTTTTTGTTAGGCTTCTGTGGCTTTACGGTTAGGGTTATATCGCCGCCTGCTGGTGTGGCATGCTCTTGTGCAAAAAATGTGCAGAGTTGGGGGTTGAGAAACACTGATTTAGACAGCAAGACTGAGAGACAACGGTCTCACCTTGAACATGGTGCTGCCCAGCTGAGCCGGAGACATGCTGATGACGACTCCAGCCGACTGCAGGGCGGCGATCTTCTCTTTGGCTCCCCCCTTGCCTCCAGCAATGATGGCTCCTGCGTGGCCCATTCTCCTTCCAGGAGGGGCTGTCAAGCCAGCAATGAACGACACCACTGGCTTAGCATTGGCACCCTAAAAAAAAAAAAAAAAAAAAAAGTTAAGACCTTTTTTTAAAAAACTAGATTAGTACTTACATCCAGCAAGGATTCGTAAAGACTTTTACACTATTACTTTTGCTTTCCCCCAAGAAAGTTCGCATTTACTCGCAAAACTTTCGCATTTCCCAGAGAAACGCTGTTCGCTCTCAAAACGTTTGCATTTCCCGGAGAAACGTTTTGTTCACTTGCAAAACTTTAGTGTTGCCCCAAGGAAGGTTGTGCTTGCTAGTAAAACTTTTAATGCCCCAAAAATGTTTGCGTGCACTTGTAAAACTTTAGTGTTCCCCCAAGAAATGTTGTTTGCTCGTAAAACTTTTGCGTTGCCCCAAAAAATGTTGCATTTGCTTGTAAAACGTTTGTGTTCCCCAAGAAATGTTTTGTTGCCCCAAGAAACATTGCGTTCGCTTTAAAAATGTAAATTCCCCTAAGAGCTCCATAGTTTTCAACATTGATAATAATTAGGGCTGTCAAATGATTAACTTTGATTAATCACATCCAAAATAAAAGTTTGTGTTTACATGATATAAGTGGGTGCACTGTGTAAAATTATTGTATATATATATATATATATATATATATATATATATATATATAAATACACACACATGCTTGTATATATTAAAGAAATATTTTCATGTATATACTGTATATAGATTTATATGTAATTTATATTATATATATATATATAAATATTTTATATATAAATCATTTTTTTTTCCTAAAATATACATGCATGTGTGTGTATATATATATATATATATATATATATATATATATACATACACACACACAACATAATTATACACAGTGCACCCACATATATTATGTAAACACAAACTTTTATTTTGGATGCGATTAATCATTATTAATCGTTTGATAGCCCTAATAATAATAAGAAATGATTCTTGAAATTATTGAAATAAAAGCAGCCTTAGTGAGAATTTACAAAAACATTTTTTTTTTTAATCTTACCGACTCCAAACTTCTGAATGGTAGTGTGTGTCTGTGATACCCAAAACTAATTTTGTATAAACACAATGTACAGCAGAAAAGTGTTTTAATTTGAGCACAGCATTATGGGTATCCATTTAAAAAAAAACTATGGTCATAGTAAAGCTAAGCAAGGCATACAAGAATAATGTTTTAAGAAAATTACAGAAAGTGAGTCTATTTTTTTTAGACTTGTAAATAAGAGACAAAGATAAGTGCAGGGGCTTTTAGGTGGTGCATATTGTGCACAAAACTGGCATTACAAAGAAGGCAGATCAAGGCATCTAATAGCATATGTGGGAGTAAGCAGATGAGCAGACAGTGGTTAGAGTCTGTCATTTAATACAATCTCACTTTCATGGAGGGTACTGTAATTTGTCATGTCCATGCCAATTAACTGCCATCGCTGATGGACCATCAAGCTCAGGCTGTTTTTTCTTCATTCCAACCATATTTTGCCCTCATGAATGACATCATAATTCCAGAATGAGATGTGGGCTGTCGTAATCGCACCAGCGAGGGGCAACAGGTGGACAAGAGTGTCTAGAATGAAACGGTAGAATAGCATTTTGGATGTTTTTAAATCCGTTTTGACAGCTTTTCTTAGAAAGGCTGAAATACTAAGCCAAATACTAACTTTGAACTCTGATGAGGCTGTACCAAAAACTCAAGGCTTGGCTGGTTACCATGTGTCAGTCCCATCATGCTAGGGGGAAAGCATATTTCTGTAATGACAGCCACTGCAAAAGCTGTATATTCTGATAAAACTATTTTATCTTATAATTATATTACAGAAGATATTTTTCAGTTGTATACTTCGGGGGTTCCCGTCCAGTGTCAGCTGAGCTATTGCCAGAGATCAATAGGGATGCTAATGGATTGTTTTCTACAGTGTAATAGACCTCCCTGGGCTTAAATGGAGCCAGCACTAATTCAGACGTTCCCATTAGAATCTCACAAGAGGGAAGGACCCTAAACTTCACAGGCAATTTTTGATTTCACTAAAAACTTTAAATGGGAATGCAAACTTGAGGTACAGACGATGAAATGAATGTGACCGCCAGTCAAAGACAGTCTAACCTAATACTTGATAATCTTCAACTACCCGCTAACATTATAATGCGCCACAGGAGCCGTCTTCGGTTCAAAGCTCAAGCTCTGCTCATGCTGTTCATGTTCATGCAGCCGACTGCAGACTAAAGCCTAATCTGGGAAGATTACGATAATGAATTGAGGAAATTACATTTTGTTCATGCACAAAACCTTGTGAGAATGCTGAAATGGAACGTCATCCTTTCATTTTGTGCTCCTCTTTTGTTGAATGACAATGACTTTCTCAGACACTCTCCAAACAACCCTATTTTAAAAGTAACCCAAATGCTGTCATTATTTACTCGTTGTTGTTGCGAAAATTCTTCTGTGTCCACAAAAAAAAAAAAAAAAAAAAAAAAAAACGAATTGAATGGATTTTTACAGAAGAAAATGATAGACAGACATGCAATGAACAATTGCAGAAAGCACAATTTGTCAGGTTTTCATGTTAACTATTGGAAATGTTCTTCTAGATCATTCAGCAACTCCCAATATTGTATTGTCGCAGTGACTGTGGACTGCAAGTGGATCTTAATGGGCAACATTCCCTAGGTGACAAATGTTAGCAATAAGCAAAAACAGGCATATAGCTGACAACCACTTGAGAGGAATATTCATATCAATATGCTAATTTGACTGAAAAGCAATTTTGCAGTTTGCCTTGGCAATTCTGACACAAGGACTTACTGGTGTATGTGTGTAGTAGGCAGTTGATTAATTGACAGAAAAGAGGAAAACAGGGTACTCACACCATTATTTGCACAATGCCACCGCAGCTAATAAAAAGAGATATGGATCCAACAGGAAGTGTGGGGGCGTTTAAATGTGCTGTGAAGTTATGGGATTGGACCATGAGCTTTGTCACTACTATTATTCTAAGAGAAAAAAAAAACAAAAAAAAACCAGACGCCTAGGCCAGTCTAAAAGGGTTCATACAACATAAATCTGACGCAACTTTTTCAAGAGCTAAAAGTTTACAAGCTCCTGCATGAATTGCCGCTTCCATTACCGTCTGGAACCTATTGTATCACCCCTGTCTGCACTTCTTAATGAGACTCGTACGCATTTAACAATCTGATCGATTCAGGTCTTGTTAACAGCGGCACAAACGGGAAATGTTATAACTGTCAAATGCTTCTCCCAAGGCTGACTCCACTGCATGAAATGTAGCATGACCATGTATTGATCTCCATTATTCATGGCCAAGGCCATCTTTGGAGCGTTCACTTAAAAACTACCTTGTTGAGGTAATGAGAAAAGTTTACCTGAAAGGACCAATTTCAGACAATCAGCAACTAGTCGGTGAGGAATAATTCAATTTCCTCACTAATTTAACTGACAGGTTGGGAAAGAGGAAAGTTTCACAGCGCTAATGCGTGCTTAAAGAGCTACACGCTTGCTTTTCTCAGAGAACACAAAAACGCTTAATAGTTTCCGCAACTATGAAACTTCTCAACAATGCTGAAAATTGCAGGTTGAGATTTTGCCGTTTCAGTTCAATTCAAATGTGGCAACAATAAAAACGAGCTCTTTAAAACAGTCTGATTCACGGGATATAAAAAGAGGCACTTTGAACATGAGGCACTTGTTCACACAGTTAACATGTGCAAAGTGATTTGCTTGATTTTTCTGAGGTTACCGTGCCCCTCCGCTGCCACGCTCTCAGACTTGAGTTCCATCTGAATAATGTCTGGCTGTCTGAGTTGCTCTTGAGAAAATGGATTTTCGTGCATCGGTTTGCTGTACGCAATTTGGCACAATCAGCACGGCTGAAACCATTCCACGAGTATTTCTAGTGCCAACGCTTGTTTTTAAACATCACAGACATAAAAAAATTCCTCCCAATACAAGAAACATGTAAACGCATCAGCTCTCTCAATGGCTCTCAGACTGGAGGAATAAATATGACATGTTTAATGATGACACAAGCTGAGGCTCTTCTAGAGATGTGGGGGAGGTCTTTGATTGTGAGTGAAATTCAGCCAGGCTGGTCCAAAGATCACAATGAAAACCCTGTAGATATTTCTTCACAGCCAAAACAGATCAAAGAGCAGTTGGAGACTGATTTCTCATTCACAGAAACAATGTGAGCTCAGGGGTGAGTAGCTCCAGCCAGCAAAGAAAGAGGAGCTCCATGTGAGGTGGGGGTTCCTGTTTGCTGGAGAAAGCTGCGATATCCAGGAGATAAAAAACATTGTGTACGTCCCAAGGGCGAAGAAAAAAATACTGTAAGCAATGATTCATGGTTCTAAAAGTGACTCATGAATGAATAGCAGTGATTCTTAACCTTTGAGTGGTGTGTGTGTGTGTTCTTAAAGGCAGTTCACCAAAAATAAAATAAAACCAGCTTAGAATATGCATGAGATGTCTTTTGAATGGATAAAATAGCTTTCTGTGATGAACAGATGGAAATATTAAACCTAATTTGCATGTTTAAATATGGCATCTGATGTTAACGATGCCAAACATCATTAGTTCTCAATGTCTCAAAAGAACATGACTTGTCAATGAGATGTTTTCCATTGACTTACAGCCTATATTTTACTCTGTCCTCACACAAAACTGTAATATGACTTCAGAAGACTTGACTTTAGTGAAAGAGTCAAATGGATTACTTTTATGATACTTTTTTCATGCTTTTGTTATTTTGGAGCTTGCCAGACCCTGGTCTCTATTGAGTGTTGATGGTTTAGAAAAAGAGTATTGTGAACATTTTGACTAACATTTCCTTTTGTGACTGACAGAAGAAGTTATTTGAGTTTGAATGAATGAATGAATGAATGAATGAATGAATGAATTAATTTTAGGGTGAACTACTACCTGTATACAGCCAGAAGTATTGTTTATTTTACATGCATTTGCAGAACAAATTTGGCCTAAAAAATAATAAAAATATTAGGGCTGTCAAACAATTAATCACATCCAAAATAAATGTTTGTGTTTACATAATATATGTGGGTCCACTGTGTATAATTATTTTATTTATATATATATATATATATATATATAGAAATATTTTCATGTAAATACTGTATATAGATTTATAGATATTTATTTTATATATATACACATATTTTGTATATAAATAATATTTCTTTCTTAAATACGCATGCATGTGTGTGTATTTATATATATACAAAATAATTATTCACAGTGGACCCACATATATTATGTAAACACAAACTTTTATTTTGGATGCGATTAATCGTTTGACAGCCCTAAAAAATATTTTAATTGTCGTTAACCAACAACAGGAGGTTGCTGTTGAAGAAAGATTTGGAGATAGCACAAAGATAGCCTTGTGTTTTGAGTGTGTGTTAAAAGGTTGAGGTAATATTAAAAAAATTAAAAACATTCCGACATATACTCTTTAAATTTAACAGGATTTCTCAGTTACGAAACCACGTGTGAACATTGGAAGCAACTTACAGAGTTGTGCTGTTTCAGGTACTCTGCCGCATTCTCTTCTGCATCTCCTCCAATCTCTCCAATCAGAATGATGCCTTCGGTTTTTGGGTCGTGCAAGAACACCTCCAGGCAGTCAATGAAGTTAGTGCCATTAAAAGGGTCTCCACCGATACCTGAAAGAAAAGACACTTTATTCAAAGACCTCTCTGTACTAAACACTTCCTGTAGTCTAGGCAGATGTATTATAATGGATGACTGATGGCTAGTTTGCCATACCAATGCACAGCGACTGGCCCAGACCCACTTGGGTCGTCTGATGTACTGCTTCATACGTAAGAGTGCCCGATCTAGATACAATGCCTGAGAAAATAAAGAGAATAGAGCAAGATAAAGATAAATTGCAATTTTATAGTGCTACTAATTATTAGATAAAAATAAAAAAAACAATACTAGCAATTTAAATTCACACTGCATTATTTAACAGGTAAAGGTTCAAACATATGATTACTTAATAGGTACAGTATAATGTAATAACAGACAGCCAAATGAATACATCAAAGTGTGAGTCTCTTCCATTGATTGTGTTCTGCAGACCATACACTTACAGTATAGAACCTTAAATGGTTCTTTCAGGTGCTAGAAGATTTAGTCTTAATAAATAATTTGATTTATTTTTATGAAATTTTATGAATTAAACAGTTAATAAACATACTTTATCACAAGATAAAAATTAAATGACCATTAAACATGACAGTACTATGTAATCCTTTAAGGCATTTATACTTGTATAGAACATTTTGGGCATTAAGAGTTCCTTAAAAATTCAGAAGTCGAGAATTCTAGGTTTTTATATTGAACCACATTGAATGCTTTAATTTCTAAGAGTGTAGTTTCCTTTCTTCACAATATTCTAGAGCAAAAATGTCAATTCCTAGCAGGATTTAACATTTTAATGCACTTTTGCTGCTCTCAGTTATGTCCCTCATGCCCAATGAAACCAAGAGGAAACTAGCCAGCGTTAAACAAAAAAAAAAAAAATCTTTCCAAATGTCAACCGTAACCTAATAGAAAAACAGTACTGGGAAAGGCCAATTTCAGCTGAACTATTTTCAGACAGACGAGGTCATAACTCTTATTATAGGAAGAGACACCAAGCCGAACTCTGAGTACTATTCATCAGAGCTCCTCAAAAACCTGTGTTATCCGTCTAGTGATGTAACGGCACAGCCCTGCAGTTTAAAATTCCTAGACAGAGCACTGATGAGAAGTTATCTGCATGCTCTCTTTTTAGCAGTCTGAACACTGCGCTGCGGTCTACATCTGAGTTCATGTTCGAGCAGAGACTTTTCATCATCCCTGACATGGTGAGAGACACTCTTACAAATCAAACACATTAAAAAGTGTCCATTTCAAATTGAGACCCTGTGGCTCTGTCTGTCTGATGCTTCTTTTATGAACGTGAAGACAGGAGGAGCGCTAGGCTTTGCAAGGATCTTTTAAGATTCTATTCAATCAGTATGTGAGCTGCTCCAGTGTCAAACTCTTCTGGAAGGATGCGTTTACTTTGTCATAAAAAAAAGGTGTCATCCAGTGGAGCTCTTACCAACTCTTCCTTTCTTGTGGATGTGTCCAGGCATGATCCCAATTTTGCACTCACCAGGCTGCAAGTAGAGATTTAAAAAAAAAAAATACATTTTACTTCAGGACATTTCACAGGACATTTATGGTACATTTTTATATTAATTTTCTTATACATTATAGATATTTTAGTGCAAACAATCTAAGTGTATTCAAGTGTAAGTCATACGTGATAAAAGTGCTCCATGCGGCTCTAGAGGAGCATTAAAGGCCTTCGGAAGTGAAGAGTTTGTGTAAGAAAGAAACATACCCATATTTAAAACTTTGTCCAAAATAACTACCTTCCGACAGACAACCTATGCAAGTCAACTTACGCCAAAAGAGTAAGTAAAAAAGTTTTTCTTTATGTTTTTGCTGATTTTCTGAATGCTGATTTGCTGCTCAAAGTCTTCTTCTTTTTATAAATTCTGAAAATAGTTGCATGGAACATATTTCTGATTCTAAGAATCTTTGATCAATAGAAAATTCAATAGAACAGCAGTTAGTTGAGATAGAAATCTTTCGAAATCTAAAAAAGTTTTACTGTCACTTCATGAATTTTAACATGTCCCTGCTGAATAGAAGTACTAATTTTACAAAAATTACTACAGTTTACATTTTTTTTTCCAAGAAACTTTAAAATGGTAGAGTATAGAGACCGCTTTCCACAATCTAAATCATTTCAGATGGATAAAGGAACCTATCTTACTTTCCACCCCCTAATATCTTGATTCAACGGTCACATTACGGAAGTAAAATGGGTTGTGAATGTGTTCCATATTAACATTAAACTGTTTTTAAAAGAGACAGTGTTCAAATAGTGGCTTTGTGTTAAAATTACATCTACAATTTTGCCAAATTCAACCATATGCCTTCTCTTCAAAATTTACAGCATTTTAATCTCATAATACAAATTCTGTGTTAGTTGACTAAGGTTTCCAAAAACCTGTGTGGGTACAAAAAAAATATAATACTTTAGTTTAGGGTCCAATTCTCACTATTAACTAGTTGCTTATTAACATGCATCTTACTAGGACATTGGCTGTTTATTAGTACTTAAAAAGCACGTATTAATGTCTTATTCTGCATGAGCATATTCTACATCACTTAATAACACTACCAAAACTTAACAACTACATTACTAACTATTAATTATCAGTAATTGAGGAAAAGTTAGTTAGTTAGTCATAGTAAGAATTGGACCCTAAACTAAAGTGTGACCAAAAAAAAAAAACAGCATAAGTGCAGCTCTCACGTTGATGACACCGGGACAGTTGGGGCCAACGAGGCGGGTCTTGTTCTGGCGAAGCAGCTTGTGTTTGACCCGCACCATGTCCTGCTGAGGGATACCCTCAGTGATACAGACAGCTAGAGGCATCTCTGCGTCAATTGCTTCGATGATGGCCGCTGCAGCGAAAGGGGGCGGCACGTAGATCACGGTGGCTTCAGCCCCTGTGCCATCTTTAGCCTAAAAACAAAAAACAAATTACTCAATCAAAAAATAACATATCATTCACAGAACTAAAATAACACTTGGTCAAACATCTAATTTTAGCATTTCAGTTGCAGTTGGGTTTTATCTGAAAGGGTTTAAACTGATAAAGATTAAACAACCAGCCTCTAGCCTTTAACACTTCTGTTATGTTGGCATTGCTTGCTCGTCTAAATGAGTCCCCTTAAATGTCCCCTAGTACCCTCAGAGAATCAGACCAGCTGTCCAAAAAGTAACTGAGGCTTAAAGGAAACCGTCAGCAGTCACACAGACCATTACCTCCTTCACGGAGTTGAAGACTGGCAGACCCAGGTGTGTTTTGCCCCCCTTGCCTGGGGACACTCCTCCTACTAATTGAGAGCCATAGTCCAGAGACTGCTGACTGTGAAAGGTGCCCTAGAGACAGAGAGAGAAAAGGAGATCATTCAAGAAAGGAAAGAGATTAATTTGGCTCATTGTTCAGCATAGACCGCTTGTTTTGGATTAAGATTAAATGGGTCACATCACAAAACAAAAGGAAAATCTATCAAAACTTTATCCCCTGTCCAAAAAGATTGTTTGTTGATACAAACTACTCATTCTGAACACACAGATATTATCATTCCTAAACACCAAAAGAATAAAGATGTGAAAGTGAAGTGTGTGAAAGTTCACTAAACCTTGAGCCATTTCTGCTCATGTGAAGCACCTGTTGTTTTGCAAACCTTAGCAGTAGAAGGAGTGGCTGAAATGTATTTTTAACCAGGTCCATGATCATTTTATTCAATTTGATCTTAACCATTAATACAGCATAATTTTTGATTGGTTTGTGACAACACAACAAGTGATATGTTGTACACACAAAGAAACTGCTAAACATTGACATTTCTATTGAACTCAAAAGCAAACCCGCTGCCAAAGCATGAGCAGACCAAAGTGCAAAGGTGACATTTCTTAAAAGGCAGAAGTATAAAAAAAAAAAAAAGTTGTCAAAAGAAGAAAAAAAAGTGTCAAAGAGTGTGTGGGAAAATGTTTCCCACACACAAAATTTTTTTTTTTTTTTTTTTTACAAAAGTATAAAAATTATAGACAAATGTACAGTATGGACCTAAATAAAATAAAACAAATGAAAATAAAGTCAAAAATAAATAAATAAAACAATAATGACCTTAATGAAATAAAATAAAACAAAAAAATGTAATTAAAAAGTCTGTGACATTTTAAATTACATCTGTATAACTAACATGTGACACACTACTGGAACACCGAACCCAAAACCACTACACAAAGAAAAAAAAAAATATTATGCGCAATGGTCACGTATAGCATATTTTAGGCACGATTCTGCAAGATTCGCAGTATGTAGATAAATCTGCTTGGTTATTAAATTACAGACTAAATGTAAAGACACATGTGGAACATGATATATATAATTTCCCAGCATGCAGCCCAGAACATACCAGACTTACAAATGCACTTTCATTATGTGAAGCACTTTAAAATCAATGAATTCTGTAAAATAAAAATGGATCAGTAAAATACTATTTCCCCATGATTAAGGATTTAAACAGTCAGTGAAAATGGTACGTCACGAACTTCAACCTTCCTTTCCCGATATGTCCATGTTAATTATTACAAATTATTTTGAAACATCACAGATAAGTCCAAAGGTAAGGGTCGCCCATATCACATCAATATCTACCACTGTAATGTTTTATATATAATTAGAAGGAATGAGGAAACCTGGCACGTTTCCGCTCCATTTCCCCTCCGACCGTCCAACTTGCCAACTTTTCTACCATCATTTGTTCTTATGCTTTCATTAAGGCTGAAGTGCTGAGCTAACTTTGCCGTTTTTCCTCCACGCTGCCTCCGTTAACAGTGTAGCCATTAATTTGAGGTATGGTTTGCTTATGTAGCCGAACAGCAAAGTTAATATGCCGAGATGACACTCCAGTCATTCCTCATCCCCTTCTAATTATAATGAGTGTTCATTAAAACTTAATCTAATAACCCTTTATTATGGTAAAGAGCCGTTTGTAAGAGGGTGAAGGAGAGTTAGAGAAATGCAATGAGAGATTGGAAATAAATCACAGGGGTGAGAAAAGCAAGGTTATTGGATGCTGTGGACAGCAGTTTTAGCGTAAAGGGCCTATGGGCAGATGTCAAGAACAATCTTGATTGTCTTTCCTCACAATATGAAATAAAGCATGAAAGAATAGTACATATTTAAACTCAACCCAACACATAACAATAGTCTTTAAAACGGTCATGTCATATTTTTATTTTATACATTTAAAGTGCCCCTATTATGCTTTTTTAAAGGTTGTGTTGTGTTGGAGGTCTCCTTTATTACTACTTTAATTTGTATTATTTTTTTTTTAATGGGGAACTTGGCAACTATTTCAACTTACAGGGTTTTTTTTCTATCGCTAACAAGCGCTTACCCATACTTTACATACATTTTTTTTTTCAAAACTCACCCACCTACAAAACACATTTAACATTTACGCATGTAAATGTAGACGCTTTTATCCAAAGCGACTTACATTGCAAGCTACACATTTACATTCTCATTAGTTCTTGCTTTCCCTGGTAATCAAACCCATGACCTTGTCGTTGCAAGCACCAATGCTCTACTATTTGAACTACAGGAAAACTACAATTGACCAAATGGATAATTTTCTTCTCAAAAACAAAACATTTTGTTAAAAATATACTAACTCTTCGTTTCAAAATAGAACACATCTTTCTCTGCACACACTAACTTTACCAAAACTGATATCATTGCAGAAGCAGAGGTTTTTATACTGTATCTAAGGTTTGGAATATTGTTTTTGCTATTATGGGATGGTGTGTGTTAACATTTGTAAATACTGCAAAAACAATCCATGATTTTGTAGGGAGGTATAGCTTGTCTGTTAAGAAAATGTAAGCATTGTGAAATGTGAAATGCACTGACTGCATATTGTGTGAAAACTACAGGAAATGTGTGAATGGTATGGCCACAAAAGACCGATGCTGAGTTTTGAAAATGTGACAACTGGCTGAACAAACGCTTGTTGTCAACTGAAAAAAGACATTTAGAAATCATTTGGGTGGTTAAAGGGTTAGTTCACCCAAAAATGAAAATTAAGTCATTAATTACTCACCCCCATGCTGTACCTACCAACCCCGTAAGACCTTCGTTCATCTTCGGAACACAAATAAAGATATTTTTGATTGAATCTGAGAGCTGGATCAGTCCTATATAGACTGCCTAAGGGACTGGCTTTTGACGGCCCATAAAGTCATTAAAGAAAAGGTTTAAATATTCCATGTGCCGACAGCGACTCAATTATAAGTTTATCAAGCGACGAGAATACTTTTTTAAATAACGACTTTATTCGACTATTCCAGTACTTCCTTATGGGCGCATGCGCGAGAACTGAGACGAGGACGTTCTCATTCGACCACTTCTTGTTATTGGCTGCTCACCGCTTAGGAGTTTTACCGCCCCCTACCGTATAAGATGATGTGCTGATATAGCTGGAAGCGCAAAACTTTCTGTTTACAAGCAGAGGAAGATGCGCGCTGTACATACGCTTTTCAATTAGCGTATTTTCCGCACTATAAGGTGCACTTAAAAGCCTTTAATCTTCTCAAAAAACGACAGTGTTCCTTATAATCCGGAGCGCCTTATATATGGATCATCATTTTATACGGTAGGTGGCGGTAAAACTCCTAAGCAGTGAGCAGCCGGTAACAAGAAGTAGATGAAGGAGAACGTCCTCGTCTCAGTTCTCGCTCATGCGCCCATAAGGAAGTAATGGAATAGTCGAATAAAGTCGTTATTTATGTTTTTTTCACACAAAAAGTATTCTTGTCACTTGATAAACTTATAATTGAGCCGCTGTAGGCACATGGAATATTTAAACCTTTTCTTTAAAGGGACTCTGTGTAGATTTTTAGGTATTTTATTATCTGAAATCAATATTTTTATTCATAAATATGTCCTCAATGGTTTACAAATACCTCTGCAAATTATCTGACTTATCCTCGTAAATGAAGAATTTATTATCTTTATGTACATGGGACGGGTAGGTTCACGGAGGCTTCCATGTCCGTTCCGCCATCTTGAAAACTATAATAGCAGAGAGGGTCAAAAAGTACCACAAGCCAAACGCGTTTCCACAACGCGTTTTCGTTCAGACTCAGAGCCATCGTCACGTCACATTGAGAGGCGCATTCCCTGCAAGTTTAAACGGCTGCATTGTCCCTTTAATGACTTTATGGGCCGTCAAGAGCCAGTCCCTTAGGCAGTCTATGTAAGACTGATCCAGCTCTCAGATTCAATCAAAAATATCTTTATTTGTGTTCTGAAGATGAACGAAGGTCTTACGGGGTTGAAACAGCATGGGGGTGAGTAATTAATGACTTAATTTTTATTTTTGGGTGAACTAACCCTTTATATAACCTGTTCTGGTGAAAATGGTGACTTTCCCTGCTTCCCCCAGTGTTCCCATGCGGTAAACCATTTTTGCAACATGGGGAATAAAGTCCCGGTAAGTTGTAATAGGAAGCCTTGTGAGAAGCGAGAATGAGCATGAAACACAAACTGCTTTATGACAATTCGACATAATTCTATGATACTGTATTACTGTGTATGATGCATTACCCACCTCGGTAAACATAGCTCACACGATAAAGTTGGCCGGCTCAAATAATAACACATGCACATGAGCAGCGGTAGAAAGACAGAGGAGGGTGCCGCAAGTGAGTGTTTTAATGACAGTGTAGGGAAATATACGCCCAACAGCTGTAGGGGGAGCTTGATGAGAAAATATTGTACGTAAAAATCAGTGAAGAAATGGCTAGAGTTGCCATATTCCCCTTTAAATTGCTGATCACCTTATTTATTAGGAGCTGAAAACAGTTTGTTCGAAGATTCAGTCTAAATTCGAGGCTAATCAGGCCAGGCAACCATTTTCCAGTCTTCAACTGCCCAATTTTGGTGAGCTCTTGCAAATTGTCGCCTCTTTTTCCTATTTGTAGTGGAGATGAGTGGGACCCGGTGGAGCCTCGTGCTGTCAGAGCATGTGAGCGGAGTGGAGTGGGAGCGAGCAGGTGGATCTTGGACAGAGCGCAGAGCAGCATTTTTAATAAAAAGACAGAGCAACGCCCTATTTCCCGCTCCACTCACACCACGAGAAAACTCCACGTCTTTTCCCCGCCTGACTAAAGTTGCTTGCATAGTATTTAGCATCCCCAAGCGGGTCTGCGAGTGCAGAGAGGGTTTTCTCCGCGGCTGGCCTGCTTTCAAAAAACCACCGCATGTGTCTGAAGCCTCAGACATTGTCCAAACTCATGTTCTTGAAGGTGAACTCAAAAGAACCGTAGGCTAGATAAGGAAAGCAATACTTTTCTTTTTATTTTTTAAGTTTGAGCCAATTTAAATTGTTATCCATGTGCTCTCTGCGCAAAAGTTCAGTTAGATATAAATCTGGTGGCCTAATAGTTAATTTACTTTTTAATTTAAAACTTTGATGTAGGCCTATAGCCAAATTTTTATTTATATAATTAGGCCCATTGATTCGTTTATTTTTACAGCTTTTTTTTTTTTTTGATATAGGCCTAAGCCAATTAAAATTTTAATAGTGCGCGCTGCACAAAAGTTCAGTTAGGCTTATCAAAATCTGGCCTAATAATTAATTACTTTTAAACATTCATGTATATATTTTTTACATTTTTGTTTTATTAGGCCCATTTATTAGTTTAATTTTACAGCAGTTTGTGTGTTTTAAATTTAATTCTATTTTTTTAATTTCAAATTTAAATTTTTATCGTGCGCGTTGAGCAAAAGTTCAGTTATCAAAATTCTGGTTAATTTATTTTTAAAACTTTTATGTATATTTTTGTTTATATCATTTTTATTCAAATTATTAGGCCCATTTATTCGTTTAATTTTACTGGACTTTTTGTGTAGGTTACATTCTTGTTCTTACATAGGCTAGTCCTAATTTGTGGAAAATTAGGAAATACAAAAACAGGAAATAGTCAAGTCAAGTCAAATATATTTATATAGTGCTTTTCACAATACAGATTGTATCAAAGCTGCTTCACAGTATCAATCAAGACAACATCACAGTGTTTGTTTATTCATGAAAAAAGACTATCAAGACTGGTAGAGATGATCAATGGTATGATGGATCATTTAATTTGAATATCCCAAATAATACCTAAAAGTGAATACAAATACATGCAGATTTTTTTTTCCCTTTTTTGGAGCGAGCGGGGGCGATTTGAGTGGAGCGCGAAGCAAACTGTGTTGAGCACGGAGCGATAATGAGCGGAGCGGCCTGGTGTGGCTTTGAGCAGGGGAGAGGAGAACAGTTCCGTGAGCGAGGAGCGGAGATTCTCACCGCTCATATGCTCTGGTTGTAGCCCATCCGCCTCAAGGTTGTGCGTGTTGTGGCTTCACAAATGCTTTGCTGCATACCTCGGTTGTAACGAGTGGTTATTTCAGTCAAAGTTGCTCTTCAGCTTGAATCAGTCGGCCCATTCTTCTCTGACCTCTAGCATCAACAAGGTATTTTCGCGCCCAGGACTGATGTATACTGGGTGTTTTTCCTTTTTACACCATTCTTTGTAAACCCTAGAAATGGTTGTGTGTGAAAATTTCCTGTAATTGCTCAATGCTCAGCCAGTTTCCTGTCATTCAAGTAGACCACAACCATTGAGACAGCACTTCAATCAGTAACTAAATTGAAATAAAATTACTAAAATAAAACCAGACCTTTTCACATAATTTGGGCTGAAGTGCAGGGTGTTTTGGGGTGCATAGACTGGGGTTACACACCTGTTTTCCTGTGAAGCCTTGACAGATGACCTTAGTGTTCTTGTCGATGTAAAGGTTCTTCCTGTTTCCAGTATAACAGTGTCTCACCCCAGCCTGCTGCACTGCAAATACAAAGACAACAGCCATGGAATAAGAATCAATGATCAAATAAATCTAAAAGTGTATGAAACATTTCAGATGTTTACAAGTCTGCATTATGATCAAATGTTGCTGTTTGTATAAACACTGGAGTTCGTGTTTTCATTTTGTGTCCACCACACCTTGCCAGCAGTTTATTTACTAATCTGTCACAGTAAATGCAAAGTCAACTAGGAGGCTATATTAGTAAACTTAGTTTAGGCCAAAGTAGTAGTTGTTGGCTTCTCTTTCCCATTACTCTATACGTTCCCAGCAGGGTCTGATGTCCAAAGGTCATGCAGCTTCGACCTCTCAAAGAGTTTAGAAATAGTACAGGGTTGGAACAGACGGCAATAGTTGAACCAACAAATCCAATAAATTTATCAGTGATCAGCAAACAGTTTTGACTCTTTTACTCTATAGGACTTCAAGAAAAGGGCTATTGACCACAGCTGACAGGATTAAACGGCCCTTCCACATTTCTCTAGTTTAAAGTTCACGTAAACTACTCATAGACCAGGGGGTTTCAATCTTTTAGATGCCATGATGGACCCCCAATATGATCATTGCATTACTGCATATTGCATTAAATTGTAATTTAATTAAGTTTGTGATTTACGGTTCTTAAAAAGCACAGTATGCAGTGTATCACACAGGGAAGTTGGTCAACACTGCTTTCTGTTCAGCTGGAGTGAAAACTCCATAATTGACAGACAATTCAATTGCACAAGACTGGAAAACTTAAACCAAAAGTTTCAAAAATGGCAACACCCTTTCACAGACATTGTAACATGATTTGCTACATTATTATTATAGAAAGCAACTACAGACCTAACGTTACATGTCAAGACGGTCAACACGCGTTCAGCAGACTTATAAAGAATAGTGTTATTCTAGTTGAGGATTCACAATGAACAACATTGTGATAATAACTGTTGCAAAGACATAGTCTCTGTCCCTTAACGTTAGAGCATATAAATAAGCACTAAGTTTCAAATGATAGTGCTGTGTCTGTTACCTTCAAGTTAACGTTACTCAGATACTATCATTAACATATTAGAGACAATTTAAAAAGACAACCTCCTGACGAGGTTGAAATGAAACACATTTTACCAGAACAGGTCATTCGTTCATAAGTTAACTGTTAATATGTTACATTTGGTGCTGAAAACAGCAACACAAGAACAGCATTAGCATTAGCTGACTCACTGTGTCCGTTTAATCGAAATAGAAATAAATAAATGAATCCCACGTTTACAATATCTGCTGGAACAACGTCCAAACAAAGACAGAGATGTGTTTAAAATGTAAAAATGCTCGTATTCGTTTTACTTACAGAGGAACCGGGCAAACAACCTGCTATGAGACATCTTCGGTCATTCACCAATGACACCGGACAGACATGGACCTAAACGTCAGTATACATAGTAGTCCTGCTAGATGCCTGAAGAAATATAGTCGCCTTACATTTTTTACAGTCTATGGGTAACAGACATCTAAACACACTATAGCATTATATGCGATTTTAGAAATAAATGTGAATTAATCCATGAAAACGGGCATTATTTGCTTTAAAACGCAAGGAATTCTGGACAACGTTGTTCTACATAATATAATATAATAATATAATATAATATAATAATAGCATTACATTATTTTGATTATTTGCAGTATACACCACTGAAAGAAAGTGTATTACAGTTTTTCTCAGTCGCTTTGGTACATTTCTCACTGCACTATTTACATTTGCACAACAGTTAGTTCAACCTCAACCTAGTTCAACCACAACAGTTAGTTCAATATTTAGTCATTTGTGAACATCATAATTGCAGTTTCTCATTCGATCCAATTGCAAATGCTTTTGGACAGTTAGTTCAATATTTAGTCATTTGTGAACATCATAATTGCAGTTTCTCATTCGATCCAATTGCAAATGCTTTTGGACATGCATCAATTAATTTCATACAACTCTGCTGTTTTATAACATTATCATTTACTTATGGAGCCCGTTCTCATCCCAAAGCGCCATATAAGACGCTTTTGCAAAAGCGTAAATATCCAACGCACATGGCACTCTTTAACGTGAAATGAGACGCAGATATATTTGGGCAGAAGGCGCCCCCTAGTGGTCTAACCCTTACCCTACACCATACCTAAACTTAACCATTAACCGAAGCGTCTCATTAGACGTTAAAGGGTGCCATGTGCGTTGGATATTTACGCTTTTGCAAAAGCGTCCTATATGGCGCTTTGGGATGATTTACTTATGTCATGTCAGTCAAAATTAAATACATAGCTGTTGTTAAAATTTGTCAAAATTTATCACCTTTCACAGATGAGAAGGGATGTGCATGAATGATTTACAGTAGGCTACAGTGTATGCTGTATGTTCAGTTCCAATATGTACTGGAGTATTGTTTACAGTTGTGCACACCCTACCCAAAGGGAGTTTATGTTTGTTGTATAAGGGTGTTTTTTTTTTTTTTTCTTTCTTTTGCACAATGCTGTGAACAAATTAGAATTGCAGTAAAAATGTGAAACAAACATATTCAGTGTCTTGTACTTAATTACCTCACTAAAGACATTTGTACTTTTACTGTAGTTTTCAAATGTCTGTGTGCAAATAGTATATAATGCTGTATTGGGCAATTTCAGGTGTCATCAAGATCTGACTTTTTTGCAATTATAGAGTAAACTGTCATAATGAAAACATGACAAAGCCATCTTGCTCATAAACACTGGTGTCAGGACTTTTATCTTGATGACTCTGACACTTTCATTGACATAAATAGTTCCTTTTGAGGAATGTGCTATCCATTTTGAGCAAGTCACACGCTTAGGTTATCAACTAGGTTTAGGTTTTGCGGTTTGTGCTAACTGTTTTGAGAACTGCATTAACTGTTGTAAATAGTGAAATGCACCAAAGCGACAGAGAATAACTGTTATTTAAATGTTATTTATAGTTGAAAACAATACTTTTTTTTTCTTCTTTTAAATTTTGTCATTTTTGTGAGGGGGTTAGAAATAAGAAATAAAAGAAATAAGAAGACAGAACGAGACAAATTTAGCCGTCTAGCCCATAGACAGAAGTGGACAGAGACACCTCATTGGAACTACATTGAGACAAGTGAAGCCAGTTTTTGGCAATTTTTTTAGCACTTCCGTTCCTGACGCCATAGGCGTCATTTACGGGGGGGAGGGGTGGGACATGTCCCCACCACTTTTTGCCAGGGTCGATTTTGTCCCCACCACTTTTAAAACATCTCGCGGCACAGATGTACCAATACAAATAAAACATTTCCAGTTAACAACATTCGTTTCATTTGTTTGTTAAATAACAGGCGATCTAGCCCTGAAACGTGTCGTCTTCTCTCGGAAGCACGCTTCAATCCGTTGCGGAGATTCGTTCCGATGAAATCACAATTTCAAAATGCACACAAACGTGTCCCTCTTTCTCATGGGTTCTAATCCGCTCTCGTATTTTTTTTCCCCCTCATCAAAACATATACAACCACTGATAAACATTATCAATTCAACCACTGATAAACATTATTGGTTTTGATGAGGGGAAAAAAAAAACTATATACAAGTGCGGATTAGAACCTCGAACCTCCCGAGTCCCGACACGCTAGGCAAAAATTGTACCTCTGGACCATCACTATACATATGCAATAAAGGGCGTATATACTCTATATAGTCACTATACTCGGACATTGTGCTCATTTTTATTTATGTACATCAGGAAGCTACAGGACATCGTCTTTCAAAACATGACCTACTCGAAAGAGAAAAAAAGAATGAATGCGTCATTGTACCCAGCACTTTTGAAAACACCCTTCTGATATGTCTCTGTCCCCAGCACATTTCAAACCAAACTGACGCCCATGCCTGACGCGCAGACTCAAACCGACTCAAACAGAGCTTGACGACGTAGATGTGACGTGAGCAACCCGTCTGTCTTCTAGTGGCTGTGGCATGAGAAATCTGAATCATTCCCTTCCGAAACATGTACAGGCGGAGAGTGTGAGTAGGAGCTGTCCATAGGAGCAGGAGAAAATTTTGCTAGGTATTCTGATTAATTATTTTGTAATTTTGCCTCCACGTTTCCTCGATTGCCCGCGAGCTTCTCCTCCTGTCCATACGATAATCTCTCTACTGTGCGACAGAGAGTCGCTTGGTTATGACGCAATCGTTAGCCTACTTTCACTAAAACTGCTTCTACGGGGCCATAACATAGGCTAAGCTAAAAGGTAATGGAGCATTTTATACATTGTCGTGTTTCTTAGAAGTAAATAAAGGACAAATGGGGTCTTCAAATGCCTCAGATGTAAAGTTATTTGCAAAATGAATGGGAGTCAATGGAAAGGCTAACGCAAGTGAAGTTCTGCTACAAGATGGCAGCTCCCACGAGGATTACCCCCCTTGGCCTTGCCCCATAGACTCCCATTCATTTTGCACTCGGACGATCGCCCCAAGTGGAACTCTGGTGGAACTACAACCAAAATTCAGTACAATAGGACTTTATAGTGTGCCGAAGTGATGACATCACTTTGTTGGACAACTCAGAAGTTATATTAGCTTTGCATGGGTTCCCTTCATCAAAAAGCTATGCTGAGCTTTCCATAGACTTTTGGAAAATCGCAAAAAAAAAAAAAAAAAGATCTGTGTTCAACAAAGAGTTGTGACCCTTACACGTTTTGTCTATCAAGATAATCTTTACAAGTTAATCTAAAATGTATACATTTTGAAGCCTAAGTTTTAAAAAAACACAAGGAGACACAATAAAGTTTAAAAAACACACGCAGGTTATAACTGGTGTGTTTTATGCCATAGATCAAAACGTGAAAATATTTAGAAGCTTTGTTCACCACAGACCTTATTTCAGGCGATTTAGCAAAATACCATTCAAAAATCGCATAGACTTTAGAGCGAGGAAACCGGGAGTGCTAAAATGCTAACTCATTTCTGTGTTTTGGCCTACAAAGTGACGTGATAACTTCGGCACTCCAGGCTTTCCGTCGACTGGCTTTGTCTTTACTTTCTTTTGTAGAAGGAGAGGGATCTGGACAATATCAAACAAAGACTATATAATTAATAAAGTTAGAGATGTATCCTTTCAAATATCACAGAGCACTGTTAAACAATTATTCGGATTAATTAATTTTTGCATATTTTTTAGCTTACATACTTTTTTGTAGTGTGTTTTAGATAGATTTCTCTAACATTCCGTCAAGAAACTCCCTTTTTTTTTTTTTTTTTTTCAATTTGAGTTTCATCCATGGTTTCATCAAAGTCAGTATTAAAAGCTGAAAGCAAAGCAAGTGGCGCATGGCTCTGAAGTGGCGCGGTGAGAGACGAGCCAATCACGCTCAACCAACTCTGCAGATGGTGATTGGTTGACGCTTTTACGGGGCGTGGTACACTTACGCTTATTCATATTCAAAACTACGTATATTCTTCCAGCTTTGAATGGTCCCTCTTTAAGAGCAAACGGAAACGACTACGCAAGTGCACTAACGCGATGACGTAGAACGTTTCAGGAACTATCCTCCTGTTCGGTCTCTCAATTAGAAGCGCACAAAGTCATTCAAGATGGTGTTAGTAAATATCTCCAGGATTATTAAGATACAACTTCCAGCCTACCTCAAGAAACTGCCCCTTCCAGAAACAATCGGAGATTTTGCGCGACTGACAGGTAACTTATGTGTTTCATCATGTCACAAGCGTAGGTGGAAAGTTACGCGCGCATGCCTGCATAGAAAGCGTGATGTAAGTTATGTGTCTATGTTTTGCATCTATTGAACATTAAAATAACGCATCAATAAGTAATTGGTTGCCCACACGTGTTTCTGGGTAGGAAAAATACATGTTTTTGTATGAACTTTCACCTATTTTCATACAATTGCATGAGGAGATTCTCAAGAGGCAGAGGTTTTTTCAAGTGATTCTATTTTTATAAACAAAGTAACGTTAACGACCAGTGTGTGTCTATTTTAGAAATGTGTGAAGAACAAAACATGCCTTTAAGAGACATGATTTAGTGTAGTATTATAGGTAATGGCACAAGAAATGCAGAAATATTTGCATCCTTAAGTTAAATATGTTAAAGTTGTTTGTACCGACACCAACAATGAGCAATCATCAGGGTCCAACAACTGTCATTGTGTAATGCAATAGTTAATCTATAATTTACTTGAGAGCAAATATAAAAAGTGTATTAATATTCACTGAATATTACTTTATCTGACTGACATGCACTTATTTTTCCACTGTAAGCAGAAGAGCTTGTTGTCATTAAGTATATAATAACTTCTAACACTGTGTCTCAGTTTCAGAGTGGTTGCGGCTTCTGCCATTATTGGGGATTTTGGCTCTCTTGGGTTATCTGACCATCCGGCCCTTCCTGCCCAAGAAGAAAAAGCAAAGAGACAGTCTAATAAATCTGAAGATCCAAAAAGAAAACCCTAAAGTGGTGAACGAGATCGACATAGAGGACCTGAGGACTCCAAATGTTTGTTACTGTCGCTGCTGGCGATCTAAAACGGTAGGAATGCCTGAGAGAAAAAAAACCCCAATCAAATCAAAACATGCTGTAACAGCACCAAAGGGAAATGAACATAGAACAACTAAATTCTGACATATTGGCACGAAACAAAACCTTGATTAACATTATACTTGGAGCTTTGGGGGAATATATATATATACACACACACACACACGCCTACGTATGTTCCCCAAAGCTCCAAGTAATTAATCAAGGTTTTGTTTTGTGCCAATACGTCAGAATTTAGTTGTTATATATATAAGTAATAAAAAATGTATGATATGAGTCCTTTTCGACTGTTAATTTGTGTTGGAAAATGTGTTATTTTCAGCTTCCTCTTTGAGAGTGTGAGTTTTGTCAAAAGTCTAAGAGCCCCTGTCACTATGGCACTTAATGTGTTCTTTCTTATCTTGCAGTTTCCTGTTTGCGATAAATCGCACATAAAGCATAATGAGCTGACGGGGGACAACGTTGGTCCACTTATTCTTAAGAAGAAGACTCTGTAGCCCACCTGTTTTGGCTCGGAGTGGTAATTGTTTTTTTTTTAATGCCTATTTTTCTCCACAGAAAAACTTACTGTAGTTGTTCTTATCCCAAATTGTTTCCAAATTATTATGTAGAAACAGAGCTGTAAATTCGGACTATAATGATATTGTGGTTGATTCAAAGAGATTAATTATTAATGATTTACGTTTTGTTACATCATTGTGTGTTTATTGTGTGTGTGGCAAATGTAGTTTGACTTTTGAGTGCAATATAATAGGACCATAAGGAAAAATGGCGGTTATCATCGCTAATCAATCTTTGTGGCCATGAAAGTGTCTTTTCCAAACTTAATCTACATCTAGATTCAGTTTTAACTAAGTTGCCTTTTATGTGCGTTTGACATTTTGTAAGACAACAACAAATCATACTTTTGACTTTTCAATGTGAAGTACATTAGGATTTGCCTTTGCTTTTCGTTTTCTACAGCATTATTTCTAAACCAACAATAGTTCTAAAATGTTTGCTAAATTATTTTAACATTTTCAAGTGCAAGATACTAAATTTTACTTTTGTTCGTATACCTACAGACATTTCCCGTTGCCTTTTGGTCACAGCTATTGTCACAAATCATTCATATATTACAAAATTTACCATAATGTTACAAAGAAATGTGCCATCTTTTCTCTGTCCACCTGAACCAACATGCTGCGACAATACAATTCATAGTACAATTCATGCCATTCTTCATATTCAAAGTTATAAATAGTTTGACAATCCCAATGTTTCTTTCTTGTGCCACTTGGTTTTGTATTTGATGGCTCTTGTTCATAGATGTTTTCATAAAAAATACATTTGTATGATAACTGGAATGTGCCTAATAACTTTTATAAAATAAAAGGTAACCAAACTTGTTTTATCTTCCTGAAAATGATTTGTGTGACTGATGAATGTGAGCTGTGATGTAACAGTCTATTTATTTCTTCCGTGTACTTTTCCTAAAACACACAATAGTGCAACTACACTGATGCACCATGTCTTTAAAGTAACAGTGATGCTTATTTGCATCTGTTTTGCCTTAGATGATATATCAAGATATGCTTCCAAAATGCAAGCAGGGGGTTTTGCCTTTCATTTACTAACAAGGCATGTCTTTCATTTTCTGCAGCAATACATTGAATAAATTAAAAAAACTACACATACACCATACAATATAAAAATAAAAGTCTAATACGCTTAACAGTAGTCATTTAATAGCTTAAAGTAAGAATGACTGTATGCAGCATTACCAATACTCTTATTTTGAGACAAAACCACAATACAAAATCTTGTAAAAATTCAAGCAGTAAAGTTAATCGACTAATACTGTTCCCTTCACATGTGTCTATAACATTCAAATACACATTTTATGAAAAAACAAACAAAAAAACATTACAAAATTACACTAAATATTGTTCATGAAAAAAAAAATACCATGATGAACTGTGCAAAGGGAAATATATGACTTTTCTTTCTACTTTCTAGCCTCTTTATCTGATCAGACTGATTTTAAATGTTTGAGCAGCATAACAATAAGTCAATGTTTTACTGGTTAGTACTGGGACGATTCCTTTGGTACCATCCATCACCAAAAGTCAGGTTGTGTGACATTTTAACAATAAAAATGTAACTAAAAGGCTGTATACAATACAGCAAAGTAAACAAAGCTAGTATTCCATTCTGAACATAGTCATAACACTGGCCACTATTTGACTAACACTAACATGCAGTCGCTGCACACTGATAAATTGATATCTGGTATATTTCTAATTTTATATTTAAAAAATGTATAATATTCATAAACAACAGTTTTTGTACTTGATAGTGCTAAAAATGGTCAATCCTTAACATAACTTAATCCTTTAAAATCCCATGTTTTAGAGTAGAATAAGAACTTGAAATGAGAAATGTTCTGAGTGATTTTCATTCACCTTAGAAGGTTAAAAAACAGTTGGGTTTCTTCATCTGAAAAGCATGTCCGCCCACTTTCCCACTCCGACTTCAGAGGGTTGTAGTAATAATGAGTTTGAGAATCATCAGCAGCTTTGGATGCTGGGGTGTCACTTCCCAGAAGCAATCCAGAAACATCACAGGGCACTTTCATATGTCACCGGTGTCCCTGATGCAGACAAAGCACCTTGACTGACAGCTGTAATTCAGAAAATGACAATTAAAACAATACACACATTTAATACAATGAAGAATGTTTAGTACTATGCAAGTCTCAGATTTCAGTTACATAAATCTATGTACATTTTGGACGATTTATTTACATGTATATGTTCCTGTAAAGATTTTAAACATTAAACGTTTTTCAAAGAAGCCTTTTATGCTCACCAAGGCTGAAAGATAAAGTAAAAACAGTACTATATTACTATTTAAAATAATTGTTTTATATTTTAATTCATTTTCAAATAATGTATTCCTGTGATGACAAAGCTGAATTTTCAGCATTATTACACCAGTCTTCAGTGTCACAGATACTGTGTGCTAATATAATTTTTGCACAAATCACAGGTTTATGAATTTGAAGCAAACTGGATCTACTGGTCTTAATTAAAGGGGCTGGAGCATTTTAATTACACATTAACACATTAGCAAAATTGAGAGGCTGCGTTGTACAAACGATAAAGCGAATGCAGAGTGACACAGGACAAAGGGTGACCTAGCATGCAAATTCTCCAAGCTGTGGTGATACATTTCCATGTGCATCGCATGTGGCTTGTTTATCAAAATATATTAGTTGTCATCCACATTGTGTGACATACATCATATTCAAAATATCATCTTGTATATATATCCAAAAATCTACAAAGTCAGCAAACTTTTATCCTAACCATCATATCTAATATCTTTTGTTTTTGAGCATGTGAATTGTGTAGATAGCAGCTTAACGCCCACTAACACACACTGACACACCACAAAAACAATGTTTGGATTTGGTCACGATTGTCAACTATTTAGCCACAGTCATTCATGATGCATTGAGAATTGCCATTGTGGTGATGAGAAAGTTTTATCTTGTATTTGATCACCTTTTTCAATTTCTGTCTCTGAAAACAACTGTTAGACCAACCTGAAAAGCACTGTTAATTTCAAATATATATTGTTTTTGTTGTATACATGTTATGTTTGTGTTATGCATGTTAAATGTTAAATGGATCCAATCCATGTTCATTGAAGATGATTTGATGATGTGTTATAACATGATCCAGAAATAAACCTAGCTAATATATCTTAATGCATGCGTTTTTGAACTTTCAGTTCAGTCATTAGGATAGTTATCCTAAAAGATGATTTAATCATGTATTATTTACTTGCAAGAATGTAGCCCCTGCCAAAATAAAAATAATACACTAGTCCAACATTAGGCACCCCTCCTCCTCCTCTAGCCCACGCCAGCGAGCGAACGCTGGACCAATATTGATCCTCGTCTGGCCTTTGATACTATCACTCTCCCCTTTACTCTTTCTAGTCTCCTCCGACAAAACCTTCGCCTTCTGGATGAAGGGATGCCGTAAAGCAGTCGAATTTTGTAGTTCCTTTTGTGCTCGGTTACTACCCGAACCCCGAAGTTACATAGTGCCAGTAAAAGCGATACAGACCCCGTCAGGCTATGGCAGACATGTCATTCAACCTATTGTAAGTCGATGTACCATCACAAGGGTTTTGAAAATATATATTGAAGGTTGAAAAACTACATAGTGTTTCTTTAATGATGCTCAATTAATAATAATAATAATAATAATTCATTACATTTATATAGCGCTTTTCTCGGCACAGAAAAAGCGCTTTACATAGAGAGGGGAATCTCCTCAACCACCACCAAATTGCAGTAAGGCCCAAGCAACAGCCTGAATCGCTGATACAAGACAGGGTTGCATGTTGTTTACACCAGATTCTGACCAGGCTATGTTTTTCCCATCTTTTTGGTACAATTTTAGGTTAGCCTTTGTGAATTGTAGCCTCAGTTTCCTGTTGTTAGCTGACAGGATTGGCTCCAGTGTGTCTTCTGCTGCTGTAGTCTTGATCTGCTTCAATGTACGCGTGTTCAGAGATGCTCTTCTGCATATTGTAGCGAGTGGTTATTTGAGTTACTGTTGCCTTTCTATCAGCTCAAACCAGTCTGGCCATTCTCCTCTGACATCTGGCATCAACAAAACATCTTCACCCACAGAACTGCCACTCAGTGGATATTTTCCCATTTCCAGACCATTCTCTGTAAACCCTAGAAATGGTTGTGCGTGAAAATTCCAGTAGATCAGCAGTTTCTAAAAAAATTCTCAAACCAGTCCACCTGGCATCCAACAACCATGCCACTGTGAGATTACAAATTTAATTAATATGTTAAAGTCTGAAAACAGTAGGAATTCCCAGTGTGACCCTCCTGATTGTCCTTTGACCACACGGGAAAGCCATGCTTTTCCTGTTTCTCGTCTCACCGTGTGAAAATGCCTGTTTGAAGTTAGAACAGCTGCTACTGTATGTTAATGTCTGAGACCATTTGCCTTGGAAGTTGGAGTTCCAGGGTCACATGCATTTCCATTTGCTTTGTTTCAGTGTCTCCACCTTTAGGTAATCCCACCCTCTTTGAAATGTATAAATTAGAATGTAAGGTTCTTTTAAATCAGACTATCCTTGAGATGACTACAGCGACGCAATAAAGAACTTCTGTGTGAAAGATACCTCAAGAGTCTCCTGGTCTGTTGCGTGGAAGACTAAAACTTCACTACACCACCTTCAAAGTCACTTAAATCACCTCTCTTTCCTATTCTGATGCTCAGAACTTCACCAGATCGTCTTGACCATGTCTACATGCCTAAATGCATTGAGATATTACCATGTGATTGGCTGATTAGATATTTGCCTTAACGAGCAGTTGAACAGTTGTGTCTAATAAAGTGGCCAGTGTGTGTGTGTACAAATATCTCACCCCACTCAGGGTTCTTTGGTTTCTGCAGGAGTCGAGGGCCGAGCAGGCTGATGAGAAGCGCTCCAATAGGAGCAGTGATGAGAATGGACAGCACAGCCACAGTGAGGACATCCATGCCATACTTCTGCAGCTCAAGGTCATTCTTGGAGCGTGCCATGTCAAGAGCTGTAGAGCCTATGGCAGCCTGAAACCAATGACATAACGGGATTGCTCTGTAAGGAGGAACTTACAAATGCATTTCATTTTTATTTGTCATTTAGCTCACTCTTGTCCAAAGAAACAGAAGGAATGGGTGCAGGATAAAGACAATAAAACAAAAATAAAATGGAAGTTCTATTTGTTAAACTAGGCAATTTTACCTGAACAGTGGCTTTCGGCATCCAGGCTACAGCGATAAAGATTTTCTCTTTCAGGTTAAAGTCAGCTCTCAGTACCGAAACAAAAGTGATGAGCAGCCGTACCGTGAGTGCGATGAGCAGAGCTGCTATACCCAGAACTGAGGACATATTACATTAGAGAAGATCAACTGCATGTTTAAAACACTACATATGTGCATACAGTATGTGCTTACATAACACAGTCTCATCCCAAAAAGTCATATAACTGACGTCTTGGGGCGTATTTTGACCATACGTCAATATCCGCCTTTTTAGGGCCCAGAAACTGTCTGGTTATTGATATTCTTCCAAATATCAGAAAATCGGCTGAATGGATTCGAAAACGGTGAAACTCAACTGTTTAACTCTGGGGGAGTTGTAAAATGAGCCTATTTCCAAAAAAAGTGGAGTATCCCTTTAAGCCCTGCTTTTAATCCTGTATAACCCTGAATATCTCACACTTGCAATCCAGAAGTGGGGTTATCAGGTATTTTTTACCCATTGATATGAATCCCTTTACCAATCCATCCAGAGCTGGTTTGGCAGGAAATGTATGAGCAAAGTGAAGCGTGAAGCAAGATAACCCAAGATTCTGTTTACCTGAGGTTTAGAATGACTTGAATGGGTTAAAGGGATAGTTCACAAAAAACATGAAAATTCTGTCATCATTTACTCACCCTTAAGTTGTTCCAAATTTCTTTCTTCTGCTGAACACAAAAGAAGATATTTAAATGAATATGGATAACCAAACAGTTGATGAAAAAAAATAACTATGGACTCAAGTGTTTGATTACCGACATTCTTCAAAATGTATTTTATGTTCAGCAGAGGAAAGAAATTCATACAGGTTTTGAACAACTTGAGGTTGGGAAAATGATGATAGAATTTTCTTTTTTGTGTGTGAACTATCCCTATCCTTTTCAAGTGTTTCCAAATCATCTCTGTTACTAAAACATCTCAGACACTCACACACAGTCGTGACCTCCAAAGTACTAATCACAATCTCGGCACCAATGAGACCAAAAAGAAGAGGCTGGAACACATGCCAAAACCTTTCCACCACCTCCTCCACGGGTGCCTGTAACACACATACACAGAGATTTAAAATATGTGATCTTAGAAAATGTGTTGTCACACTCTTATATATTTTTTAATTCTAATACTTAGCATTGTTGCAAAAAATGTGAGCGTGTAATATATATATATATATATATATATATATGAATGAGAAAGTAGTCAAAACTCCTCTTTCACATCTATTTTTCATATTTTAGTAAAAAATGTGTGTTTGGGAGAAGAGATTCAGACCTTATTTTTTCCCCAGCCTATTCCAGCCACAAACGCCAGCACCAGTGTACAAAGACCTCCTGCGCCAGGAATCCCGGCCACATTACTGCCAAACAATGCAAACACAGACAGCCCCAACACCAGAAACGAACGTTTCAGCACAAGGTTTCCCTATGTGGAAAGACAAAACACACAAATCATGAAACCTGTTACCCCTGACAACATAAACCCCACATCAAGTTTTGAATTCAACATGACCTACATAATCATCTCACGTACCTGGTCTCTGCTAGGGAAGTAATGTAGAAAGTACCCTAAGACCACACCAGTGACCGCACCACCTAACACCTCCAGTGGTCCTCTCAGCACATTTAACCACACGGCGCCTGCAGAGGGCAACAGAGAGCACTCATATAAACAGGACCTCTAACAACAAAGAAATCCATAAAACCTGGGCTGAGTTCAAAATGTATATCCATAAATAAGGAACAAAAATTTGTAGTGGTGTCCAAAACCATAGTGGATGTTATCGAGGGCACTCATTCAATCCCACAATGCACCTAAATAACCAGTGTACAACCAATGTACACTAGATGGCTAGAGAATACCCATAATTTGTGAGTCACGTAAAAAAAAATGAATTCCAGCGTCTCGCCAGAAGACGGATCATCCATCTATTTTCCAAAACACTGGTCCAATGTGGGTACAGCATAATATCAAACAGGTATAAATACCTTTTAACTGATTATGATATTGTTTAATAATGATTTATATGCATAGTTCTCATGATCTTTTCATCACTACTGGAGCTTCAGTTTGCCCAAATGATTATTAAAAAGCAAGCACAAACTACACAAAAGCAGCAGCCCTTTCGGCGCACTAAGCGGCCAAATTTGCTCACTTGTTTTGTTTAAGTGAACTATATCAGTGGACTAATGTAGGGAATAGTGAGTGAGGGTATAATGGGCGATTTCAAACACAGCCCTGGAGAAAGGACACTATCAGTTTCTAAAAAACATGTTCAGAAACATTTACATTTGTATGTGTTAATTTACAAAATGTACAAATACATACACTATTAAAAGTGTGGGGTCAGTTGTCATATTTGAATCCATCAAATTGTTCAAAAGTGACAGCAAAAACATTACTGTTTGAAAAGATCTTTCTACTTTTCAAACACACTGAAAAAAAAGTAACATGGAAAAAAAAATGTATTCTATGCTTTTTTTTTTCTGATCACCAAATCAGCATATTAGAATGATTTCTAAAAGGATCATGTGTCCAATGCCAGCACAGGAGTAAATGACATTAAATTTTACTTATTTATTTATTTTTAATAAGAAAAAGTTTACAATATTACTGTTTTCCTTTGTTTTTAATTAAATAAAAACAGCCTTGGTGAGCATAAGAGACTTTTCTTTCACAGCTATTTAATACCAACCCCAAACTTTTGATTGGTAGTGTGAATACAAAGTCTTAGAATGTAGCATAATGTTGTCTATCCTAAACATGTTCTGTGTGTCTAAAAGCTCTTTGAATTCATTTTTAACACTATGTGGTTAAATTATTGATATCATGTCCAAAATCTCTTGCTGTATTCACTTAATTTAACTTAGGAATATCATATATATGCTACATTTAGTCTTTTGGCATACCTGTGGCGAAAGCTATGCCCAGGCAGGTGGTGAAGCAGGTAATGGCAATGATGTCATCAATGCTGCATGCTGCCATGAGAAGAGTAGGTATACCCTGCTCTAAACCGTACCCATCCTTATGCAGAAGCAGCATGGACGGAACCACAACAGCAGGAGAAACAGCCCCGAGAACAAACCTACAGAGCAAAAAATCAGAGCTATTGAGTTGGTAGCAGCAGACCTTTCAGAGGTTCTTATCTTACCAGAAATAGCCGTTTACCCTAAAATAAAGCCCCAGATCCATGGAAGTCCCAGTATTAAATAGGAGACCACAGCCATAGTAGCTGCCTCGCAGGTGAGAGGGAACATGGACAAACGTAAACACACAGCTTTCAGCTTCTTCAGAGCCTGAAACACACATAAGTATTATGTTAATACAAAACAATTTAGTGAAACCATTTTGTCTTACAGTACAACCTTCATTAAAGGAGTATTTCACTTTTTTTTATAAAAAAAAACTTTTGCTGATAATTTACTCACCCCCATGTCATCCAAGATGTCCACTTCTTTCTTTCTTCAGTCGAAAAGAAATGTAAGTTTTTGATGAAAACATTCCAGCATTTTTCTCCATATAATGGACTTCAATGGGAACCAAACGGTTCAAGGTCCAAAAGACAGTTTCAGTGCAAACTGCAAACTGTTCAAAGGGCTTTAAACGATTTCAGACGATGAATAAGGGAACAAGCGAAACGATCGCTCATTTAATAAAGTAATAAAGTTTAAGTTTTATAAGCATCAAAACTAACAAATCTTTTTCCGAGTCAATTTGTTCGTTTCGTACATTGAATGAACAAAATGACTTGGAAAAAGATTTGTTCATTTTGATGAACGAGTTCGAACATGAGAGTCACAAACATGCGTCAAAGAACAGAGGAAGGCGACCATTTGAGCTTATAAAAATTACATTTTGTTTTTTATTTATTAAATGAGCGATAGTTTCACTAGATAAGACCCTTATTCATCGTCTTAGATCGTTTAAAGCCATTTGAACAGTTTGCAGTTTGTCTTTTGGACCTTGAACTGTTTGATTCCCACTGAAGTCCATTATATGGAGAAAAATGCTGGAATGTTTTCATCAAAAACCTTAATTTCTTTTCGACTGAAGAAAGAATGACATGGATATCTTGGATAACATGGGGGTGAGTAAATAATTATTATGGTTTTTTAAAAGTGAACTACTCCTTTAGATGAAAAATGTATGAGTATGAAGGCAAATCTTCTCAGGCCGATCCAGTTTCCTACCTTGCCGTCTAATTGCAAACCAGCCTTGACCAGAATGACACCCAGGGCGATGTTCCTCAGAGAAGCGGACCATCTAACATCAATGTAAACAGCGTCTGTCACCACAGGGATGTTTCTGAGGATAAAGCCTGCCAGCAGCATGCCTGCGGATACACACAGAGTGAAATAACACAAACTGAAATCCCACAGTTTTTCATAACACTGACAATGAACCTGACCACTTTGTCAATACAGGAAAAAAGAATAACACAATTTGTTTATCTTTGAGCTGAGGGGAAAATTAAATTATACACTACCGTTGAAAAGTGTGGGGTCTGAAGAGTATTTAGAGTTAAAAAACACAAAACAAAACTCATATCAATTGAGGCTGCATTCTGTTTTAAACAAATATAAAGAAAATAATATTGTGAAATGTATATATATATATATATATATATATATAATTTCAGCAGGTATTACTCCAGTCTTCAGTATTTAACTGTGAGCAAAATTGGAATATTGCATTAAACATTTGTAAATAAAGCAGTGTTTCAATCCCATGTGTTTGAATGAACAAACTTTTCTAGGACATTGGCGCAAAATATCTGTAATAAAATCAGAAGTTCCTGCAAACGAAGATGTCTGTGGCTCTTTTTTTGTACATTATAAATGACTTACACATGACTTGTTATATTGCGTTCGGAGGCAGACACCTGATGCCTGTGATTACAGGGAGGTAGTGTAACTATACCCAACTATTTTGATGACAGACTTTGGCTAAGGTGTTTCAGAATAACAAAACAAAACCAACTTTTTTGATGCTGTGCAAATTACAGTAAATCAGCTGGTTAGTCCAGAGTTTGTTTGTTTTTGCACATTGAGGGATTTATTCAGTAAATGTGTTTCCATCATAGTTTATGCACATTACTCCTTTTTGGATCGCCTCACCTGAGCAAAGATACGTTTGTATGCATATTTATGGAATTTATACACATTTCCATCCAGCATTTTTTAATGCGATAACCCAAAATTCATGAAATGAAATGATGAAAACATAACTAGTGTCACATGATTTTGTGCTCATATCACTGTTTAAAACAGTTGTGATGCTTAATATTTTTGTGGAATCTACAATACATTTATTTTAAGATTTTTTGATAAATAGGAAGTTCAAAAGAACAGCATTCATTTGAAATAGAAATCTTTTGTAACATTATAAATGTCTTTACAGTCACTTTTGATCAAAATAGTACATCCCGGCTGATTAAAAGCGTAATGTCTTTTTAAAAATTTTACTGACCCCATACTTGCACATGTTAACTTTCAAATAAGTAGAAGATTCAGTAGTAGAAATTCAGAATTAAGTTTCTTATCCAAGTAAGCATCAGAAAGACTTTTTTTATTCACTATGGAAATATTGTGATTTATAAAAATTACAGGTAGTATACAGTATATTCTGTGAAGTATGCAATAGCTTAAATTTCCATCCTCAACATAGACATCTTAAGATGAGGTTACATTTACCAAAACTTTACGGACAAGATCTAGTCATTTCTATATTAATCTGTGCAATTGTAGTTTTTCGTGAGGGCACTTCACTACTGACCACGGAAATTGTAATAATGTGGCATCACCTTAAATATGTTAAGAAATTGCTCATACCAAGAAGGGGAGGTAAAGGTGGTAGGTTCGGCAAGTGTATGCGTCCAAACAGCTTTCCCCCGGCTACGGAACAAATAAACAAGGTCACGATGCCAAAGAGGTTTCCGCCTGGGAGACATTCCTTCTCTGTAATGGACCACACCACCCCAAAGAGCACTGCGGCCATGGTCACTGCAAGAACAAACAGATACTGGGTTCAATCTACCAGCAGATAACTTAGTAAACCTAATACATTTTTATCTACAATACACCCACTGTTCAAAAGATTGGGGTCAGTAAGATTATTTTTTAAAGAAATTACTACTTTTATTCAGCAAGGAAGCTTTACATTAATCAAAGTTAGGGTAGGTAGGTAGTTGATCCGAACAGACTAACCATCAATTCAGTACTCGTGCGCTATTATCTGTGAGGATAGCCGCACACACACCCGGAGAGCTCTTTCAGATCTCTGTGCGCTTGAACGGACACATACACGCAAAATGGTATCAAAATACCCACCTCGGCAAGTAAGTATTGTTGTAAACAGTCGGTAAAGTCTTAAGTGAACATAAACGGTTGAGAAATAAATCGAATGTGTATCATTATACTGGATCCGTGCATCTGCTCTTAAAGCGACAGTAACCTATAAATGACAGCAACCCCCCTGCTGCTGTCATTATTAATGTTACCGTATTTTTCAGACTATAATACAATGTTTTTTTCTTAGAAATACATCTGAAAAAACAGGTTTGTCTTATATTCAGGGTTTAGAATTGCCAGTCAATAATACAGCCGCAACTATAGGTGGCGCCAAATACATGTAAAAGGAGTGTGCCAAGAAATTCAGTGTCATGTTAGAAGATCGCGACGCGAGTGCAAAAAGACAATCACAACAGTCAAAGAAAAGTTTGCGTCGTTTGTCATGTTTGCGTGCCTCGCTGACGGGACCAGACTTCCCCATATATGATTTAAAATGATTTCAAAACTAATAAGATTTCACTTATTCTGAACAATTTTGGTAGGCTACTTGGTTTTCACTATGAGATAGTTAGCCTAATTGTTAGCTTAGTTTTATGGTATGCCAAAAAGTTTATTTTTAAACGTGATCGTTAGTACATTTGACCAGTATTTACCATACTTTCAATACAAAAAAAAAAAAGTGAAAAATATGCAGTATGAAAATTATTTTCAATTAAAAGCATTTTTTCCAAAAAAGGTGCATCGTCGTCTTATAATCAGGGTCGTCTTATACTTAGAACAACATGGTTTTTATATTTACTGGATCTATGCTTGTAATTAGTGTATTTGATCTTTTTTTTTTAATGACTGTTCACTTGTCTTTAATAATGTCTAAACCTTATTAGTTAGGCTAGTAGTTTTTGTGGTGGTATTAAAGTACGTAAAGTGTGCTTTAAGTAATAAATGGAAAGCAACGTTACATTTGATCAAATAAATGTAGTCTTGGTGAGCATAAAATATTTTAAAATATATATTTTTTTTTAAACTTTACCGACCCCAACATTTTTGAATGGTAGTGCACATGCAATCTCTACCATGAGGTTTTGGAAGATTCTAGACTTTGTTCTAACCTTTGGTGATAACTGCAGCCAGCAGGCCTCTGGGTGGGCACGGGCATAGTCTGCGGAACCATGGGCAGTATTCGTATGGAGGGTCTGTGTTGGTGTAAGCGTCAACTGAAGACACCGGTCGTGGGACATACGCCGTCTCCTCAGTCATACTCAGATTGGGGCTCTCTGGGCGCTTCGGAACCACGAGGACTGTCTGATTGACAATAAGGTGATGCTGTATGAGAAAATGAAGAGTGAAAAGAGAAGCAGTGTCTTAGTTGCAACATTCATTTATTTGAAGTCAACAAGAAACGGAAGTTGTCATACTCTTTCTTTCCCTATTGTGACGTATATACATGTCCTTACTATAGAGTTACGTTTAGGTTTTGGTTTAGATACTTGTTATTATGCATAATTTACTGTTATTACTAAAGTAAGTACATGTTGTAACGTGTACATCACCTTAAAATAATGTGTTACCGAAAAGATGTTATTTGAATGTGGAAGGGGAAGTTATTTTGAGTAGATAATGAGGGTACAAGTTGTAGTCATTAGTAAAAATACTGCAATAATTTTACCATAAAAATAAGAATTGTCAATTTTGATTTCATGGTGATGTAAACCTGGACATAAACAAATGATTTTTTGGGGGAAAGGATGAAAAATTAAAACAACAATAAGTTAATATAAAAAATACATTATTTTTGCTAGACTGCTGTTATTAAAGGGGGACATACCAAAATATTAAACATGCCAATGTTATATTTTGTAAAAAAAAAAAAAAAAAAAAAAAACTCAAAGTTTGTTTCCAGTCAAACAAACTTTATGCTGACAAATATGTAAACAACATATTGGAATTTAATTAAAAAAAGTGCAATATAGAATAATATATTGTCAACACTCACAGTATTTTCTTATTCATATTTGAAGGTACATAAATTGATTCAAAAGCATTAGAATGTTTGTTAATTATCTAAATTAAGGTTATTAAAGTCTTAAATCTTTCATATTGTCTTGAGATCAGCTGTGAGGATACATAACATGTCGGCTAATAGATAACAACAATAAAAGGCAACTCTCCCATTCCATAGAACCAATTTTACAGCAAAATAGACAGCATAAAGTGGGGAAGTCTGACAAATAACCTACTTCAGCATGATTTCCCAGGGCGGATGGTGCATCCTCAGTCCTCTGTGAGTATGTGGAGTACACTGAATGAGGTCTGGACTGGGCATCCTCCATGGCACTACTCTTCTGCTCTATCTTCGCTCTAGTCTTCCAGCCATTGCTGGTGCTCAAGACCGACTCCTGTTCATTAAAACTTCACCTGTGTAAATAATAATAAATAGCTATTACTACATCAACTTATCGATAAATCCCGCTAAGGTGTAATCAATGAGGAAATAGCCCCGAGTAACGTTACTAGGAGGGAAAAGCGACTGGTTTGTTCAACAAGTTAATCGGATTGAAGCAGGACTAAACGCGACGCCTGGGCCATATGGTGGTTTATCAGACTGAAGAGCGCGTGGCATATGGTCTCTGTTTATAAGACTGTAGTAAACCACTCACTGAACATCTGAGCACCATAGACATTACAACGTGTTAAGTCAATTTACACACTATATTCTTCAAATGGTCCACTAGTATGGTGTCATTTTATTCCCCCTAGAGACATTGTCTTTTCATATGTGATGATTATAATTGTTGTAATCAAAAATAAATCAGTTGACTGACATGAAATGAAACAAAATCTCATGCTGAAGTGTATAAGTATGTCTTCAAGTGATTAACCGGAACGTGGAGAGCACTACACATACAATAACACATAATACTGAAAATATAGGCGCTCGCGCTTGATCGCAAAATGCGTGGAATGGATACATTTAATAAGATTAATCTTTTACCCGGCGGAGGCATCCGGAAGTATGTGACCGTTGTTTTACCGTTCGTCAAACCCAAAGAAATAAAATGATCCAATCAGGCTATCTTCACAACCGAAGACAGCCCCTTTTCTGACAAGTCCCGTCTCCTGCGGAACATGATTGGCTAGATTTGACAACAACTGACCAATCACAAGCCGTCTTCAAAAAACTTTAGTTTATTATGATCATTATGATCCCCTAATCATGCGGCATCCACGACCTGAACCTGTTCTGAACATATATAAATGACACGAAATAAAATAAACCAGGGGATTAATAAAAAAAAAAAAATAAATAAATGGCCGGATTCACAGACGAGCTAGACCCCGACTAAAAAATGCATGTTTGAGCCGTTTTTAGTTAATAGCGACTTTCCTTGACATACATTATATGTTAGTGTCATTATTTCGTCAAAATGTAAACAAGAAAGGTTTTTTTTTTTTTCTAATGCATGTTTATAAAAGCTACTTAACTGCCCTAAATGAACTGGGCCTAATCCTGTCTTAAACTAAGCCCTGTCTGTAAAACCAGACCTAAGAGTTTCAAAGATTATTCTGTTAAATTATTGTTTTTAATTATAGGTTTCAGTTAATAAAAAAAAAGCACACACACAAGACATGGTTTACAATTCTTAACTTTGAATATTGATTAAAAATTCTAAAAGAAGATTGTAATTGACAATCATTTAATTACATTTGGCCTATTATATTTGTTTCCAATTAAAAATGGCAATTCATTTTTAAACCAAGCAGAAAATTGTAAGATGTTCAGCAATAAGTGAACTACTTGAACCCAACACGACCTATTAGGAGAATAATTTGTAGTTTATAAACTGTGAGGCTTTTAATGTCAATGGCTAAGAATGATTCAATACATATTAAATGCAATCAAGACATGGATTCACAGGACTCAGGAAGAGCCCACAGCAGCATTAACTTTTTAGATTTTGAGTGATAAAACATCCTCAGAGTCTCCATCCTCCATCAATGATGGCTTCTGTTCCTGTTACGTAGGCAGACTGCAAGAATAAAAATTATTTTTAAACTTGAAAGCATTAATAATAAGTGTAAAAAGCCATATAAATATCTAAGTGAGCAGTAAAAAAAACATCAGTACCAAATGTTGGGTCTTAAAATGATATCAGGGAAAAGAAGAAGGTACAATGGTCAAATACTCACCTCATCTGAGGCCAGGTACACACACAGATGTGCCACTTCCTCTGCCGTGCACATTCTACCAGTCTTCTGTCTGGCCATGAAGTCTTTAAAAGCCTTAGAGTTGAAAGACAGGAACTGTCAAAGAGACTGAAAGACTGAACAGTGTGCTTATATGATTAACACAGCTGTTGGTTAGTGTTTTACTGTTCGTGTAAAAATAAAAAATGATTTTTATATTCAGTCAGGCAAAAAAAAAAAAAAAACTACATTAAAATTCTTCATTGTTCGCTAATGCCAAAAAAAGGAAAAAGAAAATTATTTTCAGAGGCGCATTGTAAAGGCACAGACACAATCATTCTCAGAGGTTTGCAAAGAGCAGATGTGTCATGGCCGTTGGATTACAGAATCCAAATTCATGGTGGAAAACGTTTTTACAATTTTTACAGCCCAATATTTTTACATTTACTCATGCATGCATGCATATACACTCACATAAAGGATTATTAGGAATACCATACTAACACTGTGTTTGAACCCATTTCGTCTTCAGAACTGCCTTAATTCTACATGGTATTGATTCAACAAGGTGCTGAAAGCATTATTTAGAAATGTTGGCCCATATTGATAGGATAGCATCTTGCAGTTGATGGAGATTTGTGGAATACACATCCAGGGCACAAAGCTCCCGTTCCACCACATCCCAAAGATGCTCTATTGGGTTGAGGTCTGGTGACTGTGGGGGCCATTTTAGTACAGTGAACTCATTGTCATGTTCAAGAAACCAATTTGAAATGATTCGAGCTTTGTGACATGGTTCATTATCCTGCTGGAAGTAGCCATCAGAGGATGGGTTCATGGTGGCCATAAAGGGATGGATATGGTCTGAAACAATGCTCAGATAGGCCGTGGCATTTAAACAATGCCCAATTGGCACTAAGGGGCCTAAAGTGTGCCAAGAAAACATCCCCCACACCATTACACCACCACCACCAGCCTGCACAGGGGTAACAAGGCATGATGGATCCATGTTCTCATTCTGTTTACGCCAAATTCTGAACAGAAATCGAGACTCATCAGACCAGATAACATTTTTCCAGTCTTCAACTGTCAAATTTTGGTGAGCTCTTGCAAATTATAGCCTCTCTTTCCTTTTTGTAGCTGAGATGAGTGGTACCCAGTGGGGTCTTCTGCTGTTGTAGCCCATTCGCCTCAAGGTTGTGCGTGTTGTGGCTTCACAAATGCTTTGCTGTGTACCTCGGTTGTTATTTCAGTCAAAGTTGCTCTTCTATCAGCTTGAATCAGTTGGCCCATTCTCCTCTGACCTCTAGCATCAACAAGGCATTTTCGCCCACAGGACTGCCGCATTCTGGATGTTTTTCCCTTTTCACACCATTCTTTGTAAACCTAAGAAATGGTTGTGCGTGAAAATCCCAGTGACTGAGCAGATTGTGAAATACTCAGACCGGCCTGTCTCTCACCAACAACCATGCCACGCTCAAAATTGCTTAAATCACCTTTCTTTATAAAGAGTAACTAACTGAGCCGATAAAGAGTAACTAACTGCCATTATGATTCATGTGTGAACCGCTTCAGTCAGCTGGCTGTTACCTATCTTTCCTATGAGCTCTCACATAAAAAACTGAGTTTTGCATTTGTAAAAAAAACACCTTTTTTTTTAAATTACGCCAACAGCTTTAGATTACTGTCACTTGGCTGTGTAGCACAATGTCTTTGTAATGGGGAAGCAGTACCTGCTCTGGATCAGGTCTAGCCTGAATTCTCCCACGTAAAGATGGAGTATCTACAGTTCCTGTAGAGTTCAAAAGTTCAAGAGAAGCAAAATGACCCATTTAATCATTAGATACAGAGGGAATCAATAGAGGGAAACAATCAATAAAGTAGCTTACCAGGGCAGACACAATTGCAGCGGATTCCTTGCTCCAGGAAATCAGCTGCCACTGATTTGGTCAGTCCAATGACGGCAGCTTTAGATGTGCTGTAGACACATCTGTTAGCAACTCCTGGACATGCAATTAAGGATGAGCAATTAGGAGAGGGCAAACTTCATTTGACCTGGCATTTATCCATACATCAGCCAAGTTACAGATAATGAGTGTAAAATAATATGGCAAGAGCTACATAGAACAATGTCAATCACCACATGTAATTAAGAGCAAATGGCCAAAACTCGATATACAACATGATTTATTACAGCAGCCAATTTATAATTCAGCATCAAAATGCAAATGGGTTGCAACATAATATAATATTTACCTTTGATACTAGATGCCACAGATGCCATGTTGATGATATTACCAGATTTACGAGCCAGCATCTATAAAGAGAAGGATAAGGGGAATTTAGTTTAAATTGGCTGACTGGTTGAAGTAACATTCTTCAAATCAGATGACAGGATTATGTTCATGCAGAACAGATTCATAACCTGATATACATTACTTTTCAAAGCACAAAGAAATTAATATTTGAATTCAGCATGGATACATTAAACTGGACAACACTGTAAAAAAAAAAAAATGTGTTCAATTTACGGTAAAATACCGGCAGCTGTGGTTGCCAGAAATGTACCGTATAAAATACGGTAGCAAGACTTTACGGTAACAAGGTTTTACAGACTTATCTGATATAATGTTGAATTTACAATGAATAATAATAAATTATGCAATGAGTTGTTCATTTTCACTTTAAAAACTGTAAATGTAACGATATTTTAAAGTAATATTACATTAAAAAAACAGTGTTAATGTTATATTTAATATTATAATATTTTTAAATATTTCTATTTCAAATAATTGTCCTTTTGAACTTCCTATTTAATCAAAGCATCACGGTTTCCACAAACAATTAAGCAGTACAACTGTTTTCAATAGTGATAATAGGTAGGCTATGTTGGAATTACCGTATTTACAGGATGATAACGTGAAGTTCAACTCGGAGCTGCCCTTGTCCTCGAAATTATGCGTTTCTATGTCAATGCTTATCAATGCCAAAATGAATCTGTGAAGAGGTCATGTTGTGCAAGTTGTAATTACGAGTTCTACGAGGAGGTGTTGCTTTTTAAAATTCAGAATCTCGCAATTACGGTAATTCCAACATGGCGTGAACTCACCTAATAATAATAAATGTTTCTTAAGCACCAATTCAGCATATTAGAATGATTTCTGAAGGATCATGTGACATAGTAAGGTACACAAATTTTACGCATTTGACAGACATTTCAATTTCATCAATGAAGGAATAATGTTTTGTGCACATTTATGCCGTCAGAGGGATTAAGTAGTTAACTGCGTGTTACGGGTCGGCTTTGTACTCTTAACCAAAAGAACAAAAGAGATGGGGATGAAAAGAATAATCCCTAAATGTGAAGGTCTAAGGTCTAAATGTAAGAACTAGCATGTGTTCTGGTCTAATCCTAGAGAAGAGAAGGATAAGATGACCTTAGGAAGGAAGGCCTTGATCATCAGGTACATGCTACGAACATTCACATTCATGGTGAAATCCCAGTCTGATTCCTCACACTCCAGTATTGAGCCGTGATGGACAAAACTGTGAGAAAGAAAGAAGAATGAGAACCTTAATGCACTCTAAAAGAATAGGAATAGTTCACCCAAGAATAAAACAAAGTCATTCTTGAAAAGTGATTTCTGGAGGGTAATGTATTCTGAAACTAAGCAGGATAGGCTACAGTACATATAGAAACCCCATTTAATATTCATTTTTTTTGTGTCTTTAAAAGTTAGCTAAAGTTATATATTCACTGATTTAAGGAGAAAGACCAACCCAGCTACATTGAAGAGCACATCCACGTGGTCAAAGTCCTTGGCCAGGGCCTCAACTTGGTCTTTCTTGGTAACATCAACAACTTTGGTTTTGATACCTAATAAAGCAAGGGGGGAAACAACATTCCAGGAATCAGAAGAGCATACAAAAGCCTAAGGGGAGAAGCACCCTTGAACTAAAACAATTTGTTACATAATGGGATTATGTGTTAAAGCAGAGCGGTATGAGTCTGATACAGACATGCTCAAATATCAAGGAAGATGCTTGAGCAAATTAAGAACCAAACACATATGACCAGGTGTCCATCACAAAAGTTTGGATTATAAAGATATTTAGACATTTCATGTAATAACGATACAATAAAACCCATATCACACAACTCATCAAAATATAATAGAAATTAGTTAATAAAATTGGTTAACTTAAATTTGAATAATATTTCACAAGATTACAGTTTTTACTGATCAAATAAATCCAGCCTTGATGAGAATAAAAAAAAAAACAATATATATATATATATATATTCCAAACTTGTGAATAGTAGAGCATGAGCTAGATTTTGCATAGTGATGAATACAATTTTGACAGACATTCATATTCCATCCTTTTGAAGTCAAGTGCATTGGGTTCCAATCATTAAGATTTTACAGCATGTTAATTCATGAAATAATCATTGTCATTCATAATTGAGTAAATTTGCGTTGTTAGTCTAGATTCGAGTCAAAAGTCAGTTTGAGTTGATGCCTTCAGTTTAAGTTCACAGACACCTAAAAAATAGCTGGAAAAAAATATAAATATAAAAAAATATATATTTTTTGAATGAGAATGTGGGTAACCAAACAGTAAATGGGCCCCATTGACTTCCATAGTATGAGAAAAAACCATGAGGCCCACCAACTGTTTGGTTACCAACATTCCTCAAAATACATTACATACAAGTTTGGAACAACTTGAGTGTGAGAAAATGGTGACTGATTTGTCATTTTTGGGTGGACCATCCCTTTAAAGATCTAGTTTCTGTTTAGATTTTTTTCACCACATTTCCCACTAGGTGGCAATACATAGCTAGTCAATGAGTTACCTGGAATTCCATCCAGCTCTTTAAGTTTCTCCTCGTTGATATCTGTAGCCGTGACTTGAGCACCTTCCTTGGCAAAAGCCTGTTACATTTAAGAAGACTACAGTCAAAGTAAATAAACAACAACATGCATAATTAAGATGAACTAATTCTAACAGTACAAATACAAACACGCACTTGTTTCAGTGAAAGAGCAATCAGTGCGTGTTCCGAGTCTGACTCTCCGAATTCATCACACTACTACTAAACCACATGATGTTTGTTAACTTTCTCAACGTCTTTGAGTCAAGTTCATCCTCTTTACAATAAGATGGACAAATGTAATGCAATACCATGGCAGTGGGTATAAATTCATCAAACCAATTTCACCTAACAGCACAACTCATATTGAGCAGGGTTAGAGCAAACAACAGGGCTTGGGTAATATACAGTACATTTTTCACAAATAAATGTTTCAAAAACACTACAAATAAGATTTCATTTGACAAAAATATGTGCAATGGGATGCGTTTCCTCCATGTGATTTGCCAACTGGCTCAGGGCTATGGTGATTCCTCAATCTGCAGTTTCTCTGATTTAATAATCATTAGAATATTCACTTGATGTGGAAATGTATTCACCTAGCAGGTGTGCATCTTAACCACCTCTAGCGTTCTGTTGATAACATGCCATTGACTCGCAGAGATCAAATTTGCCTAAATTATCTGAAACACTGTTTTCTTCACCCCGCCCTTGATTAATTATAGCGTTTTAATAATAAAAAACTCAGGTAAAAATAGAAAACAGGTTGCAAAAGCTAGAATACTTCAACCCTCGAGATGGGTTTAACATTTACCACAGTTACTATGTCAGAACTGCACTTTACACTTGACAGACAGACTCATAAATACCATGCTGAAAGCCCTTGTATGACAAGCTTTTATTCAAAAGGGAAACCCCTCAGAGTAGCCTAAATCCATTTATTATACACATCAAAGTGGCACACTGTTGTCAATATGCCAAAGGAGTGCTGCAAACTTATAGAGCTGTAATGAGGAAGTGATGGAAGGAAAATAAATGGTTACTATTGCAGAGGCTTTTCCAATGCCTTGTGCTGCTGCAGAAAGGACAATCACTTTCCCGTCCAAACGGCCCATGTTCTTCGATAATAACCTAAGTGTGAAAAAGCATAGGTTCGTTAGTTTGATTAAATGCTAAAATATATAAAGACTGGATTATTTTTTTTTAGTCATGTTGGTTTTTAATATCCCAATGGAAGTGTTATATTCCATGAAAAGTCATGTTTATATCCCATGTTTACTAAAATATCCAGACAGTAGCCTTACGTTACCTTTTATATTCAGAATGAGCAACACGACATAACTTTACAATGCAGAGGAATGAGTTTAATGAAGAGTTATCGTTTGCAGCAAAGTTGATAATAAGTTTATGGGTCCCCGAGGCAGTGAACGATTAATCTTGGATCATAAGGATGTATTATATGACGTTAATTTAGTTACGTTTGAAAATGGGTCTAAAGCGTGTCACGTGACGAGTGTAAAGGTAATTCAGTGCAGCAGTAAGTCTAATAAATGACCGTAAATATGATAATAAAAAATAAAAAAACGCAGCTCACGCTTGAGCACCCTAGATACTTCACAATTAAAAACGCTTTAGGTAGAGCCTGCATACAACAACGAGGAAAAGTGGAACAACTTACTGTCAACTTGAACTTGTGTGCTCCAGAAAAACACACGTGATGAACGCCCCTGTCTTTCTGGTTTCAATTTTCTATCAAAATAAAAGTCATTAAAAATAGTTATTTTGTACTAATAAAAGAATGAATGAAAGTCATAAAATATGATTATTTGTTGTACGAAAAATACATAGGTTTTTTTTTTTTTTTTTTTAAATAATAATGTTACAAGATTTTATTTTATGCCTAAATGTGTTATGAGAATATTGTGGGGTTTTTTTTTAATAAATAATGGCAGGAACTGGAGATGGGAGACATATAATAAACTTCCATTTAGAATGAAACGGATGTTTATAATCATCCCAGTCAAATAAAATACAGTACAGCTCACATTCTGATTGATTAGAAGTAGTTTAAAAAAAGAAAACTTTTGCTGATAATTTACTCACCCCCATGTCATCCAAGATGTCCATGTCTTTCTTTCTTCAGTCGAAAAGAAATTAAGGTTTTTGATGAAAACATTCTAGGATTTTCTCCTTATAATGGACTTTAATGGGAACCAAACAGTTCAAGGTCCAAATGAGAGTTTCAGTGCAGCTTCAAAGGGCTTTAAACAACACCAGACGATGAATAAGGGTCTTATCAAGCGAAATGATTGGTAATTTCAAAAATAAATAAAAAAGTTTACGTTTTATATAAGCACAAATGCTTGCCTTGCTCTGTTCTGTGATGAGCGTTCGTGACTCTCCTGTTCTTAGAACGAGACATTTATATCAACATGTTTCTACCGTATAGCCGACAGCGAACAAATAGCGCTACATAAGGTGTTTCATCACTACCTTGAAAGAGAAGCAGCAGAAAGCTAGAAACACCTGAGTAGGCTATTGACTTTTCCCTTGTCAGTGGTGTAAAATATGTAGTTGGATTGTTTCATGTTCCTCGCTGTGTTTTGGCTTTGCTATGTGGGGATAAATGTGCTAGTTACGTTCGTGAGGCATCTGATTAGTACTCTTGTCATTGACTGTAAAACAGTCTGTTACAAGAATCATCAAACCGTCGATCAAGGTTGACAAGTCGATCTTGGAAGCATTTTAAGTCGATCGCAAAGAGTTTTCAAAATCAGAGAAAAAAAAACTATTGTGTGTAGTAAATGGTGTCTATGGGATGCGGAGGCGCGCGCTGTTAAAATCATGTAATTTTTGCCGCGCGCACCTTTGGGCTCATGCGGACGCGGAGTTTAAACAAGGCTTTATGCTTTAACCAGCTCAGCCACAGTAACAGCTCATATTTAGCCAGCTAAACGTTTACCCTGTTAAAAAAATAAATAAATAGTTGCATAGTTTCACATGGATCTTCTCTCTCGCTGTATTATGGGTTTTAGCCACCGTATAGCTTCTTCGAAAGGGAGGGGTGAGCAGTGGGCTGAGCCTTTAGTGCTACTCGCAACCGAACCGCTAGATGTCGCTAAAAATCACACACTGCACCCATAGGCAACCACCAAACTGTCCTAACCTTACCATTTCACTCAATAGCACCAAGCATGTTTTGCAATACATACAACATGAACATAAGTACATTGTAGGCCTACATAAAAAAATACATGTTGAATGTTATGTCCCAGATTTGATTACCTTTTTGACAAAACATCATCTTAGCGTTTTTGAACATTTTGTAGAGAAGGAAGTAGCCCCTTGACATGATTCAGTGTGTGTTTGGATTTGCTCAAGCATACCACTTAGTGTCATGATGGTCCAATCAGTGGTGTAAAAAAAAAAGTACTTCGCTTAAAGACTTGATTTACTTTTAAGAGGTGCAATAGGAGCCAAATCCAATCTAAGGTCAGCGCTTGAGCGATGCTATACATTGACCCACAGGCAAATTATTTCACTCTTAATACTTTAATGTTGAATCTATCCCATCAACCAATTCAGGGAGCTGAAATGAGTACTTTGTGATCTTAGAGGCGTGAAAATGAAAACAGTGCTGCCCGAGATACATATAAAGAGGGTCTGTGTAGTTCAATGGATGTCTTATGAAGGGTGTAGGAAACCTTTAATGGCTTATCGATCCTCCAAAAAAAAGAAAAGAGGTAAAAAAGGTTTTTCTGCCTGGGGCTTCTTTTTCTTTTCAACATCACAGGCTTGCTATTAAGCCATCCATTGATTTAAGCACATTAATAGATTTACATGAGCACACGTTACACAACAAGGGGGGAAAAAAGTGAATGAGTGCAGCTACATAAATAGCAATTGTGTAAAAAAGAAAAAGCTTACAAAGATGGTGATTCAATGGTTTATTGGCTGATTTTCTAATTAAAATAGTAGTCAAACCTAGCCATTAAACTATTATTACAGATTATAAGTCCTTTTGAAATTACTTATTTATATAACATGAATCAAATTGATCATAAAATTGTATATCAGAAAAATGTTTTGGCCACTCACTGGCCATTTTATTATGTTCACCCATAGATAGTCAAAGAAACGGACACAGCGACCCCATAGACTTCAACAGAAAAAAGTGAAGTCAATTAGAAGCACTCACTTCCTCACTTTCTCAAACTGAGCTTGATGAGATGTGACATGAGCAACCTGTCTAACAGTTGTATGTCTTCTAGTAGCTGTGCCAAGCAGAATCTGAATCATTCCCTTCCGAATCTTGCAGAGTTGGAGATTGTGAGTATTAGCTGTCCATAAGCTAGAAGAAGGAGCAACTTTACAACTCTCTATGGGCTTTTCTCTTGACTTTATGCCTCCACATCCCCCCGATTGCGTGCAAGCTTCTACTTCTGTCTATATGGTCATTTCTCTACTGTGTGACAGAGAGTTGCGTTATGATGCAATTGTTAGCCTATTTTTACAAAAACTGCTTCTACGGGGCCATAATGTCAGATACAAGGTAATGGAGCCTTTTATAATATGTAAAGTTTTTCGCTCTCAAAGTGACGCCAAAATGAATGGGAGTCAATGGAATGCTAACTGGCTTGTTAGCAGGGCCTGAAATTAACACCCGACCACCTGCCAAATGCGGGTGAATTTTGCTATTGGCGGGTAACACTGTCAATCTACCTGCCACATTGGCAGGTAGCCAATGAGAATTGTGAGTGATTCATAGGATTTTTACATTTCAACGAAGTCCGCTATTGCGTTGGACTTTAGCTAAAATGTGGCGGCACATTACTGGGGTAAAGAGGCCAGCTGAAACAAAACAGCCAACAAAAAGATGATGAGAAAAAGAAAAGTAAAGAAGACATTTTAATACAAAGTGAACAATCGGCGGCAATGGCAAGGTTCGTGAGCGGCTGATTTATGACAGCGACTGTTGTTTCGTAACGTTCATGCGATCAGAAAGAAGATGAGGCTCTTTTTCTGACTACGTGTGCGAGTATTAAACTGTTGGTGAGATGGGATGAGATAATGTAACCCGTCGCTGTTGTAGGTTAAAGTACAATGACAGTTGCACAGATGTGTGTGCGTGTGCATGTTGGGAGTTGGGAACCGGTGAGAAAATGTCCGGTACCCGGTAATTTTATCAGTAATAACAGTATCAATTTAGTTCATGTTTAACCGTTCCTGAACGCTGTAACTAAAAGCTGTTAAGAGTAAGACCTACGTGACTAAATCCGCCATCAACACAGCCGCGTGTGATTTGTTTACGAGCTGCGGTAGGTCTATCTGTTGAGTATATATTATAGCCTATACTATATGTTGTGTGTGTGTGTGTGTGTCTGTCAAAATCAAGGAATAAAAAGATTTTTTTTTTTTTTTAAATGTATGTTATTAGAGTTATTATTACTTGACAGCACTTAAATGTGTATTCTTACAAGTTAAAGAACAATATGTGAAATTCCTGGGGTTTTTTTTTTTTTTTTTTTTTTTTACGTTTATGAGGCAAAAAAAATGGCTGGTAAAAAGTCTCTTTGGCAGGTGAATTTTTAAATCCACCTGCCACAATGGCCGGTGGCCGAAAAAATTAACTTCAGGCCCTGCTTGTTAGCCAATGACGGCCCCCAGGGTGACTTCAGTTTCCGGCTGGTGGATTACCCCCGGGTTCACCTTGCTAGTGTCAGTTTTTGCTATCAGAACATGCCTTGATTCTTCCTTGCATCGAATCAACAAGGTGCTGGAATCATTCCTCAGAGATTTTGGTCCATATTGACCATATCTGTCGGCTGCACATCCATGATCTGAAGATTCCGTTCCAGCACAGCCCAAAAAAGTTATGGTGACTGTGATGTTTTAATGATGCTCAATTGGTACTAAGAAGCCCAAAGTGTGCCAAGAAAATATCCTCTACACCATTACACAAGCAACAGCCTGAACCGTTGATACAATGCAGGATGAATGCATGATTGCATGTTGTTTACACCAGATTCTGACCCTATCTCAATGTAACAGCAGAAATCGAGACTCATCAGACCAGGCAATGTTTTTCCAATCTTCTATTGTCCAATTTTGGTGAGCCTTTGTGAATTGTAGCCTCAGTTTCCTGTTGTTAGCTGACACGATTGGCTCCAGTGTGTCTTCTTCTGCTGTAGTCTTGATCTGCTTCAAGGTACGTGTGTTCAGAGATGCTCTTCTACATATTGTAACAAGTGATATTTGGGTAACACTTTACAGTGGTGTACTAATATGCATTAATTCATGCTTAACTAATGCACATATAATCATGAGTTAATGTATAACTAATTAAGAAATAACCCATTAATCAATGATTAGTGCATCAGCAACTAATAAAGAGTCTATATGATTAATAGATTAAGTAATACATGAATTGCTAATAATTCAATGTTTCATTGTGTATTAATTCCTTAATAACATATTTTATTAACTAATAGTGTAAATTCATGTGTTAATTAATTACCACAATTAGTCAAAGCTATGCATTTCAAGCTTCCAGTTGTTTGCTTTAATTAATCATTAGCTAATGATTTGCAAAGGTATGATAATGTTATGACTTTACTTGTTGAGGCACATCATTATTAACTAGTCATTTAGTAATTGTAGTAATTTGCACATGAGTTTGCACTAACAATGAAGTAATGAATCATGTATTAATGCATATTAGTGTACCTGTCATATTATCCTGTCATATTGAAATACAAGGCTTTGGCTCATTTTGGTAATTAACATATTAATTAACACTATTAGTTAAAAAAATAGTTATTATGGAATTAATCCACAATTACATATTTAATTAAAAACAATTCATGTATGAACTAATACATTAACCTTAAAGACTCTTAATTAATTCCTAATGTGATAATCATTAATGAATAGCTTAGATAATCATTAGTTATTAATTCAGTATTATTTGTGCATTAGTTAAGCATGAATTAATGCTTATTAGTGCACCCGTATTGTAAAGTGTTACCGATATATGAGTTACAGTTGTCTTTCTTGACCATTATATTCAGCTTTAAAATGAATCATGATTATTCACTGGGTCACATGACCATCAAATATAAAATGTCTTCCTTAAAGTGACCATCGCCTATACCCTTCGCTAACGGCCTCGTGGAAGGGCCCTTTATTGTTGTTGAAATCTGAGTTTGATCGAAAAATGATCGATCGTGAGCGTCATCTTCTCTGTTCTCGCACATGTGACGTGACCTTCTTGTGAACTCACATCAGAGGCCCACACAGAAAAAAATAAAAGTAGCACAAAAAGTATTCTCATCGCTTGATAAACTTAAGGTTGAGCCATTCTAGTCACTTGGACTATTTTAACAATGATTTTACTAACTTTTCTTGACCGGCAGAATGAAATTGCCTTGAAGCCTGGAGGGGTGATCCAGCTCTCAGGTTTCATCAAAAATATCTTAATTTGTGCTGCGAAGATGAACGAAAGTCTTATGGTGAAATACTGACAGAATTGTAATTTTTGGGTGAACTAACCTTTTAAAAGTAGCGAAGTAAATTCAAATTCCCAAATTCCAGACAGTATGCGGTTTTTAATGCAGCCTGTTTTAGATTTTATTTTAGTTTGCTCCTCTCTCAAAACTTTACATCCAGTTTTTATGTTTTACACATTTGCACTGAGTTTTTTTGTGTTTTTTTTTTTCACCAAATAATGAAAATAGTATCTGCCAACTAACTGTTAAATGTGTGTCCTGTGTTTCCCCCTGCTTAGTGTTTTTGGTTCAGTCCTGTGTCCCAGTTTTCCCACTCCCTGTTAGTTTTCTGTGTATTCACCTTTGTTGAGTTCATTCGCCCCATCTGTGTCTTGTTTCCCCCTTCATTCCTCTGTGTATTTAAGTTCCTCTCTTGTGATTTACCTGATTTCTCTGAATGTATTTCGTTGTGTGCTTTATATTACCTAGAAACGTAACACTAACCCCATTCTTCCATATGCACATTTTAGAGGACATGAAGGCAGCAACCGGGTTTTTATTTTTGCTTTTTTTTTTTTTATTTCTTTTAAGTGGCACTATGTTGCAGGTACAAGCAAGACGAAATCCCTTTCAAAATGAAACAAAACAGGAAAGGTTATGGAGATATGAGAGTTTGATATGCTGTATTTATTACAAGGGTATATTATAATATCCTGGCAGTGCACTGCTGTCTATCTTCCTTGTTAAGGCTGGAATCTTGTTATGACTGATTTGTCACATTGCACAGATGGTCTCAACACTTTGTTGAGATGAATAAAAGTCCTATTGTGTGTTAGATTCAATCCTGTTGAATCAAGTTTTGAGACAACGCATTCTCACCCCAAGGCGTCACCTTTGACCATGCTTCAATATTTGACGTTTTAGGCGCCCTTTAGCGTCACTTACATGACGCGATCCTACGGCGTCATCTAACTGACGCCAAAGGAAAGCGTCAGTTAGAGGACGCGGTTAGGTTTAGGTGTGGGGTGGGGGTAGGGTACACGCGATCCTAGGGCGTCATCTAACTGACGCTAAAGGGCGCCTAAAGCGTCAGATATTGAAGCATGTCCAAATGCTTCCCAAGGCGTCAGTTAAGTGACGCCTTGGGGGTGAGAATGGGCTGTTTGAGAACGCAAAAATAATTCATGCTTCCACCGCTTACTGATTCATTCATTTTACATGAGCAACATATCAACTGATTCCACGTTTATAAGGAGATGAGTGTTTTAAAAATACATGTACACGCAAACAACCATAAAGTCGCATTGCTAATTAGCATCTTGACATCTTAAATGGGAAGGCTGCTCCTTAGAAGACTAGGTAATTGATTTCTTATTGTTTTCACATTACTGCAATAAGGCATATCATTAATCAAGCACCCTCAATTAGTCCAAGTTGCAGAGAGTAATGTAACTGTCTGATTTGTCCCACACTAACATAACTTTCATGTGAAGCTTTATCTTACTTTCTTTCCACAAATGGGCTTGACTGTTTCGATTTATCACAAGTGATAAGTGAGTAAAGCCCTTGTCCTTTTTAATCTACTTTTAATATATTTCATAGTAGATCCAGCTGCTCTCTAGTAATGAATCTGAACAGAACAATATCTTTAAAAAGAGGCACACTGCTGAACTGTATTTCTCAATATGCAATGATTTACAACTTTGACATTCACAACATTAGCAGATTACCCATGAGTTTAGCCACTCTTCCTCAGACTTTGGCAGATAAATAGGGACCACATAACACGACCCAAACTATCACTTCTGCAACAATTGGTTTAAAGCTTAGAAACATCAAACAATCAACATGTGTCAATTCAAATTGGACAACTAAATGAGTTTTACTCTCTGTTGGGTCGTCATTTATCTCCCAGTTGGCCTTCTGCTCTGAAAATGCTCATATTTCCTTTAGATAAGAGTGGCAATGGGTATAGAACAAAAATATGCAGATTTTTTGCAAATCTATTGATAGATTACAACAAAACTTTGGATGATTAGAGTCCTGCTTCTATTTCCATGTAAACTTAGATAGATAGATAGATAGATAGATAGATAGATAGATAGATAGATAGATAGATAGATAGATAGATAGATAGATAGATAGATAGATAGATAGATAGATATACTGTCTTATTATTTTTTTGTAGCTTTCATTCAAAGTTCATTCAAATCTAATCATTTAGATACAGTACATGCTAAAAAATTACTTTCTGAAATCCGACTTGACCGTGTCAAATGTAAGGCCTTAAAATTTGTAATCTGCATTCATGGAACACCACTCAATTGAATCATGGCAGATTTCAGTGTTAATTCCTTACCTGCAGGGTGGAAGCTTTCCATTGAGCGCTGTTGAAATTGCACTAGAACACTAATTACAGGGATAGTTTCCATGGAGCAACCGGGGTAAAGTGTCATTAGTCAATATGAACATAGGCAGGATTGTTGAACCACACTTTGCACTGGAATCACAAGGACAGGAGCACATGCATGCAGAAAAAACACTATTGAAGTTGCGGATACTGTTCATATAATAGTTAATATTATATGGTCAACATAGGATTAGTTAGACAGCACTAATGAAAAGGCTTTTTCACTAGTGAAATTTTGCCCCCCGCTCCCCAAAAAATCATTTTTGTTAACAAATGAGTGGGAAATGGTCGCCTTGCTCTGTTCTGTGATGCACGTTCGTTACTCTCCTGTTTTTTTCGTGTCATTTGGTTCATTCAACAAATGAAATGAACGAATTAACTTGGAAAAAGATTCGTTCATTTTGATGAACGAGTTTGAACAGGAGAGTAACAAACGCGCATCACTGAACAGAGCAAGGTGACCATTTGAGCTTAGAAAACTTAAACTTTGCTATTTTTTTAAATGAGTAATCGCTTCGCTTGTTAAGACCCTTATTCATCGTCTGGAATCATTTAAAGCCCTTTGAACAGTTTGCAGTTTGGACTGACACTGTCTTTTGAACCTTGAACTGCTGGAAATGCTGGAATGTTTTCATCAAAAACCTTAATTTTTTTTCGACTGAAGAAAGAAAGACATGGGCATCCTGGATGACATGGGGTGAGTAAATTATTAGCAAAAGTTTTTTTTTTTTTAATTATTTTTTATTTAAAGTTTTTTTATTATTTTTTTTAAAGTTTTTTTAAATTATTAGTTTTTTTTTTTTGTTTTTTTTTTTTAAGTGAACTACTCCTTTAATACAACAGAAAAAAAGGTTAATCTGGGTAACTTATAATTTAAGCCCATTTTTTGTTTTGTTTTTTTTCTCTGCCAGCAAAATAGTTCCCAAAAAAAGCCTCAGCATAACTGTTGCAACACAATAGTGTTTTGTTGCTGAATGATTCCATGCTTTTGAACAAATCGATTCACTTAATGATTCAAATGACTCACTGATGCACAAAATGACTGCAGTCTAATGCACAAAAGAGGAGTGAGAGATACAAACAGTGAAAAGTCCCAGTGCTGTTGATGTGCTATCTACAGTATATCATACATTTTATAAACGCCTCTCGCCCAATCATATTGCAGGACCTAACTGTTAACACAGAGGTTGAACTTGTTAACATTTACTTAACTAAAGCATTCATTAATGTTAATTAATGGTAATTTCAACATTTAATACATTATTGAAATCAAAAGTTACCATTAATATTATTTAATTGACCAGAGCTAATAATGATCAAAATAATAACGGTTGATTTTTTATATATATATATATATATATATATATATATATATATATATATATATATATATATATGAAGAGTTCAGATGCAAAAGCCTCTAAATGCCATTTGAAATTTTCTTCTTTAATGATGATTTTTATCAAACTTGTATATTTAAGTTCAGTAATTTCACTTAAATGGCAATGATAATTACCTATTAATTGTTATTTAAGTGAAATTACTGAACTTAAATATACAAGTTTGATAAAAATCATCATTAAAGATGAAAATTTCAAATGGCATTTAGAGGCTTTTGCATCTGAACTCTTCATATATATTAACAAAGATGTATAAATACGAATGTATTCTTCATTGCTAGTGTAAAGTACTAGTATTATTCATTTTAATTTAATTTAGTCCAATGACATTGTATTGTTTTATTAGTTACAGTATTTAGTAAGTTTGAATCCCATGTGATGTGCAATGTGATCTCAGACCTTTAGATCCACAATGCATTGAATGTTAATGTTTTTAACTAGTGTTGCACGATAGATGACAAAATGATAGATAAAAATCAAAGCATAAATAATCTGCCAAAATTGTAATTTTTCTTTCTTATCACTCAAAAAACTGCCCATTTTAGCATAATAATGAATGTAATAAACATCAAGGCATGCTTAGAGTAATGCATTCAATCTGTGTGACATTTTAGTCAATAACAACATAGAATCACCATCCCTAGCAATGCCCTTCTCAGCATTAAACTGCAACTGAGGCGATTTCCACTCATCCTAACAGAGAGAGCTACTGAACAGGACTAAATAAACTGAAAGGAAGGTGGTTTACTGATAATTCAACTTTATTGACTTTATTGTCATTGTGGAGTTACTCTTGTGACAACGTGAAATCAAAATGCAAGTAGTTAACAATACTTAGTACAAGATTAAATAGTTATATGAAAGTATGAAAATAGATAAAATATGAATAATTATCATAACAATACAATAATGAAATGCAATATAAAAGCTGTGGCAACAGAACCATCCTACAAAATGTTGCTCAGAATATAAAAAAATTGAGTAAACAACATTATTGTTATTGCACAAATGTACTGTAGCATGAATTATTATTGCACATTATTGAACAATGTGTCACACATTGCCAACACAGCTTATTATACATGGTTAGACAAGGGGATATCAGACAAGACGGATATAATTAAATATAGGGCAGATAAATGCAATGTCATTTTTAAATGAAATCCAATATTATGGGATAAAATAAAATGTGAGCCATGTCATTTAAATTGTAGAAGAGAAGTTGCCCCCCGAGCTCAGTCATTAGTGGGATGCTTTGCAAAAATGAGTTTGCTATGCGACACCCTAAATGAATTTTCAAGGAACACTTCCATTATTGCAAGTTTTAGCAATCCAATATTCTTTTTTTTTTTTATTATTGCCTCTGTGTTTACATTACACAAACACAAGCCAATTCTATCATTCAGATTTTGAACAAATATAAGTATATGAGCATCATTTTCATAATGTTGCTGCACTGTAATATAGTTTCAACAGGCTTCAAGTGACAAATACAAAAAGAATAGACTGCTCTAGCCTCTACCAATTAAAGCAGCCTCATTACACATGCAGTTTCAATTAAATTAGGCATTCAGATCAGGTCATAAACCAATGCAGAGAGCTAGAGAGTTTATCACACCCGGAGATAATTCCCATTTATCCAGCACTCCCTGCAGAAAAAAAAAAATAAAACTATTTGGATATTACCTCCTTAGTAAGAGGTGCTGGTAAAATAATTCAAAGAATGCACTTGTTGTGAGACACTCCTGAAAACAATTAATCTCTTTTAGACTTAATTTAATAATGCATAACTATTAATGCAAAAATAACTGCAGGGAAACACTGATGTGAATGAATCAATAGTTCACTACAAAATGCAAATACTGGCTCATTTCCTCACTCCCAATTTGTTACAAAACCATATGCTGTTACTGTGACTTGTTATAGGGTTGGTTTACACAACAACGGCTTTAACGAAAACCTGTAGATTTGTATGCGCTTTGGCTGTTCATTTACAGGACAATTGTGTTTTGAGGGCCTGAAAGCGCAAAACTAAACTTTTGAAAATGGGTTTCAAACTGCACGTTTTTGAAAACAATGCGCAAATTACATGTTTAGTCTATAGGCGAGTAGTTTCTTTACAAAGTGACATCGCCAACTACTGGCCTGGCATGCATAATACAGCGGATATAGTGGATCCGTGTGAACGGGGGATCGTTTTGACATTGTTGTCATCTGTACAAGAAAAACGAGCCCGATCTCATGGAAGTTCGTATCTATAGCACGAATGTCATTTCTCGTGCCATTTATACGCCAAAAACAGTTTTTGCGTGTATATGGTATACGTTTTTCACGTGCATACGATACGCATTTTTGCCATATAATACGCACAAACTCCCCACCCCTCCCCCCTAAACCTACCCCAGGGTTTTTTAGTGCGTAGCATATGCACGCAAAAAACATTTTTGGTGTATAAATGCCACGAGAAATGACACTCGTACGAATTAGTGCGATTTTGCTAAATCGTACATATTTTACGAATTAGCCAATTCGTATGAATTCGTACGAATGACCTACCCCTGACCCCGCCCCTAAACATAACCGTCACGCGGGTTTAGACAAATCGTACCAATTCGTACGAGTGAGGTCGTATGAATCAGTACAAATTAGCCACTTTTGAATCACTCGTACGAATTCGTGAGATAGCGTAGGAACAACCGGCTTGCGAGTCAACACATTTGAATTCATTTAGGTTTTTGAATTTTGAATGATTCGTCATTAAAACGATGAGAACACAAGGTTCGGGTGTTGAAAAAATGAACTCTGACCACTGATTCTTCACATGCGAGCGTGGCTGAACTGTCTTTGCAATGTAGAACACAGTGTCTTCTCGACATGATGCGATTCAGTATTTACTGATCAAATACTGAAGTATTTGAATGTGTTCTAGATGTCACTTCAAGTTTACACTTACGTATGCACGCGCAGTTGTTGGGAGCGGCCAATGACCTATCTACGTCACGATGTAACAGCTAATGACTCGTTTCATAAACAATTCATTTCATAGACTCAGAGTCGACTCTCACTTTTGAAAGACAATAACTTTATATACGGTGCGCTTTCAGATATAAATCTTTGCAGGATGTTTTCATTCCCTTAGAGCTATATTCCCAACGCATTCTCACCCCAAGGCGTCACCTTTGACCATGCTTCAATATTTGACGTTTTAGGCGCCCTTTAGCGTCACTTACATGACGCGATCCTACGGCGGAAAGCGTCAGTTAGAGGACGCGGTTAGGTTTAGGTATGGGGTGGGGGTAGGGTACACGCGATCCTAGGGCGTCATCTAACTGACGCTAAAGGGCGCCTAAAGCGTCAGATATTGAAGCATGGTCAAATGCTTCCCAAGGCGTCAGTTACGTGACGCCTTGGGAGTGAGAATGGGCTGATATTCCACACTACATTCAAAAATCCATGATAGGTGCTCTTTTTATTCTGCTCAGAGAAAATTTGTGATTTTAACATTTTCCTTCAATAGTGTTTGTTTTTACAGTATATCATGCCTTCATATAAAGCTCATCCATTAAACGTTGGAAATTGCCTAACTAAATAATGTGATGACACACTGAGAAAATATGATTCTGCTACTTCAGCCATCCTATCCCTGAAATCCAATCAATAGCAGAATTGTGATGTTATTGCAGTTGATGACCAGCTAAATCTGGAAGGGGATTTATAATCTTTTCACATTTCACGCATTGGATTGAAAAATCTCTCTTCAACTTAATGCAATGTTTAAGAGATTTATAAACTGATAAATCTTCACTCTGCATATTATTGCCTATACTATGTTTATTTTTTCCTTCCAGAATTTTAGAATATGAATTATTCTACCAAATATTTATGCTAATATGCATTCTGATCATTTCATGCTGTAGGCCTATTTCCAGAGACATATATCTAAATATGTAAATGTTTTCAAAGAAAAACATTCCCATTCTCAGATGAAATTATTGCTATTGAACCAATATATTCCACATTTAGCATTAGGTAATTTACAGCACAGTATGCACTGCTGTATGTGTATATAAGGGTGTCCTTTAAAAGGGTGTCAGGTGTTCGATTCACAGCTGGGATTTAGCAGAGGAACCAGAGCGAGAAACAGAACGGCAACAGAGATTCGCCTGCCAGGTCAGAACAATAATGGCCAATAACAGATGTTTTTCAAGATATGAGGATGAAGACCACTTCCATCTTACTCGTTCAAAAGCATTATTATAGGGGAGTGATGGCCACGGCTCATAATATAACTCAAATAACTTGTAATCATTCCTTTTTTAGTTTCCAAAGCAGATAAAACTGAATGCAGTGGTAAAGAATACCAACATTGTGGGTGCCGACCTCTCTAGCATTTCATGGACTTTCAAAAAAAGCCTGTGTCCACTCAGAAATGAGTGTCCTTTTGTGTTGTACAGTTCCACTATACAACATGTCTGCTCAAGATAAACAAATGTGGATTATTGAAAAGGTCTTCATGAAAGGAAGCAGCATGCATGAATATATACAATTAACTTTGAAAGAATTTAAGTTAAGAGATGTTATTATTTTTCATACATTTCCCCAAACGCGGTAGACCTACTCATTTTCAAATGATACACAAATGCAATAACAAGCCCAACAGTATTTTTTATTATAGTGTCTATGGGGTTTGTCATTTTATTTATGAAGACCTTGGAATTAGGTTGGTGGTTTCCTTAAATTCTCGAGTGCCTTGTCTTTTTATATTTAACCTTAAAATTACCTTTAAGAGGAAATTGGTGTTGTTGTTAGCATTGCTTTTGGATTATGAGTTACTTGTTTTTCATGAAAAGTCAGGCAGCCTTGGATCTGAAAAATTAATACTTCAATCATTGCCACAACACAGCAAGCTCCCAAACCAACAGCTCGCACATACACATTTTTGGAAGAAACTGAAACCAAAACCCAAATCTGAACAAAATCTGACAAAATCTGAAAAAATAATTGAGGTAAGAATTGATTTATCAGAAATATACTGGAAGATTCAAAGTTTGAGCTCCTTGCCCTATGGGAAAACCATCCATGCTTAAAAGAGATTTTCATTACATGGACTTTGATTCTTTCTCCAATGACCAGAAGGAAAATAAGCAAACATGATGAAACATTTCAACAATCATGCATCTGAAGCAAATACGTGCAAATCCTGTCTTTATACTTGTAAATTCGGAAAGTAAATATGTGGCTGGCAAATAGAAAATGTTACAACTCCGTCACTCCTATTCTTCCATGTCATATAAGATTTGGTTTCTTACTCAACTAATTATTTAAGCTTGTCTTATGCACCGAGGAATCTGTTCAGAGATAGCAAGGCCTTATCGTGACATACACCCGATTAAAAAAGACCAGAGAGCTAAGATGCACCATCATGCTCATTTCATCTATGAAATCTGCAAAGTCCCTTTAACCAAGCTTGCCAGAGATGTAATATGTGTTGTATTTAGAATTAAAGATGATTAAAGGTTACGAGTTATAAAACTACTCGACTTTATCATTCTGGTAATGCTGACTCATTAATAAATTGATTTCTGGTTGAATTAATGTATAATCTTTAGAATAGAGCAATTAGATGTAGCTTTTTTATATTATTTTTTCAAGCCTTTTAGGGACAGAGTTCAAATTAGCCTGCACTTCAAACAATCGCTATCTAAAATGCATATTAAATGGGTCATGAACTGGCTTTTTAAATTTTATTACATTGTTGTCTGAGGTCAACTTATGACGTTCGCTTGGTTTTTGCATTCAAAAACATCAAAATGAATAAGTAATAGTTTATTTTGTACCCAAGTTTTGAGCCAACTTGAAAAAGTGAGTGGATAACAGTTTTGCATATTATAATGAGTTTCAACTCACCCATCGATGCACTTGGGGGAAATGTTGTAAAATGGCAACCGGAATGACCCAGAGTCCATGTGTTGCACAATTGCACACCACGGTTCTTTACTCTTAATCGTTCTGCAAATCCAGACGGACGATATTTTACCCTCATCAGCTGGAACGTCATTAAAAATAAAGTTTATCCATGCAGTCCTATTGGAATCCAGAGGAAGCATATTCAGCCACTGTCGTCTTCCACAACCAGGCACGGCACAATATTTTGTATTGCTCGCTCAGTAGCTCGATCCGGTTTGTCATCGTGAGGTAGGCATCTATGTTTTTTAGCTATGCATGTAATGCGTGAATCGGTGGGCGGGGCTAACGGCCATGTGGAAGTAGGCGTTGATCTTCTTCTGCAGGAGTGGTGTTTTATCCGCTTTGATGTCATAGTTACCCACTTTGAAAAACGAGTCGTTTGCTGAGCCTGCATGGTGTCAATAAAAGCTTTTATTGGACTAACAAGGACGTTTTCAGTTCTGAAACTTACAGGATATTCTTATAACATGATGACCTCTTAGATATCAAAAGCTCAAGGAAATTTTTATTTCTCAGTTCATCACCCCTTTAAGTTTTGTGCTCTTTTTTGTACTCATTCCAAATAGCATAATAAAAAAATATAAAACTTATTAAATCACGAAAAGCAGTAGTAAAGGTGTCATTATTGTGCTTGGTTATGTTAATAAAATTTAATCTAATTGTTGAAATGGTGAAGTTTTTATTTATTTGCAAAATAACAACAAAGCTTCAGAGAAGAATCTTGTAGAATAATTTAGGTAAACTGTGATAACAGATTGAATCTATCAGCCTCATGTGGGAAATTCTTGAAATTAATTTTACCTATTTCAATTCATGAGCAGTGTTGAACGCTTTAAGTAAACAGCCTGGTCTCATCTCTTTTTTTTTTTCTTTTTTTTTTGCCAGCAGTCCATTGTGTAATTTCAATCTGTCACTCCACTTTGATTCATTTTCTTTCTTTCTGGAGTTCTTTCTTTCGGAGCAGGAAGATCCCATTGAGGCTCTGCACGCTAGGTTAGTCAGATAGAAGCAGGGCAAATCCATCTGCTGCAACTAAACGACAACTCTTTATCTCAAAACATGCCATGGTGCGAGATCATTCCATGAGGCTTCCCCAAAGGAACTTTTTTGAAAAAATTTGAAAAAGATGTTTTTCTTCTTAGTATGAGCAGATCTGAGGTGAAACATTCGGATTTAACACAAATCCAAGGCATCTTGTCTCTAAAATTCAACAGGAATTGTTACGGGACCTAATTTTATCCATTAGGAATTAATGGAATGGGGAAAGGTGGTGATAATGCACATTATAGAGAAAACAAACACAAGAGTATCAAAAAGGCAAGTGGCTATTTTAAAAGGTTAGTTCACCCAAACATGAAAATGTATTCATCGTTTACAAATCCTCATCGTTTACAAATCCTCTTAATTTATTTATTCATTTATTTTTTGAAAATCTGTCAAATGCTGTTTTGAAACATTTGTATGCAAACCAATTCTTTAGCTTCCAATCTTAAACATACCAAGATTCCATTGTTATTTCACCCATTAATATTTCAGAGTGGTCACTATCATCCCCTTCATTAAAACAAACAGACAAACATGTTAAACACAAGTATAATCAATGCTTATATGGTCTGAATACTTGATTCTGATTGGCTGTAAGGTCACCTTCCAAGGGTGTGCAATTTAAACATTGAATGTACCGGTAGTTTCAAGACTGTTATTATTAAAGGGATAGTTCACTTTGAAATTAATTTTTGATATGTTTTAGCTTACCTCAAGGGCATCCAAGATGTGGGTGTCTTTGTTTCCACAGTATTTTCAAATTTGCATTTTTCGGTCAAACCGGTGTTGTCTGTCAGTCATATAATGCAGGTTTAGGGGGTCCACCTCAAAGAGCATGCACAGAGAAGTACAAATTAAACATGATTTAATAACTTGTAAATATAAGTGCACATTGATGGCCTAACTAACAGTATTTATATCGTTTTTACCTCTTGTTAACAGCTATGTCGAACTGATCTAAATCAGATGTCCAACTGAACCGAACTAAACCGTGTCCAATGTTACGCCGGAAGTGATCTCTTACGCGTCTACGTCACGCATTGTTTACACAGAGATTTCGGAAGTTTTACCTTTCACTAAACATATTTAGATATATGGGAAATCACAATGGAAGACGATTTCGATATATCTAAATATGTGCATGCTCTTTAACGTGGACCCCCTAAACCTGCATTATATGACTAACAGACACAGTGGAAATAAAGACGCCTACATCTTTGATGCCCAAAGGTAAGCTAAAACATATCAAAAATTAATTTCAAAGTGAACTATCCCTTTAACTCGCGTTTGCTTCCTGTGATATCTGCATTAACATGACAGTGGAGGGCCAAATCAAGTCCTATGAAGGCGACTACCATATCAGCATGATGAAAAAGTGTCTCGGTCCCTGAATTCTCCATAGGGGGCTGTGAGGAAAAGCTCCAGAGATTCTATCTTTCGGATAGAAAATGAAAGGGCAAATGGTCCAATTCAGCAGTGTCTTCTTCTGGATGTCTGGACACAAGCAATCTAACGTACAAAACAAACAACAAGCAATCTCATCACTTCTTAAGAACCATTTATTGTGGCTCCATTGAACATATGATTATGATATCAGGACCATGAACAGTGAACAAACAAGTGCTTATGATGGGACAAAAGGGATGCAGTTAATAACAGCCTTGAGAAACATGGAATAGTTTAAACACCAATTTAAATGTTGACATTAAGATGTGTGACAACCCATTCCACTGGAATTTATGTTATCATCCCCAAAGGGGACAATAGTGTACCTGGGACTGTAGGTGTAAAGCAATATCATATTGTACAAAATATGAAAGAATAAAATCATCATATCAAACGCCTCCCATGACATCAAGAGCATCATATCATTACATGTCCCCTGCCATGTTTAACAGCAGGCAACAGACAGATTGTGTTGGGATCCTGTGCTTTCTTTAAGCATTAACAACATTCATGGGGATGTTGAAAAATTCAGTAGCTAATGACTCATCAGATACTGTTGCTTTTCTAAAAAACCTGTGCAATGTTTTTTTTTTTTTTAATGGAAATGATTGCAAGACAAAATTATATATTAATTATCATGCAAAAAAGGTCTGAGGAGATACAAAAAGGAGAAATGCAACGAAATCCAAGGTCTTTGTCAGGTAAGGGGGGCAAGGAGTCACAGATAAGTGTCCCAGTTGAGTCACTTCCAATAAGGGAGAAATGCCTTATGGGAGTTTTTTGCTCATCTCACAAAAACACAGTGGTGTACATTCTTTTATTGATTAGAAACAGCCCTCAAGCTGAATAATCTTTATGGCTGCTGTCCAGGGAGGTGTGCAGTTTTGGGACATGATCTTAAATCAGTAAACCATGCAGTAAATTGATTGAGTTATTTTGTGGCTCTTGTGAAGTGAAGTTTGAAATCAACCAGCTTGCACTTAAGTAAGACAACCCTTTAATTTGTAGTGACCCTTTAGAGTTTATATCCTTTAGCTTCTGGCTTACATTTCTTCCCAATACCATGAACATTATCCAGCTATTATATTTGTTCTGTGTTTGCCATAAAAGCAATTTCATCAACTTGATATACTGTATATTATTAAAAATCATAACAGATTTTTGTTGGTGTTTATTAAAAAATGTTTTTTTTTAATGCGTCTTTCTGCCTAATTGTATACTGTACTATTACAGGCATGTTCGGCGCATGTGCACAACAACTGCTTGGCAATACTCCATCTGACATGGATAGGACTATGGAAGCTTGTTTCCATGACAGAATAAAACATTTTAAATCAATTTAGATAATTGCGACTTTTTTCTCAAAATTGCGAGTTAAAGTTATAAAGTCAGAATTGCGTGATATAAAATCGCAATTGAGAGAAATAAAGTCAGAATTGCGACATAAACTCGCAATCGCATAAAATAAACTAGCAAATCAGGCTTTTTTTCTCGCAAGTCGTTCATTTTGCAGAGTTCATTTTGCAGTTCTGACTTTATAATTCTCGTGACTTTATATAATGCACTTCTGAGATGAAAAGTTAAATTTGTAAGACTTGAAAGTCACAATTAGCCTACCTTTTTTTAATTTATTTTTTCTGTGGCGAAAACAAGCTTCCATAGAGGACAGCACAGACTTGGGTCATCTTTATATCCTTCCGTACTCGAGATGTAGGCTATGATCGCGAGTAGCTACCTTGGCTTTTTTATCACCTCGCATATTCGTTTTTGTGGTTTCCATGGGCGTCTTCTACTGTTTTATTGGTATTTTATATCTTCAGTTTAAAGCAACTGTCATAATGCAATTATGACGCATATCAGTCATCACTGCAAACCAACACTGAGATAAACATAAGAATATTAATAGATATTGCATAGTAAATCAGTTAATTTAAAAGACAGATTTAAAGGAGTAGTTCACTTTAAAAAAAAACAAAAAAAAAAACTTTTTTCGGCTAATTCACAGTGGGAGGTTTCTCATGTGTGCACCATGCATCGTTTCTCATGATAAAGTGTGAAGGTAGTGACTTAATTCTTGTGACATCATTATAGAAAAAAAAATCTTTTTTCAAAGCCTTAATTGCAATCACCGGATTTTACAGAAATCAAAAGGAGGACTGAAGCATACTTTCGACTAAGAATCTAGTTCTATCTATTTCTACTAATTCTTAAAATGTCGTTTGTGTAAACAAAAATAAAAGCATTATAATCTTTTGTGATGTAAACCAATTTAGAATTTTTTTTTTTACCACATGAAGCACATTTTAGGTTGCCCGACTAAACATATTTCTCAGCACTTTTTCTGTAAGTAACTTAGGCAACATTTGTGCTTTTACCTGTGAATAAGAATGTGATATAAATTGGTCAGGGATCAACTAAATGGATCAACCAGCTCATTTAACTGAAATTAGAGTTTTTTGAACTATGCTGTGCTGCACAGAACATTTCCATTTTTTCTTAGCTCTTCTCTTTTTTACCATTGCAGTAAAGTATGCCCTCTACACACAACATGGAAATGTTGCGATAAGGTTTATCCCCTTAATATCCCCCCTGACCATTTCCAGGATCTCTGAAATTATTCATCGCAGATTAACTATTCATATTATTCTTGTGGTTCTTAACAGTTCGCTGTGTTAAATCTTGGTGGGTAGAAGCTCAGTGTTTGGTGAGCAGTGGTAAACTCACATACTTTTAGTGTGGGAACATTCCATGGCAAACAGAGCAAGTCAGGAGCGAGTAGCTCCGAGTGGAAAACGATACACACCACAAGTGTTATCAGAGGGGGTTAGGGATTAGTCTCATTTGAGTTACACCGGATTTAGTAAAAAGTCCGTGCACACATGACCGATGCTGAACAATTCTTAAAAGTGCTCCATCTAGTGCCTCAAGATGAGTGTAAATCAGTGGTTCAGAAACGACACATCCTCAGCTACGAATCACAAACATGTTGAATCCAGAGGGGATTTCAGTTTATATTGCTCAGCTGACCCTATTTCAACTTGAGCAACAGCAATGGCAATTATTTCAAAATAGCTTTTCGACATGGATGTCAATTGATGGAAACTCACATTTGTCATTTTAAAAGCATTTGAACACATTTATTTCTATGAATCACAGTTTGGCAATTACAATACTTGTACTAGAGTCAACATCTAACACAAAATATAACTGGCAGTACAGAGTTTTTCAACCAAACACATTAAACAAACAAACCAAACAAAGTTAAGAATCACAGTAAACATTACACTAATTAATAACTATCCTGTGCAAGATCAGACATCATTATTGAAAAAAGCTATTGTGCATGTCCAACATTATAGACAGCTTTGTCCCTGTTTTTTTTTTTTATCCTCCCCTAAAAATATGAAAGCTTGTAAACAGTATAGTCATTTAATCTAGGAAAATGGGAATGGATGCTTGTTTATACAAGAAAGCAGCTGAAACATTCAGTTAAAATGCGTATTTTATCAATAAAGCAAATAATACAGGTGAAACTCGACAAATTCAAATATTGTGCAAAAGTTAATTTATTTCAGTAATTCAACTTAAAAGATGAAACTAATATATTATATAGACTCATTACATTACATTACATTATGGAAACCTTTTCACAATATTCTAATTTTGAATTTGGGGTTTTCATAAGCTTTAAGCCATAATCATAAAAATTAAAACATATCTAATTTTGCATGTAATGAGTCTATCAATTTCACATTTTAAGTTGAATTACTGAGATAAATAAACTTTTGCACGATATTCTTATTTTTCGAGTTTCACCTGATATGAGCACGTTTTGAATGATAATTATACAATCTTTTTTTATTTAAATGTAAAATCTAGTTATAAAATTATACCGTTTTAGTAAGAAGTAAGTAAGAACCTGCACAAATATCTTCGACAAGTACACAGTTATATTTACACTACACGTAGTAAAGCATTATATCCTTGTGTTAAATTATTATTAGGAACGGCGGCTCACGTAAAGCCGCAATGTCTTTTCAGATCTCAAACATATGATTAATGTACAGCACAATTAGACATATGTGTAAAAAATAAATAAAAAATTATGTGTCTGTATGCTATGGAATCAACAAAAGACAAGCCAAACTATGACATACAGTTGTTATGCGTTCCATTAAGGACATTTGGAGCATTTTTTAAACATAAAAACCCACTGATACAGTAAGGCAATAAGGACATGAAGAGTTCAGATGCAAAAGCCTCTAAATGCCATTTGAAATTTTCTTCTAAAATGACCATTTTTATCAAGCTTGTATATTTAAGTTCAGTAATTTCACTTAAATGACAATTAATAGGTAATCTGCATTGCCATTTAAGTGAAATTACTGAACTTAAATATACAAGCTTGATAAAAATGATCATTTTAGAAGAAAATTTCAAATGGCACTTATAGGCTTTTGCATCTGAACTCTTCACATGCTTTGACACGTTTGACACATTCTCTATGGTTCACTCAGACTGCTGGGAGTTGAAAATGGCATGATTTGTTGTTATTGTTTAGAGATACTAAGAATGCACGACACTATCAAAATATGTCCATGATGTTTTACATTCATGATTAATACTTTCAAATGGTCTCAGCACATTCACAAGGCAAGTGAATTGTCCTATTTACAAGAAGTTCGGTTAAAGGCTTGTCTAAAACAGTGATGCGGCTATTCACAGATGAAAGGTTACTGATATGCAATGTACTAAACATCACCAAAATTAACACTGAAAAGGTAAGAAAAAAAAAAGATTTGAAACAGTCAAGGAAAGTCACTTAAAGGACATGTGCAAATGTTTGAAAGAGCTGAAAGAGACAAGAAATCAGGCCACAAAAATGCCAGACGTGCTTTGTTCAAAGAACATCAAAAGACAAAGTTGATGTTCTTTGATATTGTCTCTTTGTCTATGTGGGATTCATTAACCTATATTATTTGTACACACGTTATTGAGTCCATGTTCATAAAGGTATACAATCTGGATCACATTTTAAAGTTTATATATATATATCTATATATATATATATATATATATATATATATATATACAGTGAAATGCACTCTAAAAGTTTGGGGTTCACTTAGGCTGCATTTATTTAAAATGTATTATATTTTAAAAATGTAATTTATTCCTGTGTTAGCAAAACTGAATTTTCAGCATCATTACTCCAGTCTTAAGAGTCACATGGTCCTACAGAAATCATTCAAATACAATTTGCTATAAGAAAAAAAAAAGAAAAAAAAGGATATATATATGAAGAGTTCAGATGCAAAAGCCTCTAAATGCCATTTGAAATTTTCTTCTTTAATGATGATTTTTATCAAACTTGCATATTTAAGTTCAGTAATTTCACTTAAATAACAATTAATAGGTAATTATCATTGCCATTTAAGTGAAATTACTGAACTTAAATATACACGTTTGATAAAAATCATCATTAAAGAAGAAAATTTCAAATGGCATTTAGAGGCTTTTGCATCTGAACTCTTCATATATATATATATATATATATATATATATATATATCATCAATGTTTTTACGGATATTCACATACTTATTCCTGTAAATAAACAATTATTTTATTAATTTATATTAGGCACACTTTCATTATGGCCATCCATTGTCCAGGAATTACCGAACATTGGCCGGGGAAAAAAATGAAACGTCCGACAAAATTAACTCTGTACGGTAAAATTGTCCGATTAAAATTGCGTAATAATCCCACCCCCCTTACACAATATGAAATTGAGATTAAGCCTAAAATATATAAAACAAAAATACACAGACCTTTGGCTATGTTATAAAGGAACAGACTCTACTGTTTGAAAGTTATTAAACAACCTAGACCTAAACCTACATCATCACCTTAACTGACGTTAAAGGTAAAGCGTCAGTTGTATGACGTCCCAGGATAGTCATGTAACTGACGTTAAAGGGTACCCTAAAACGGTGGATGTTGACGTATGGTCAAAAGACGTCCAAAGACGTCAATTATATGACGTCTTGGGATGAGACTGTGTTAGATTGACGCCAATCGGACGATCATGTTATTTTCTATCTATTTGAAAGTTAGGCTAATAATAACATGTTGCAATATGGCCTGATTATGTCATTTTTTAAATTACATAGCCTGCCTTAAGTTTTCCTCAACTTGACCAATTAAGAGGCGATATTTGACCGGCATATCATCAAAATGTCCGTAAGACGAGACCTCTTTGACTGGCACCACTTTAAACTCTGAGCCATACGCACATTAATGTAACACATACTTTTACCATGATGAAAAATGTACAATAAGAACACAAACATTAAAAAAACAGCTATTGAAAAAAATCACTATATTATGATAAATATATGCAGCATGAATGCATGCATTTATGCATATGTGTCTGAGAGCACACGCATGCACGCAGTGAGAAGAGGTCATGTTTATCTGAAGGGCCACAGCTGGCATTCCTCACCTGGAAAAAAAATCCATTAAACTTGCAATTCGTGGTGCAGTGAGGGAGAGCATATACCAAGGCCCCCAGACATATTTTCTAAGGTACAACTAAAGAGCTCAAGTTTGTGACCAGCACTCCTCAGACTTGACCGATCAATACCTGAGGATAGGCTAGCTATGGATCTTGTCTTGTGTTTGTTAGTGGTGGATTACTGAGCAATTGCTTCTAAATGGGTAAAGTGAAGGAAATTGAGGAAAATTCCCTTCATTGAGGAAAATATATCCTCTGCTGGAGAGCCTTCAAGTGGGAGTATGCAAATCTATAATAATAAAGAGAAAACACCCAAAGGGACAATTCTGCCCCTATTCATCCACCCTTTCTTTCTTCTCTGGAACATAAAAGAAGATATTTTGAGAAATGTCTCTTTTATGTTAAGTCAGTGGTAACTGTGAGTGACACAAGAGTGAATAAATGGTGTCAATTTTCATTTTTGGGTGAATTATCCAGTCCTAGATTCCCGTAACACAGTATAAAATAAAAAGCCAAAGCAAGTAGCATAGACTAGAAGCATATCATGAAAAAACATGGAAAACAACCCAAGGACAAGATAAGACAACCATTTAAATGGGGCGCTTATATCACTCTGAGGTCAGGCAAGGAAAGACTCTGGCATTTCCACCAGGAAAAATGTTTTCCTCCATTTCAATCTTTAACCTTGTTTTAATTTAATTATTTACTTATTTATTTTACAAAACTACAATGAGGTGCAACAACACAATACAACTGACAACAACAATCATTTATTTTGACTATTAAAATTATTAAAGCTTTTTGAAATAATTAAAAATTTTACTTGATACATGCAAAGCCATTAAGAAACCGTTTAAATGTGCTTATTTAGTTCTCAATAAACATTTTGTATTATTCTTATTTATTCTTTATTATTATTGCACATGTCTGTGCTGCTCAATGACATGTGGAAAATTTAATACAATATCTTTTTCACAGTTGCTGAATTCTATTGGTCGGTCATATTTAGAAATGGCCAGACACAAACATATTTTTCCAGAAACTCATCAGTCTGTTCTTTTGAGAAATGAAGGCTATTCCATGTCTACTATCTTTAAAGAAGAAAAAAAAAAATGGATCTAACCAGGACAGAAAGTGGACAGGCCCAATGCACAGCAACAAGAGGACAAACACATCACAGTCTCAAGTTTGAGAAACCGACACCTGACTGTTGCCCAGCTGAAAGCTTCATTGAAGAGTACACAGGAAACACCAGCTTTGCTGGCAGAGTTTCAAACCAAAATTTCAAACTAAAAATGTGAAAAATAAGAAGCAAGGGGTGGAATCGACAAAAATAACTCAAAGATTGGGATATATTAAAAGAAAAGAGAATTATGGTATTGGTGTAAAGGAATGAAGGTCTGTTGTGGGAACTGATAGTGTGGTTGATAAGATTATAACAATACAAGTAATCATGCAATACCAATGAAATCTAACAGACCATACAGTATCACACCAGTTTTAGTGTCTGTGGCTTACCTGACTTAAGATAACAAAAACCTGGCTATGTGGACACTATTACTACTGTTTACACATTAAACTTGTGGCCACAAGTAAAATGTTGTTCCCTCAACATTTCTAGGCCATGACTTCACATCGTGTGGCCACGATATAACGTCACGTTCCCATGAGAGGAACCGCTTACACTACCATTATTCGTAGTATGTAGCCATTTTCAGATTAGTCGATTAACTAACCATATCTGCTTGGCGGATTACCAGTAGGTTTTAATCCATATCAGTATACAAATAGCTTTTTATTTTTAAAGATTGTATCAGTGAATTTGGAATAAAATGAGAGTTCATTTCACTTAAGCCTTTCAATTAAGTTCCAGCCAGCATACGATTGCTATCATAAAAAAAAAAAATTAAAAAACAGTTTTGAGTCAGTAAGCCATTTTAAACAAATTAATAGTTTCTTGAGCACCAAGTCAGCATATTAAGACCAATTCACACTGCACCAACAGATGCTGACCAACGCAGACAATCACCAAATTACAGTGCGTTACTTCCCAGACTTTCCACAACCCGAAAAGCGCAGATTCAGTATGTTCAATCAGCGAAAAACAAACTCCGACAGATGTAAACTGACACCGTCAGGGGTAACACACTTATCAGACAAAACCTGACGAAGTGTCTGTTGCCTGTCGTAAAGTGTGAATTGGCCTTTAGAATGATTTCTGAAGGATCATGTGACATTGAAGACTGGAGTAATGGCTGTTTTGCCATCACATGAATAAATAATGTTTTTGCATCAGTTATTTCAAACTGTAATAATATTTTACAATATTACTGTTTGGTGTATTTTTGATCAAATATTATGTGCAACAGTAGTACATGTTATGCACATATTTCAAAGAGTAGCATGCTACATTGCTCTGTGCATGTTTAATTCAGCAAGTAGCATCCTGCTATCAAGGAAACATTAAAATTTGATCAGAAGATCAATGAAGCAAAGTAACAACAAAGAACACCGCTGGCTCTTTGAAATGAAAGGTCATGAGGAGTCATGCGCATTGCATTTTGGGATAGAGTTTCCCACTCATTGCTCTCTGAACAGTTCGTCCAGTTATTCCACGCAAACTGAAAATATGCATACAAAGTAGCATGCTATTATCAGCCTCTATCTTCAACTGATGCACAATTGGTTTTACCAACTCAGGTTATCAGTCAAATCAATGATTTTGTTAACAGGTTACATTATTACATGTACTCACTATAGCAATAACAGCAAATTATGCATAAATACAAGCAACTAACCCTAAACCAAACACTAACTCTATAGTAAGTACATACAAGTATGTAGTTAATTAATATTATTCAGTGCTTAGTTCAGTAAGTACAATGTAACTACGTCACCTTCTAATAAAGTGTAACCAATGTTTTAATTTTACTTCACAATTCAGCCAAGTTGACATTGTGCTGGAAATGCACCTACTCAGACTGCTCAGGATAAACCATTTCAGACATGAGAAATTTTAACAAGAATTGAGCGTTTAGCCTCAGGGAGAAATCACATCGGACCTTTGGCATTCATGTAGCATGCTAACCACATGATGAAAGAAAACAGTAGACTACCTGATAGGCATCAAAGGGAACCTCTAGCTACAATTTCTGGTATGGACAAAGTGCTCCTCAGATGTTGGACAATATTGGTCTTTGTGATGATGAGAGCTGGGGGCGACTCTCAAGTTTTCAAGGCAAAGCACACCAGGCATGTTCCATGAAATACAGTTCTTAAAAAATGACTATATGAGGATGCTGGTTGAGTGAGTGTAATACATTAGCAAATTTAATTAAAGATATGACTTCTCATCATCCCTTGCAATGAGGTTCATTAAAATGGCTGTGCTTGATACTTCAGTGTGAATCTTACATCAAAAGTTCACCTCAACAGAATTCCTCCTTCGGGTCACTTTGCATATAGGTTACTTCTTTGCTCTTGGCTGGGTTGGAGCAGCCGTTGTGCTGGTGGTTGAGAAGGCTCTTCCGGCCTGGGTGGGCGGTTGGCTCTGAGGGGTCACACACAGCGACAACGGTGGTCTCCATTCGTGAGAGTGTGTACATGCTGCTCTGGCGCGCTACTTTATGCCGCATGGCCCGCAGCTCAAGCTCGTCGTTGTCAGAAACCCTCACAAACGGGCACCAGCGGAAAACCTGTTTAAAGCCGGCCCGAAACCTGAGCCAAGACGAGAATAAACACAATTAAAAACTGAACAAATTCATGGGCAAAAAGGCTATATTATTGCAGATTTATGCAGGATTGTATCTCTCACTTGCAATTGCAACACATTTTTATCTCACAGCGTGACTTTATTTCTTGTGGTAAAATTTGGGCCCTATTTTAACAATCTAAGCACATAGTCTAAAGCGCACAGAAAAGAAAAAAAATGGTCGTCATGCCCATCGCATGGTCTAAAAGGGTTGTCTCTATTCTCTTAATGAGTAATTGGTGTGTTTTACATTGTAATCCTTATTTTTTTAAATATTTGGTTCATTTGTGTGCGGCTGCCCCACCTATAAGCTCACATTACTAAGGTGCTGTAAATAAAAAACAAAAAATAAATACTGAGCCATTGACTTTAGACCAGGTTTAAGTTGGTCAATGGTGCAGTCTTTTTAAGTTGCCTCAAAATAGCAACACGCCAACAATGCGCCTGAACACACCTTGTTTTCAGACCAGCACAACCATGGGCGCACAAATGGAGGCAAATGCATTTGCTTTTTAATCAACACGGCATAAGACAAGAAAATGATAACTGCGTCAGGCTGAAACTAGCAAACGCTTGCGTCACGCCAGGTGCCGCATTGCGTCGAGTGTTTGATAGGGCCCATTATCTCACAATTACTTTTTTATTTTTTACTCTGAGGTTTAAACAGGGTTTAAATACCTTTGCAAATGACCAAAAGCCATTAAAAGCAATCAATTTGTTAGGTTCGAGTGACTGCACAAAATACAGAGAAAACCAATATCACAGGTTAGGTGTCAGAGGCTACTGCCAGCATAACAAGCTTAGCCATGTATTTTAAATAATCAAATACTGTCTGGTACATTAAACAGCAGTTATCCCCCCCCCCCCCCCCCCCAACAATATTCAACTCATTGATTGATAATGATCCTGCTATGTCTAGTTTTCTGCTTATTGAATAGTGTATGGTTGTAAATTGTTATGCTAGTACTGGAGTCATTGTAAACTAAGCCAAATGGGACCTGAAGAAATTAGATGTGGGGTATTTTTCATCCAGTCTTGCATTTTAGCCATGTTTTCCATCTGTGGTGCATTTACATGAAGTCAATGTCCCAGCCTGATCAAGTTAATGGTGGATAGCAACGGTTGCCAGGCTACAAATGGTAGAGTGCTCCCCCAAAAAAAAAAAAAAAAAAAAGGCTACAGAGCTGTATAAAGGTCATTAGCTATATCTTATGAGGATCTTAAATGTACAGACATGCTCTCATAGTATGGTAGAGTGAGCTTTTAAATAAACCCGAGAAAGATATTTCATGCCATTGATTTTGTATGGCCATGAAATGAAAGGAATGATGTGCGTTTCACAGTACATGTTCAAGTGGGCAAAAATGGGTCTTTCATCTTAAATAATTCCTAGATATCCAATTCAAAATACACATCACAAATAATTCTAGGGATATATACTTTGTTATCAATGTAATACCCGAGAGTGTTTTTTCTTAGTCGTTTTCTAAAGTTGTTTCTAATGATAGTTGTGCTGTTGTCATGACATTAAGTGCATCTTATTACCTGTCATCTATGATCTATCATTTACTCATCCAAATGTCATTCCAAAATATGACTTTAAATTTCAGCATATATGTTTAAATCAACCTGGAGAAGTGGAAATAATGACAGAATTGTCACTTTTGGAGAACTATCCCTTTAAAATGTCTGTACAAATACACCTATCCATTTTATATCTTTGAAAAATAATGAGAAATATGTTCATGATATTAACAAATTATTCAAGTATCGTGGGGTCAAAATTTGAAAAAATGAGGAAATTCAGTGAAGCTTGTTTCATGTCCCCGTCCATCACTTGGACTGATTATTAATTACACTTTCATTTTAATAATTGATTTAGGAGTACTATTGTATTCACACACAAAAAAACAACATCTTATGGGTGTCCATTACTGTATGATAAGGCCTATTCATGCAACTATAAGTGGCAACAACACTCATGCTGCTTTGACAAAAATACATTTGTGTCATTAATCTTTTGTTGTTGTGGCACTCGAGTCTTACCTGCTGTTCAGGCAGCAGTAAATAATGGGATTGTACATTGTGGGGCTCATGGCAAGCCACATAACTGACAGATAGATCTGCTGAATGAACTTCGGTCTAAGCAGTTCCTTGTTCCATCCCGTAGCCAGGAAATACACATGGTATGGCAGCCAGCAGATCGCAAAAGTCACCACAACGATGATCATCATTTTCACCACCTGGAAACAGAAAAAGAAGGCAGTAAAGTAAAATATTACATAATATCCTACCATAATTGGTGGGAATTTATTATATCGGAGAAATGTGTCGGCATATAGTGTATCAGTGATGTGGCTTGCATAAGTTATAATGGTAACACTTTACAATAAGGTTCATTTATTAAACATTACTTCATGCATTAACTAACATGATCTAACCATTTGTTACTGTATTTGTTATTCTTTGTTAACATTAGTTAATACAAATCTAGCTGTTCATTGTTTGTTCATGTTAGTTCACAGTGCATTAACTAATGTTAACAAGATTTTAATAAAGTATTAGTAAATGTTGAAATTAACATTACCAAAGATTAACAAATGCTGAATAAGTATTGTTCATTCTTTGTTAATGTTAACTAATGTAGTAACTAATGAACCTTATTGTAAAGTGTTACCGTTATAATAAAGATTTATATTTATTTATGCTAAAATAAATATAGATACACACAGAGATGATAAATGTGATAAAGGTTCATCAAGGTGGAGAGTATAAAAAAGCCATTCCAACATATGACTGACCTTATGTCACACATACAAAAACAAAGAGTGCAGTGGAGGAGCAATCATATCATAAACAGTTATACGGCTGTGTTTTTGTTCATTATGTTAATTCATTAAGACACTGCTTGTCATTCAAATCCTGCAGCAAACAGCACACCCATAAGCACTAAACAGTGTCAGGATACCAAAATCTTGGTCATGCAACCAACAAGCTTTGACACCTTGGGCAAGCAATGCATCTGCAGCAAGAAAGAAAACCCCAGGCAACACATTTTCAACAGAACAAGGACACCACATGAGGTCTTCTCTGACTTCAGCAAACATGGTGTGCGTGCTGCTGAAAATTGTATGTTGACTAAGTTGTAATTGCCCCAATTCATGAAAAATCATTGACTTCTCATACTGCTTTTACTGTTCTTGTGTCAATTGTCAAACTGTGTTGTGTGTAGATCTGTGCAGTTCCCCATCATGTCAGTTTAATTCGGTCCTCAAATATCCACTCTCTCTTCAAGCAGGATCCTTCTGCCCCTGCAGGGACTTCTGCCATAACAAATCCATTTCCCATCCTTCACGAGGTGAATTGTTTTTGTAACCACTTCACAGAGTCTGATTGGTGGAGCCTCCCGCTTCACTCCACTAATGAATTTAATTGCATTGTTCATGCCGTCCCTCAGAGACAGCGAATGTAGCTTTGTTAGATACTCCTCAATCTGAAGATTTCTCCAAACTCAGAGATCAATAAAATAATTAATAAATGTGAATATAGTCATTACAACATTTAGCCATTTATAGTGTCATATCTTGAGGAACCAGGTTTCTTTCTTGAACTTTTAAGATACGATTATTGTACTATGAAAACACCCGAATTTGCAAAAAAGCTGGAAGAAATAAAATAATCAACAGTCGCTCTTCTAGCATGAGAACACTTAGCCTCAGAGACACCACAAGAAGTCTCCGTTTAGGTTCACACGGTTTATTTTGTGACGCTGTCACAATGTAATGAATATTTTAATTTTAGCTTGACCAATCATTAGGGTTAGATTGTTGAAAGAAGTTGTAATTTCTGCAGGTTCACATGTGAACTATTTTTAAAGCAAAAAATAACTAAAGTAATAGAATAATTCTCAATAGTTTGTTTGGTCTGAAATTAGAATTATCACACTGGAACAGAAACAGGATAAGCACACAGATTTACACCCTGTTGAACTGGGTTTTCAACATCTGTAAGTTGTTAAATGTGCACACAGCATTGGGGTATTTCTTATGTATAAATTAACCTTTTGGCTTCATATCAACTCCACAATTTGAGAAATCATGTTTAAGTATGATTAGGGCTGGATGACATTATTGAAAATAAACAATATTTTATTGATGTTGTTGCTGGCAATATAAAATTAGGCAACATCATGACTTCAATGCGCCTTCAAAGAATGCTGTCATTATCTTGCAAATCATGAGAATGAATGCATTCAGACATGTTTTAAAGGGTAAAAATGAAAATTCTGTAAGTATTTACTCACCCTCATGTTGTTCCAACCCCGTAAGACCTTCGTTCATCTTCGGAACACAAATTAGGATATTAAAGATATTAAGATCGCTCCTGCATACTGTCCATAGGCTTCTTGAGGGAATGACTCTTGCTGCCATTGAAAAGTCATCAAAGACATCGTTAAAATAGTCCAAGTGACTACAGTGGCTCAATTTTAACTTTATCAAACGACGAGAATACTTTTTGTGCGCAAAAACAAACAAAAATAACGACTTTATTACGACTTTAAAAGAACCCTATGGACTAGTATGCAGGAGTGATCTTAATATCTTAATTTGTGTTCCGAAGATAAACGAAGGTCTTACGGGGTTGGAACAACATGAGGTTGAGTAAATACTGACAGAATTTTCATTTTTGGGTGAACTAATCCTTTAATAGCTTGGTTCAGTAACTATGTTAGAATACGTGAAATCTATTTCTGTGAATGAGTCAACAGTTCTTTTTAAATTAAAACATTAATTTTAGAAACATACCTTGATATTTTTTTAATATTTAAAAAAAAAACCTTTGATTGAAAACAATTATTTCACAGTAAGTATATGGATATCAAGATCTATTTGCACACACACACACACATATCAGACACTCCTAATGAGCATAGAAAATATGATGCCATAAATGATTAACTGTGAAACAAATCATCAAAGGAAAGAACAGAAGACTACACATGGTGTAGCCTATTTCACAGACACAATGGTTTGGAATTCAGATTCTTTAAAGAACTCATATTGTCTTTTTCTATGAGCATTTCATCAGTATTCCATCCCTAACCTGATCAACGGTTGAGCAGGAGGTAGACGTGAGATGTCCTGGGGTAAAAGGAAAGCTTATGTGATCGCCATTCCACCCCCCTTCAAGCCAAGGTTTCTCTCCCAATATGTCTCCAGGCGAAAGATTCTGCAAACTGAGAGTTTAAGAAAGTGCACTGCGTTTGGCATCACAATAGTATGTCTCTTTTGTTTTCTCTTATCTGCCCTGTCTCTTCGATACAAAGATTGAGAAAAGACAAGGGCACTCTCACTGAAATAGAAGTCCTTTTGGTGATTGGCGCTTGAATAGAGACTTAACAACTGTGGCAAATAGAGATTGGAGATCTGTTTGAGGTTGTGGAATGGAGAAGAGTCAGACATAAAGTGCTGATCGATACACTGAGATCATAAGAGAGACAAGTCCGGAGAGACAACAAAGAAGTAATGCTCGAACCCAGTACAAGAAAAGAAGAAAAAATTTCAGGGCCTTAAACAACGGGTGAACATTTTTAAATTCACCAAGTCATGTTTTCTTCACTATAGAATAGCATAGAATGGCGTCACAATCATTGACTAGTTTCTAACTAGAGGTTGGCATGCCACTTCAACAAACACACACACACAGAAAAACACCTTTAATCTATGAAACTACCCCCAAGTACAACTCGTTGGAAAACCGAAATGTATCATTACACACTAGTCTATGCAGTTTACAGTTGAAATGAACACTAGGCAATAAAACAACTTTTTTCTAGATTAATTCTTTTTCACAGAAATTATGATGATTTTTCTGGGATAGGTTGCCAAGTCTTTCCCCTACCCTCCCCATGACTCACTCAGGACTCCCGTAAACGTATTTAGCATCTCCAATCAGCACAGTCTCATCCCAAGACATCATATAACTGAAATCTTGGGACATCTTTTGACCCTACGTCAACATCCGCCTTTTTAGGGTACCCTTAAACGTCGGTTAGATAACGTTATCGGACCCTAACCCTACCCCAGACCTAAACCTACCCGTCACCTAACCGACGTTAAAGGTAAAGCGTCAGTTGTATGACAGCCCGGGATCGTCATGTAACCGACGTTTAAGGGTACCCTAAAAAGGCGGATGTTGAAAAGACGTCCCAAGACGTCAGTTATATGACTTCTTGGGATGAGACTGTGTAACTCCAATTCACCCAATTAATTATAAATTATTATTTATTTCTTTAAATATTCTATTAAAACAAACTTTAATATCCAACACAATTTTTAGGTGACTTAATCTGGTTTTAAGAGTTGCTAAGTATCTAGTTCAGTCATAAAACTCTATATGGCACAGGCTGATGATAAGTGCTTCATTCTATGCACCCTCCACCTCCCCCAGCTCCACCTGCCTAGATATACTACAGGATTTAAGCCTGTCTATTCATGCAGCATCATATCTTATGTGCTCACAGTGGTGTCTGTGAATCTGTTTGCAATAGAATTTCTTTACTTGCGCTATGGCAGAAGTATGCATAGCAGATCTATAGGGCCAGATTTACTCAGAAACAAAAAAAAAAATATTGTCAGAATTTACTAAAGATATATTTGCGCCATTATTCAAGAGCCCAAAAAAGCATGTCTTAACCCATGCCAAAAAGAAATATGTTGTGGTAACTTTACAGTTAATACTTACAAACTTTGAAGATACAGAAGTTACATTTGTAATTGGTGTAGACTATTTTCATTTAAATGTGGCATTATTATTTATGCAGTAGCTAAGATTAATTACTGCATAAATTAATTTAGATTATTATGTAATACATTCATTTAAAGACAGCATGGAATAGAGTGTATATTATGCTGTTAGCTAGAATTTGGACGGTATAGTATTATGAGCCACAATTAAAGTCTTGTGACACTCATGCCAGGCGGCAGGCGTTGTTGTTGTCGAGTTTCCGCACACCAATTGCTTTAGGCCGGGTCTAGTCAAAGTCCAAGGCAGTTTTTTTTAGTCCAAGTCCGTCCCTGCAATGTGTAGGCAGCAATTGTTTAGGCACAGATACCATAAACCCAGTAATTGACTATGTCAGGGTATGTGAAAGGTGGTAGTGCTTTGGGTCTTTCGTCCATTCTGTAGCAGGTCGTACAGGTCCATGTTGTTGATGTCAAGTAGTTTCTCTAAATAACGCTGCTTGGTGTCGTTGTCTCTCCTGACAGAGCCCCTTTCCTTTTGTTTCCCCGTTCTTCAATTATTCCCAAGAAACTGTGCCTTATCGCAAAAATGCAAACAAATATCAAGCTGCTCTCTCTGTCGCTATTTCTCTCTGTCTCACGGACGAAGTAACCATGGCAACGGATGCCTTCACAATGCAAATGCGTGACGTCACATTCTCATTTTCATTAATATGTTAAGCCACACAGTATATTCCAGTGGTCAACATGAAAATTAAAACCAATAATAATCATCATCACTTGCTGAGTAACTGAGCTGACAAATTTGACAACAGAGTACCTCACACTATCAGTAAGGAAAATAAACTCACTCTTCAGCAGACACACTCACTCTCATCCTAACCAATATTGATTCAGCAAACGGTTGCTTGACAGAGGAATCGTGGTATTTTCAAACAGAACCATGTGAACTGAAACCACGTGACGTAACCTTTTACAATGTCATTATCAGTAACTTCAGTTCTTCCAATGTATAGAATCAGGGTTTAAAAAGAGATCCATTATCTATTGATCAAACTTAAATCACTGCTGTCAAAATATATCAATGCCCATGACATCAAAACGTGTCAAAAAATGTTATAAACGAATCTAGCAGACAAAGTGCATTATATAAAACTGATTTAATTTCATAAATTAGCACCATAGATTGTGTTGATCTGCCACTTGTATCTTTCCCTTCTGTCTTTCCAACCTTGCATTGACTGAGTGAACTTTTGCTTTGTATGCAAGGAATTAACATTGACACTGCGACATTGATTATTTACTTTGCCGTGCGCCAAAAAAAAAAAAAAAAAAATTCAATTTATGGTGCATTTCAGTCCTTTTTGGAGCTTGACACCATCTAATCAACAGCAGTTCAAATACTGCCTAACGTTTGGCTTTGTTGGCTTATTGTTCACTTGGAGTATATACTAGCTGCAACCTAAAATAGTTGGAATCGCATATCCAGAAACGAGAAAAAAAGAACACAAACCACTTTCAGCACCTTCACACATAGACTTGCAAAACAGATCATAGTAGAATGAGATGACAGATGACAGAAAGGCTGTGAAACTGGCCATAATGGTGCATTGATATATTCATTCCAGCAAACAGAGCTGGAGTCATTTTGAATATTTATTTAGAAAAAAATGAACCCTTCCCAAAAACAGCTCCTGTGGAGAAAATGGATTGCAGACTGTCAGGGGCAGATTGTACTGAATATTCGTGCATCTGGCTTGACTGTCTCACTTTGCACTATTTGCTTGTGATGTGCTGTTTGCTGCAACCAGCCTGTACTGTGAAATATCTCATATTTTAATTAATTTAAAAACAGTGATAAACTGTTATTTTAATTAATTTAATTACTAATGTGTATATCTCTAATGAATGTAAAAAAAATCCATGTGTGATATAGCCCAATTGAGTTTTATTGACATCCACAGCATAAAGGTTTAACAAATTGACTAATCAGAATGGATTTCCAAATGATTCAACTTCAAATGAGATTAAATAAGTAGTTTCCGGAAAAAGGCTGAAAGGCAGAAGAAATTTTATTTACCTCCTCATATATGCATAACCAGGTATTATTAAAGGTAACCTTTCCAACCAATTATTCTTGGTTAGAAAGAAAGAAAGAAAGAAAGAAAGAAAGAAAGAAAGAAAGAAAGAAAGAAGAAAGAAAGAAAGAAAGAAAGAAAGAAAGAAAGAAAGAAAGAAGAAAGAAAGAAAGAAAGAAAGAAAGAAAGAAAGAAAGAAAGAAAAAGAAAGAAAGAAAGAAAGAAAGAAAGAAAGAAAGAAAGAAAGAAAGAAAGAAAGAAAGAAAGAAAGAAAGAAAAAAAGAAAGAAAGAAAGAAAGAAAGAATTTTAAATTGTAATTGTTTAATCAATCAAATTTCTTTTTTAATTACTGAGTTATCTTAGATGTGCTAGGTCTCCTTATATGCATATGGTTAAAATGGCTTTTTTACTTGCCGATATCCAGTGAAAGAGCCACAAAGCTAATATGGAAGGAAATGGATAGTGTGGCTCAGGTACTTGGCTCTCTGCTTTGGATGAGATAAGCAAAACTTCACAAGTGTGGTTTGGTGATTGCAGTTAACACAATACGGCAGCAGTCATTGTCTTCCAGCAGAGCTGGATAGATGCTTTGTGCTATAAAATTTTGATTATAATTATCCGCAGCATGCTCAAGGAATGTTAAATAGGTTTTGTGAATTGCACTTTTTACAAATTCACTTGATTCACAGTATCAGATGGTTAACAAAAATGACCTAAAAAAGTTACACTTGCTCTCTCTTGAAATGTGTTTCCATGTCCAATTTCCTACAGAGCTTATAAGAATATTTACTCTATGCAGCTAAATTTTCACAACTTCACCCCACCTCGTGGGTATATAAAGGAGAACGCCGGCAATATGCAGATACGTTTTCGCTTCGGAGTCAAGTGCATATTTCACTCCCTGAGCCATTCTGTCATCTTTCCTCTTCGAGACAAGCTTCGCTGATTTGGGATCAGTTCTGGGACTGATCTGTTTGCCTCCCACGACTCATCCTATTGCAACCTGTTTTATTTCCTGACTGAGGGCACACTCGGCACGGATGCACTGGCGCACAGCTGGCCAGTGAGCCTTCTCGCACAGACCCAGTGCAAGATCAGGAAGGATGAGGAGCAGATCATTCTGGTGTCGCCTCACTGGCCCAACCAGACCTGGTTCTCCGAACTTGTACTCCTTGCGACAGCACCTCCCTGGCCAATGGGGACGGGGCACCCTATGGCATCCTAGTCCCGATCTTTGGAACCTCCATGTGTGGCTCCTGGATGGGACGAGGCAGGTTTGAGTACCCTACCACCAGTGGTGGTGGCTACCATCACTTCCGCTACAGCGTTGTCCACGAGACACGTCTATCCATTGAAGTTGAACCTCTTTGTCAACTGGTGTTCCTCTCAGGAGAAGACCCCCGGAGATGTTCGATCAGTGTCGTGCTTTCCTTCCTTCAAGATGGTATTGAGTGAAGGCTGTCTCCCTCCACCCTGAAGGTCTATGTTTTCCACTATTGCCGCACACCATGAACTAGGGATGCACCGAATATTCGGCCACCGAAAATTTTCGGCCGAAAATGGCCCAAAAGTGCATTTTCGGTTTTCGGCCGAAAGACTTTTATCACAGAAACAATACGGCCGAAATGTTGTGATGACGCAAACAGAAACCGCGACCTGCACGTGCTTGTCTGAAGCAACATGTTTGCGGTGCGGACGTATTTCAGTGAATCTGAACCCGCGAGGAGACGGAAGCCTTGTTTATCCACCTATATCTGCTCTAAACAATGCGCGCCGCCATGACAACGACTCCGGATGCGAGCGGGTCAAGTATAAACTGTGGAGACTCGCGCTGCGGAGGCAGGCGAAAGTATGCGCAAGTCTCCTCAGACAGCGCGCGCACCGCTCCAAACGGTCGAGGCGTTTTACTGGACCCGCTCTCCGTTGTACTATTCCTTGAAACGACAGGGGACGACTCAAGTAACTGTCCTCTAACCATTAGGAATCGGTGAGAAGAAGAAAGATAAACACATGACAATGTTTATTTTTTAGTATACCACCACCAATACAAAAATAATCATGTAAAACCCAGTAAACCCTGAGATTATTACTTGTGTGACATTACAAAAAAATATATGGGAACATGTATGTATAGAACTAAATGCTCTCTTAAATATTTTCTACATTCACTAAACATTGTTTACACACTACACACTAAACATCTACATTGTTTTGTTAAGTTTCATGTACATTTGTATTAATCATGGACCTTTGTTCATTTAAAAAGGCTTTTTATGCTATTGTATGCTAAATTTTTAAAATGTAAGAAACTAATTTGGTGCTGGTGTGATGAGAAGAAGTTTGCACTCGGCTTTGTTTTTGAGAGAACATTTAATTTTAAAACCTTTCTGCAGGCCATTAGATTATTATTTAATGTACACGAGTGGGGTCAAAAACATTTTAGTTTGAATTTTATTTTATACTGTGCATTGTGCTAAATAAATATTTGCATAATTTGTAATTTATTTATTTATATTAATTTATGCAATTGCAATGCCTTGATTTTAGTAACGTTTGTACACAGTCATAGCCATAAATGCAATGATACTGATAATTGGCATAATTTCTTTCGGTGTTTCGGTTTTCGGTTTTCGGCCTTGGTTTCCTCTTTTTCGGTTTTCGGTTTCGGCCAAGAATTTTCATTTCGGTGCATCCCTACCATGAACCAATCCAAGGTAAGTCAGTGGGGAAGCACGACCTGATCGTCAGGTTCCTGAGACGAGCTGCAGGCTGGGCGACACCCAACACATTCACCAGATTTTACTGTCTCCAAGTGGAGCCTGTGTCCGCTCATGTACTTGCTTCAACCAGCCGGTACTAGGACCCGCTCAGGTGTCTTCGCTTGCCATTCCACTTGGAGACTGGATATGTGCAATATTTTCCTCAGGTGAGCCTCACAAGCCCTGAATTCCTCCAGCACTGCTGTCGCCGATGCCAGTGTCTTTTGCCTGCACGTTGGCTAGGTACCTCCTGTGTGCATGGTCCCTCCCTGAGCGACCACCACATGTGTATTTCCACTGTAAGCCTCTCTGAGCATGTGTCTTTCCCTTGGCAAGCCACCTTGCCGCCCCAGTGTTTCTCCATATGCTTCCTTAAGTCCATAAGTCCCCTCTCTGGGTTGACAGTAATTGCATGTATCCTCTAAACTATGGGATATGCTCCCCAGTGTACCTTGGTATTCCTGTGCTAAATAGGAGTCCTTTGTCCGTGCCAGTCTCACGACAGGGATCTCAGATTTACCCAGGACACTGGAAGACAGCTGAGAAAGTGGTGTGATTAGACTGGTAACCCCATTCATCGTCATCCAACGGAACTCGGAGTGACAACGAAAGGGAACGTCTTGGTTACGTATGTAACCCTCGTTCCCTGAGTAGAGAACGGAAACGTTCCGTCTCCCTGTCACCTTCCGCTGTGCTGCGGGGATTGCCTGAGCTCAGTTTCGGCTCCACAGCGAGAAACATATCCGCATATTGCTGGCGTTCTCCTTTTTATAGCCATGAAGTGGGACGGAGTTGCGCCATGCAAAATCCGCAGACCCATGGCATTTCTTTGCCATTGGCTCGTTTTGTAAGAGGCTGATAAGCTTTCTAAGCGAAACCCCATTCGTCGTCATCCAACAGAACTACTCAGGGAACGAGGGTTACATACGTAACCGAGACGTTTCATAAATTTTTTTCCCAAGGATCATGGATTTCTTTTTTTTTAAACTACAAGCATTAACTTTCAGATCATAACCCATCCTTGAAACACACAAACATCTCCCAAAGAAATAAAGAAATGCGTGCCTTGAGAACAGAGTGAGGGAAGCTATTGTGACATGATCAGAGTCTGGAGGTAAACTAATCCACCGAGCCTTCAAATCCATAATCATCAGAGCATAACTCACAGGATCACTTTCCTCAGGCTTAGATTAGTGTTATTAACAGATTCTTCTAATCCAAAGTAAGCACTGCCTACATAATCCTGAAGGCAGGCATACTCCTGCAGTGAGGCATTCGAACCATGAAGCCGAAATCTTACAAGCGAAGTCAAGTGCAGCTGCCTAAAGCTTTCAGCTAATATAACAATGTTTGAAGTTTTAATGACAAAGTTTCGTAACCTGTCCTGCTCTGGATTAAGAAAGGTTATGGAATATTTTGTAATTAATTTTACATTACATGACATCCCATAAATATAATATTTAATTATTAAACATTGGTCAGTACTTTTTACGGTAACACTTTTTTCAGTGCTATGTAGTTACTAAAGTAACAGCAATAAATTATACGTAACTACATAACACTAACCCAACAGTATGTAAATGTAATTAATTAATATTGCACAGTACTTAATTGTCTGGTTACACTGTAACAAGGACACCTAATAAAGTGTAACCCTTTTAAATTTTAATACTTTAGCACATTAAAAATTAAGTACTTATGTACTTTTAATGGAGTAAAATTGAAAAGGAGTATTAAATAGTTTTACTTGAGTCATATTTTATGAAGGTAACTGTTCTTTTCCTCAAGACCTTAATTTGTGTACTTCATCCACCTCTGTGTGTGTGCTATACACATCAATTCTAATTAATAATATCTTAAGAGCATGATTGGAAACATTACCAGGAAGGCTTGCCACAATTAAATTTCTAAGAACAGGTCACACTACTTCAAACTGAAAATATACCACATAAAGCAGATGTTATTTTAATATCTTCACTCCATTTTGTGCGTCATTCATTCATGTTTACAAAAAAAAGTCTCTATTGGGTTGCTTTTTTTCTGGTTTGTTAAAGCAACACTAAGATTTTTTACCTTAAAATAATGTTTTCAAAGTTTTTTCAGTGGATCAAGTCATGACATGGTGAAATGCACTTATGCCACAGCTTTGCGGTCCTTTATCTGATATATCACGATATAAAAGATTGCCAGATCGGGCCGTGTTTCTGTAGTCCGAATAAGACTACAAATTTGAAAACTTTGAAAACAATATGAAAACTACAAATTTAACTTGCTTTACAGCAAGATTTACAATTGTACTTACACATATACTCAACAGTATACTACAACTACATGTAAGATAACTGGTAGTCAGGTAGCTTTTCAATTGTCATTATGATTCCTAAGCCGGTGCTGGATAAACAGAGCATGTGCTTGCGTGCACGTGCGACATGCAGTAGGCTAAATTATTTACGACAGAAAAAAATGGACAATTCCACTTCCAACCTTGGGCGACCAAGTTGGAAAAGTTACTTGGTGTTGCTTTGGATACACAAAGACCGCGAATAGATAAATGTTTGGTCACCAACCAGCTTCTCCAAGAGTTTCATCTGAACTGACAATAAAAATAAAATGTCCCTAGGCTTAATTGGAGGTCTTCTAAAGGCTAAAAAAAGATGTACATGCTTCTGGGATCCCATAATCACATTTAAGCATCGTATAAAGTGGGGGCATATGAAACCCGCAAGATCTAACTAGCTCCAAATACACATTTTCAGCATGTCAGGCCCTAATGGAGAGAAGAGACATGATGAGGGGGCAGCCGTAGGGAGCGAGCAAGATGCAGCGTTGATCGAAAAAAAAAAAAAAAAGCCACCACAATCGCAGCTACCATTAATGAAACATATAACCAGTAGACTGAGCTCCGAGTGCTATCGATTGGAATGTAGAATATATAAAAAGCCAATTGAATCAGTGAACGACTGTATTCCAAAGACTGAGTGATCCTCGTCAAAGACCTTACAATGGGTTGCAAGACCAGATTCTGCCCAAATGCTTGTTCTTGTCATGGTTGTGGTGCGGGTTGTAGAAAAGGCAAAGTCAAAACCTCCAATACAAATATTTCCTGATAACTCAAAAACAGGTACAGGCAAGCAAACAGACAGATGATACACACAACATGACATAACCGACCAAGACTAATTGAACAGAAGGAGACTAAATACAGATGCAAATGAACAATAACATGGTAAGGACAGGTGACACGGATGCTGACGAAGAACAGGTGGGTGATTGAGGGAGTGAGTTCAGGTGTGGAGACAAGAAGGATTCTGGGAAGTGCAGTGCAGACGAGGACTGAGAAGTGCAGATGGATACTGTGACAGAGCTGCAATATTTTGCACACTTTCATTTAATTTAATACATCTTAAATAGCTTATCTATTCATGGGTAAGTCACATCTTTCTCACTTAAGGGAACATTGCTTTAATGAACTGAGTTTTTCTTTTACTGGCTAATGTGTACATGGTACACAGAAGAGCACATCGAAATATATTTACACAAGAATCACAACCCCAAGACACAATGGATCACACACTCTAAAGTTGATTGTTGATTCTTATGCAAATCTTTCTGAGTTACCAACCGAAGCTGATCAGGGGTGCATTTCCCGAAAGCATCGTTAGCCAACTATGGTCGCAAGTTGGTCGCAATTTCCATTTAACTCTATTGGTAACGACGAAACTTGCGACCATAGTTGGCTAGCGATGCTTTCGGGACACACCAGTTGACGGGAAGCCTACTGTAGCTAACTAAGTAAAACTTCAGAAACAATATATTTGTTTTTCACTGATTTCAGTACACACTGTGAAAGAACAGGAAATTGACACAGAGCTAGTCTTTTGAGTTTAAAGCCCCCAATATTTTTTGCAGTCCAAAACCATTTTTTGTTCCAAACAAGAAGCTTTTCTTGATCAGCTTAACATTAGCTAAGTCAAAGAGTGCTATAGATCAACTATGGTCATTTGTTAAGTGCTTTTCTGTTCAAATCCCCCAAGTCTTAAATGTTAACTTGAAAAACAACTGAATCATTTTACATAAATAGACAAATGCAGAAGACAAATATTTTTCCTTGAAAAGTATTCTCCAGTGAGAAAAATCTAATAAAACAATCCCTGGTTTCGAAAGTTACTTCGGCTGTACAAACAAATGCAGAATGTTTGCTATGTTATCACTTTAATTAATGAGCACCACAGACAAATGAGGCACGCTGGTTTAATGTCAAAAAAAGCATACATACTGTATCTATCCATTGATTCGTCTATGAGGCTTCAGTTTTCTTCAGTTTTTTTTTCATGTCACTTCTAAGAACATACTGTTACTTCTACCCGTATGACTTTTTCTTCTGAGGAACATAAAAGAAGATATTTCTGAGAAATGATTTTTCTCCATGCAATTAACTCAATGGTAATCAAATGGGTTTGGTAACCTACATTTTATTTTATTTTCTTGTTTTTGCCTTCCGCCGATGAAAGAAATACAGTACAGGCCAGATTGACAGGCTAGATTTGTGGGCTGCCAGTTGCTGTTATAATGTCCATAGCAGAAACAAATGCTGACATTTAATTCACTTGACCGACATGAAGCCAATTTCTCTTTTACCATGCCCAGAAGTATTTGTGTAAAAAAAAAAAAAAAAAAGAGCACAATATTTTTTTCTATCCTTCTCCTACATGTGCTCTAAATGATCTTCTGAACTATCCAACCCTTTCCATTTTCTTTGGAGAACTTCGTTCTCTAATATCTTATTGATCCCACATGTAATGACCCAGTAAATGTGAGTGTGTTGTGTGTTTACTCTGATGTTTGTGTGTGTTCCAGCAATTCCATCAATCTACATCTAGGAACATAGAGTTAGTATTTGAATTTCACTGCCCTTTGGCGGCCAACTGACTGAACCCAAAGAACATGAACTGCTTACCTTTCTTTTGGCTCGCAGTTGGCTCTGATAGTTTTCTGATGAAACACCCGGAATCTCTCCTCCCCAAAGCGTCAACCCGACAATAGTGTAGGTAATGCCCATGACCACCAGGGGCAGAACGTACACCAGCATTGCCAAGATTATATGATAGCTATAATGAGAGAGAGAGAGAGAGAGAGAGAGAGAGAGAGAGAGAGAGAGAGAGAGAGAGAGAGAGAGAGAGAGAGAGAGAGAGTATTGACTGTACTGACTGTACAGTCTGACTGTATTTCACTCCAAGATAATTTGGGAAAAGTTATCTGACAACAGAGAGTGTAGTTTCGGATTTATATTTTGCAATTTCATTCTTGAATCGAACCTTACAGTTCTACGATAACTTGAAGAAATAATGTTCAATATCTCAAACTTGACAGATTACTCATACAGCTTTTGGACTGCGATCAAAATACTTGTGAATGTTGAACTTCTGTTGACACCGTTTCCATACACCAGCTATGTACAAACTTAACAGAAAACAGGATTTTACAACGATTTGATTTAATATTGTTAATAATAACACCACTACTAATCATGTTCCCTTTAAAGGGAACTTACGAAGCGTCAATGACGCTTTGGTAATGCCTCCAGCGTGAATGCATCTGAAGCATCTATGTCCACTAATCCAGAGATGCTTCCGTTTCATGTGTTTAAAAAGCTAGATCGTGTTGCTATGCATGCAGTTGTTCACTCCTGTAAAATAATAGTTTTTAAATTAATAAACTCATTTTTAAATCAATATTTTGTGTAAAAGTATTGATTTATTTGGTAGGTAGCCATGTTATAAGTGGGAAAATGTATAGCGAGGCAGTTGTAACAGCGAATACAACCCCTTCAGGCTGACTCAAGACTCCGCTTCGTGTTAGAGTTTGCGGGGTTGTATTCGCTAGAACAACCGTCTCGCTATACATTATCCATTACTTTTAGTTATTTATTTCTATGAGGGCTGACAAGACAAAATAAGGACTGTCACGTATGTTTAAACAGTGCGATACAGCAACCAAACCAGTAGCACTACCATTTTTGCAGCGCCGAAAGCAAACCTTTCACTGATGGAAGTATCCTTGACATTGAGAAACTCGTCTTGTGTATACATAAATCTCCTAAATCTCTCTGACCCATCGTCATCTTTATCGTCTAATTTTCTGTCGCTCTACATATGTCATCTGGTATCATTGAACCGATTGGCTATGAGCTGCATACAGGCGCATTTGATAGACATTCGAAGCACCCAATAATACGGCTCTGGGCATTCGTAAACCACGCCTCAAATACGAGAAATTGAACATGTGGTTTCCAGACCACATCTCATTCTCAATGATACATGGTCTGACATTAGCCAGGCTAACGGACTGCAGCTTTAATGTAAGTTAATAAAAATACATTGTTTGTTGATGTTAGTTCACAGTGCATTGCCTAATGTTAACAAATACAACTTTTGATTTTAATAATGTATTAGTAAAAGAAATTAACATTAACTAAGACAAATAAATTCTGTAGAGGTACAGTCGTTATTCTTAGTTCATGTTAACTAAAGTAGTTAAATAATGAAAACTAATGAAACCTTATTGAAAATTGATACCACAGCTACATTTTTATTATTGACAACTACTACTACTACTATAAATATTTTTCTTTAAAATGCGCATGCATATTTAAATAGCACTCACATGAAAGGGTCCTCTGAAAGTCTCGGCCAGGCAATGTAACAGACGGTCCGTATGCGAAATTTTTTGATGGTTGAAAAGAAACACACTGGAAAGGCCAAAACCACAGCCAGCAACCAAATACACACAATGATCACCTTAGTGACTGTGGCTGAGAGACGTGGTTTCAGGGGATGGATGATGGCCATGTACCTGTACAACACAAACAGATGAACGATCAGTCTCCTGCCACACATAGTCTGAAACAGCTTCAAATAACATTCATATGATCAAACATCAAAGACAGACCACAGTTGAGCAGTTTTTAATTTGTAGGTTGTGTAATGATCTAATTGCTGATTGATTATGGCTCCCATCAAAGAGGTAAATCTTTCTCTCAGATGCAATAACAATTCAACCTGCCAGGTTAATACAACATTCCATAACAGAAAAGTAACACGAAGAATTTGAACACTGATTAATCGCATGCCATTGATTACTTCTGCACTCCATAATGTGGGGCTAGCCTATATGCTTACCATATTCACTACCATATCACTATCACACTTTGGTGTTTAAAAGCTTTGAAAGGCTTGTTAAAAGGCACGTAGTGTTAAAAACACAACATATATTGGAACCGTTGCAATTCGCATATCAGTCAAACAAGGTGGATGATACAAATGTTAGCATTGCTGCATTTAGTTTACTCGCATCTTTAAGATCCTAAAAATCATGTGAAAATCCTATTTGCTGACTTTTCATCAGCATTTAATACTGTATTGCCTAATGTGTTGGTCGAAAGATTAGCCATAGACTTTAACCTGGACGGAAGACTGATTCTGTGGTTGCGGGATATTTTAAGGAATAGAGTAGGGGAGACCAGGGACAGATGTAACACTTTTTTTTTGCAATTTTTAGCAATACATCAAAAACCATTTATACTGGAATATCCAATTTGTTATATTATAAACTTCAATCCGTCTACTGCTGAAACAATGTATTAAAGTGGTTTTATGAAATATGTATAGGTTGCAAAATTAATTTCAATATAGTATCTCCACTGTTGCAACCGTCCCAGTGTACAGGGACGGTTGTAACGTATGTCAGGGACGGTTGTAACATGTCTAAAATATAGGCTACATAATGAATTAATGATCTAACCTACTCAAAATGGAAAATATTATGTATCAGTCATGTTATTGTGACTATTAATTTATCCAGTATCCAACTCTGGGAAGTGTCTTTGATCCCTGACTCCTCTTCTTGTGGAATCGGTGCAGGGTCACATGGCAAATGCCATATGCCACATTTTACATTTAATTTTCTATGCACAGTGCACATTTTACTTTTAAACGGGGCGTTACAACCGTCCCAGTATCACCAACCATGTTTTCATCTCATGTGAGCTAGCTTGACTGCTAGTTGACACTTGTTAGCCATTTCTATTTTTAGCTGAAAAAACAGTGATTCTAATAATACTTGTTTGAATTAATAAAAGTTTTATCTTATAACAGCATCCAAAAAAGTACATCAGAAAGAAAAGTATTTTTTTTACCTCAAAAACAACCTTTTGTTGATAACTCTGCCAGAAAGTTTCAACTGTAGCTCCCTTTTTGAAAAAAATGGCGGGAAACTACCTGAGCATGAGCAGAGTGAGTCTCATCACTCTAGGTTGTTTCTGATTGGAGGAATTCAAAGTGTTACAACCGTCCCTTGTTACAACTGTCCCTGGTCTCCCCCTACACAAGGAATAGATTATATCATGCTGTGATGTGTTAAGCATGCTCCATTACTTTTTGAAAAGCATTAAAGGCACAAATCCTATTATTTTCTTTCATTTGTGTGTATAATATATATATATATATATATACGTATATATATGAAGTGTTCAGATGCAAAAGCCTCTAAGTCCCATTTGAAATTTTCTTCTAGAATGATCATTTTTATCAAGCTTGTATATTTAAGTTCAGTGATTTCACTTAAATGGCAATGATAATTACCTATTAATTGTTATTTAAGTGAAATTACTGAACTTAAATATACAAGTTTGATAAAAAATCATCATTAAAGAAGAACATTTCAAATGGCATTTAGAGGTTTTTGCATCTGAACTCTTCATATATGTATATATATACATATATAATAAATCATATATATATATATATATATATATATATAAATTGTCCCTTTCGAGCGGAATCTTTGCATCTCCAAAACAATTATTGTTCAGGAAATTTTAAAAACGGCTTATTTTTTTGAGTTATTGTATCATTAAAGTTGGTATTATACCTTATATTGCTAAATTTTAAAACATGAAGTAGAAGAATTAGGGAGAATCGAAAATGTAATAAAATGTATGTGATAAAAAAGTAGTCTGGTTAAAAGTAATTTAAAATGTAATTACAAATACTTATTTGGAATCTGATTACAAGATTACATGTAATCAGTTCAGCACTGCATACACACACACACACAGACACACGTACATACAGTACATACATACATGCATTATATACTTGATTTGATGTTCAAAAGCTTAGATATTTTAGAATTTGTATACTCTATTCATGGAAAGCATTGGCTAAATGTAAAATAAGTCAGCTAAATAATATCAAATTCAAGTGTACTGCCATAGATGACAAAATGTTTGAACTGAGATTGAACCAAGTGGCCTCCACTATTCGTAAATGTTGCACATAATAGTTTCATTAAAGTTTCATAAACCAACAAATGCACCAGAATGAGGTTTTTGTCAGCAATGCCATCTCGCTGACAGTAAAATAAAACATTCATTGTACTAAAAATACTGTCTGGGCAAGCGGTGTCAGCACAAATCTCACACTTTCCTCCAAACGCAACTGCAAGCACACTGACCCACTGCAAATTCCTGCATACGTCACAATTGCTCTGTACATTAGAGTAGTGACTGCCTACCAGCAAAAACAACAGTAACAGCAAATGTGGGTTGTGAAATATGTAGCCTGCAGCCATGATGAGCACTATGTGACATTTTGAGCACAGGAAATAACTGTGAAGAACACCTTTTTTTTTGGAATTTGGTTTTCCGTTGTCTAATGTAATTCCCCTCTTGCAGTAACTATGTTTTGGTTGCTAAAGTGTAATGATAGCAAAAAAACAACACCATTTTCCATATAATAAAGGGGTTATCTCACAAATGTTGTTGTTGTTGTTGTTGTTGTTCCCAGAGGTTCACTTAATAAAAATAAAAGGTTTTTGGGTCTAAATCAGTCATTATATAGCTTTTTATGACCATAGTCCATTTTTCATCCTTCAGCATCAAAAGCCTTTGATAAGGCTGCATTAGCTTGTGACAGGATCCGAAAATAAACCACACTGAAATGTGTAGCTCAGACTATCATACATACTTGAAAATGGACCTTGACGTATGCATCAAGTCGCTTTTGCAGTTTTAGTTTGAATAAATGCTAATTGATTTTAGGATGATAGAACCATTTTACTTGAATTTACCGTACCTCTGTTTTTACAGTGATAAAAAAAAAAATGTTTATAAAAGCCCTGTATATTTTTGAAGAAAAATCCTCAAAACAAGTCCTCTACTTAGAATACATTAGTAAATCAGAATTGTAATGCAAGCTCATCAAATTAGCATATTTGAATTTGAGAAAACTGTTCTGTGTGTTGACTGAATAATAGCTTGTTGATTTTAGAGTGATCTCCATTCATATTAATGAGCATTATATCTGATTACCCTGACATTTAACTAGAAGTCATAGTTGGGGTCAAGCTGAGAAAACACAAGCATCAGGCCATGAGCTTCAGGCATCAGTCATAATCAAAAGTTATGCTGCTTCCATTATTTTCACTAGTGCAATTGGACAACTCACTTTCTGACATGAGTTTCACTGAAATGACAAAGAAAAGAGTGTTGGATAATATTTGGCATTCGAGTGATGTCTATAAAATTTACAGCTGCTGGCTGAAACAAAATCTTACTGAAAGCTGCAGTTTTAGAGTAGCCCAGGTTTTGAAAATACATATTTTATACAAAATATGAATAATTAAATTTTACATTACAACCATTCGAAATGTGTATTTTCATGTCTATTCAAAAAAAAAAAAGGGTGTGACACTATTTTCGCATTATTTAGTTAGTGAGATTTTAGTCTGAGACGTCTAATCAGAGGATAAATATGGAAATATCACCCGGCTGCTGAGAGGGAAAGAATGATTAGATGGCACAGCATGACGTAAAGGGATGAGAAGGCAGCAATGTACTCAAAATAAATAATTAAACATTTCCACATTTACCTTCTGCATCCTGATCTGGGCGGATTCGGTGGGGGAAAAAAACTTAACTTCTTAAAAGTTCCAAAGCATTGGTTGTGGAAAAATGACTCAACTCAGACAGCAATGAGACTCTCTGAAATATTCAGTATTCAGAACCTTGTGGCTTCTAAATTGCAGTTCTCCTATCGGTTGAACTTGTTCAAATTGGTTTGGGTTGTTCTTTTAAAATCTCGATTTCAAATAACTGCATCTGATTAGAGGCAAGGACGGGTCAAGATCAATGAGCGCCATAGAAACACAAGCTTTCAGTCCTGAATGCTCTCTCTCTCTCTCTGTTGATTCTGTTAATTGAGAGAATGCATTTACAGTTGAATTGGTGCACATCCATTTTTTGGGCCAAATAAATTGTGTGGTGCACAGTAAAACAATAAAAGTTGTTTTAGGCTACATTATTATTTTTTTTACGTTTTTAATCAAAAAATATGAATCATTGAGACAAATTCCTGCCAAACCTTACATTTTAAAGGAGTCTTGAATTGAGAAATAATATTTTCCTTTAACTTTTGACAAAAATGTTATTGTACTATTAAAACATCCTCTAAGTTTCCAAACTCAAAACTTCATTGTTAGTACAAAAACAGCTTTTATTGTAACAAAGCTCTGAAAACCGATTTGTTTCGGATTTTCTCAGGTTATAATGTAAACGTGCGAAAAAAAAATCTGATCAAAGCCTCAAAGGGTACTCATTGCAGAGTTAAATGACGTCCAGCTCCAACTCTCTGGGTGTCTAACGGAGTTTAGGGATAGAGTTGTGGGTAGGGTTAGGGTGTGGTTGGATATTAGCTCCACCCATTAAGCCCAGATTACCTCTTCTCTGGTACACCCAAATTTCTCTGCAGTGAGCAGCCTCTCTAAAGCCTACTCTACATCAGGACATCTTTGGCCCTGCCAACTGGCGCATTACTGAGAGAAGAGACATGCAGCATCACTGGACTAAAAATAGCATTACCTTCCAAATGATCCTAATGCTAGGAAAGTGGTTATTTATTTTCAAATATGTGAATGTCTCAGCAGAGCATTATTTGTTTATTCTGTACATTTCACTGTGGATCATTTGGTTAATCCGTCTTAATTTCGACAAGATTTGCAGACAGACTTTTGCAGTAAGATATGTACATAGTAATGCCACGAAATGCAAGTAACCGTGTTAGTTCTAATGCCTGTGATCTGTGATCAGTGATTTCTGATTCTTTTACGGTCAGATGTTCTATGTCTCAAAATCATTTATTGCTGTTCATGCGTCCATAATTCAAGCCAGTGACTAAATGGTCACTGGCTGAGCGATCAAAGAACACTCCCTATTTAATCGCTGGAGCTGTCAATCAGCCATATCACCCTGTAGCCCAAGACTGGTTGCCCATTAAAGCTAAGCAGGGCTGAGCCTGGTTAGTACCTGGATGGGAGACCTTCTGAGAAAGCAAGGTTGCTGCTGGTAGAGGTGTTAGTGAGGCCAGCAGGGGGTGCTCACCCTGTGGTCTGTGTGGGTCCTAATGCCCCAGTAAAGTGATGGGGACACTATGCTGTCAAAAAGAGCACCGTCCTTCGGATGAGACGTTAAACCGAGGTCCCGACTCTCTGTGGTCATAAAAAATCCCAGGATGTCTTTCGAAAGAGTAGGGGTGTAACCCCGGCATCCTGGCCAAATTTGCCCAGTAGCCTCTGTCCATCATGGCCTCCTAATCATCCCCATATACACCAATTGGCTTCATCACTGTCTCCTCTCCACCAGTAAGCTGGTGTGTGGTGAGCGTTCTGGCGCAATATGGCTGCCGTCGCATCATCCAGGTGGATGCTGCACATTGGTGGTGGTTGAGGAGATCCCCCCCTTCTATGTGAAGCGCTTTGAGTGTCCAGAAAAGCGCTATATAAATGTAACGAATTATTATTATTATTATAATCAAACAAAGCGAGATTATCAGTGACTGAGTTCTGGACTCTCTGAAAAACTCTCCCATTATAATCCACTAAATCTCTTATTTACATAATGTTCGTATTGTTAGCTTTGATGAAAGCATTGATGAGATCACTGCACATACATACATACATGTCTGTCATCAGCTACAATGCTCATCGCTGCAACCTTTCATGCGAAAGTAGATCTAAATATAATGCTATTTTGGCAAGCAGGACTATTGCGAATTGCCGGTGGGGTGTTTGCTAATGAGTGCCACCTGCGTGCCGTACTGGTCTTGAGTTTCTCACGGACATCTGCTGCGCACACATGAACAAAATGAAATGTAAAGTCCAGGCCTGGTCCTCTCTCATCCTTCACTGTCATCACTTCTCCTTTAATGCTTCCGAAGCTCCTCCATGAGAAATTCAAGACCGGTGTGGCACGCAGGTGACGCTCAATCGCACCAACCTGCTTGCCACAGCTATAATCAACACTTTTCACGATTAGTTTATCCCAAAAGCTGTTATAGTAAAATCGTAGTAAAAAAAAAAAAAAAAAAGAATTTCAGGTGGAACACTATGCAAAGATGTTAGCCAATCACTACAGTGGTCATTTACACTGAAGTCTCACAACAGACAATGCCCCTTCAAACAGAGCATTCAAATCAGAGGGCTAAAATCAGGATAGAAAACAGCCTTTTATTTTTGATTTAAAAATCCAATGCATTCCCAGGCGTTTATATAAGACGCTTTTGCCAAAGCGTAGACATCCAACGCACATGGCACCCTTTAGCGTCAAATGAGACGCTTCGGTAATGGTAGGTTTAGGTATGGGGTAGGGTTAGGGTTTGACCACTAGGAGGCGCCTTCTGCCCCATATATATCTGCGTCTCATTTGACGCTAAATGGTGCCATGCGCGTTGATTGTCTACGCTTTGGCAAAAGCGTTAACTTGTATATAAGACGCCTTAGGATGAGAACAGGCTCGAAAATCATACTAACATTAAAAGTGCACCTTAGGAAACATTCTAAAATAATAAGAAAATTCTGTACATGACCCCTTTAAAGAGTATCACTGATTTATCAATTTTGAGCTTTTCAATTCAGGCTAAGAATTATGCTATAAATTATTGCTTTTGAATGTGGTTTCAATTGCACTATGCGATTTGATTTCCAAGAACAGAATGAATGTGCATCTGCACCTGCAAAGATGCCCCCTGAAGGTGCTGTAGATAAGTTAGCAGAGCTCAGCGATCCACAATCATTGTGCAGCCATTCAGTGTAAGAAGGACTGCCTGAGGCACTTTTTCCAGTCAACTGTTTAAACCAATCTTAACTGAATCTGTCAAGTCTGTATAAATACATAACAAAGACACTCTTAAAGTGTATATAACTCTTTCAGAGACTGTAAAAAAAGAAAAAAAGCATTATTTTTTCTGTACACAAAAAAAGTGAATTTTCCCCAATCTTTAATCAAAATAGCTTTCCTTCTATCTTGCAACATCTCTTCTCTGATGACGTGATTACTGGCGTGAGGGCGGGACAACCTGTCACTCACATGACGTCAGTCACAGCAATAGCAAACCACTGCAATGATCCAACAACCAGATTTACATTTTTGATGTGGCAAAATACATTATATTTGTAAAAATGTTGTAGCCTAAAATGTTTTCATTTGTATTATATTTTGATCTAAAGTTTTACTACATTTTAAAGTCGTTATGTTATTTATTTTTTGTAGAAAAAAAAGATGAAACATGAAACCATTAAAAAAATTAGACCTACTGCGATATATAAACGAAAGCATGCATCAAAACAACATTTATTGACTTCTCATTCTGATTTAATGTTATCTTTACATACTCTACCTGTCGACTGCTATTGCACTCATGGAGTAAATGCTTGCAAACACGGAGGTGACGGGGAAAAAGTTGTGGAATTTGCAGTAGGCTTCTCCAAAATACCAATCATTGTGCGCGGCATAAACAAAATTAATCAAAGTGTTGAAGGCGGCCATCGATGCGTCTGAAAACGCCAGGTTGAGCAGAAAATAATTGGTTACGGTTCGCATCCGCTTGTGAGCCAGAATGATCCACATGACGATCAGATTCCCGAACACCGCGATCGCTAGGATGGAGCTGTACGCCACAGACCAGAGCGCGACGCGCCACGGCGGCTGCACAAACTGGTTTGTAAAGTTCCCCGTTAGGTTAGATCCGTTTTTTGGAGGTTCCATGGCGAAAATGTGCAGAAATCTTCTGATACACAATATCTGAAGTGGACTGGAGACCGCGCGTGATGCACACTGTTCCAAATGCGCGCGAGAGAATCCTTTGCTCAAGCGGATAACGGCAACATGTCACTTAGAAATTGTCGATTTGGTGGGAATCGATGCCAAATGGACAGACTGACAAATTCTCTAGTCTTCTCTATCGATACATAAATCGCTTATAAGTTCTTAAAGGCGCGTGGTTGTCTCCTGACTCCTGTTGAACGCAGGCACGAGCGCAACACACTCTGTAGTCAGATGCAGTGCCATGCACAATGTGACAAGTGGACTAACTAGTGCTACTGGGAGAGAGCGTGATCGATTGATTCACGGCGTAGAGTTAAAGTACAGACAAGGACAAATTGGACTGAATCCTGAATTGAATCAATAAGTAAAAACACATTTACGAAACAGCTAGGTCAATGCCCAGTAGTTCAGAAAAAAACACCAGCATCTGCAGAGGCTGCCATAGGCTACATATTGTAGGCTATCATACATGGCTCATTGTCCTTATTATACGTGCATTATTAAGGCATTATTTAAAAACAAATCTCAACATGTAGTTGCTCAACAAAAAAGGTGGACTGTGATTTTACTTTGGTGTTGGTGCAATTCAAAGGAGGGATAAATTAATAGGCGTAATTTGCGGCTGGGACATGTTTCAGAGAATCTCTGGAATGATGATAAATTTGTATTATAGTACGGATGAAACTATCACGTTAAGCATGAATCTATGTCGATCAATTAAATTCAACTGACTATTGATATTGCATAATATTATTTTTTCTGCAATTGTTATTGTACATATTTGATCACACACAGTTTTTGGCTATATGTGTAAGGACCTCCATAGACGCGATCCATTCCCTTATCCATTTGCGTATGAAATGTAATATTATGATTTCCATCATTGTTTTATATATATTTTTGATACTTGATATTTGTACCCGGCCGGGCCGGCCCACATTGGCCAACGGCCCACCAGGAAAAGTCCCGGTGCTCCAGATGGCCAGTCCGCCCCTGGACACGAGATCCAGAGGGCGGAGTTGGATCCAGATCTAAGGGGTGGAGATGGGGTTAGGGATCAGGGGGCGGAGATGGGTAGGGTTAGGGATCAAGGGGCGGAGATGGGTAGGGTTAGGGCTGGGGTTAGGGATCAAGGGGCGGAGATGGGTAGGGTTAGGGATCAAGGGGCGGAGATGGGTAGGGTTAGGGATCAGGGGGCAGAGATGGGTAGGGTTAGGGGTGGGGATAGGGATCAAGGGGCAGAGATGGGTAGGGTTAGGGATCAAGGGGTGGAGATAGGTAGGGTTAGGGATCAAGGGACAGAAATGGGTAGGTTTAAGGGTGGGGTTAGGGATCAAAGGGCGGAGATGGATAGGTTTAGGTGTGGGGTTAGGGATCAGGGGGCAGAGATGGATAGGTTTAGGTATGGTGGGAGGAGTTGGATCTGGATCAAACTCCTCCCCCTGGATTTCATGTTCTGCAGTGAGGACAATCTCTCTTTGTGTGTTTGTGTTTGGGGGTGTGGGCGGAGTCACTGATTTATCAGCACCAGCTGTTAGTGATCAGTGCCTTCTATTTAAGCTCATGGTCTTTCGTCTTGTGTTTGTCAGATCGTTTTTGGATGTTCCCTAGTGTGGTGTCTGATCTTTCCTCGTGTTTCATCTGTTCCCGTTTCTGGATTTCACTGTTCCTGTATGTCGTCAGAGTTCCAGCCTCATCGATCACTCCACTACATTTCCTGGATTATTCATCTCTTTCATCATCTCTGGAGGATCAGGTTGTCCACCTGTCTGCCTGTCTGCCTGCGTTACCACTGAGGCTTCCCAGTGTCTCATCCTCTTCTACTGAGACCAGCCCTGAGACCATATCCACCTGCTGTTTATTACTCAATAAACCAGTTTTACTTGCTATTGTCTCTCATGTATTCATTCCAATGACAGTGTATTTGTCTGTATTGTATGTGGTGTAAAAATACCATGATACTATATACCATGAAATGTGTACAATATATACAATACATTTTCATACTTCTCTCAGTAAAAGCACCAAAACCAAAATACTATTATGCACATATTATATCAAACTGGACAGTTTAGACTAATTCATTGGTTAAACTATTCACCATCTTCCTGGCATCAATATTATGAATTTGTTTTTCAAAAAGAACCCTGAGCTAAATGAAATTCAGTATGCAGTTTTGTGCACATATTGTAACCTTGGGAGAAATGTAAAACATGGCTGGGGCAATGAAGTCTCTTTAGAGAGAAACTGGTGAATGTGATGCACATTTTATTGTTATCATACGAATATTTGAGGAGTGTAATAAATGCAATGCATGTTCTCTCTGCAAATGATCAAACAGTATGTAAATGACAAGTCTCAATTGCTATTGAGACCTCAAACAAACCTAAAATACAAATAACTTGTTAAGTCAAAATTTTTAATAATGTAGATATAACTTTACAATACATTATTATATCGCATTATTAAGTAGCATTACTTCAGCTGCTGGGGATTTGGGGATTTGCTCCTTAACAGATGTTCAGGCTAATGAAACAAATTTGGTGGAGACACACATTCATTATCCATAAGATTCTCACTAACCATAACCTACATTCATTTAATCAGTGAAGTAGCTTATTATGCTGTTTACTGTCAAATTAACAATTTCAGCATGAATTGACACACTTTAGACTCTTAATGACACTAATATTAAAGTGAATAATTAAATCATAGCATATTTCAGAAAAAATAATTACAAAGAAATGATAAATTAAATATTAGATTAAATGTGAAATTTTCAAGTAAACATTTACTCCAATTTATTCAATTCAAAATACAAAGAACACATAAAAGCACCATAAACGTATCTTTATGACTTATAGTCTTAAGTCTACATCTAATATCATATTAAATAAAATAAAAAAAAGCTTGACAAAATAACAGCATACAGGTTTGGAAAAACATGAGGATAATGAGTAAATAATGTAGTAAAGCCAACCAGCTGGCTTCAATATAAATGGCATGGTTTTATTGTCCCTTAACCAAATATTAATTTAGATGTTGTGAATCAAATGTCAAAGGCTGACATTAAACAGCATGACTACTGTGTTTTCAAACATCTAGGCCAAGGAACCTTTTTTGAGTTGCTAATAATGTTTCACTTAATTATAATTAGAATATGGATTCACCATTTGAAGAATACTGTGCATGAGATATCAAAAGCAAAAGTTATCATGTGATTCAAGCTGAAATACCTCATGCTCAAAAAGCATAATAGATGACGAGAAGTACAAATTAAATTGACCGTTTGATCATACAGGCGTTCTAAATCGTTTAACCAAACAACAAAATTGAGCAAATATAGCTCATAAATTAATATAGCTGATAAGAGTTTCTCAATTATGTCTCAGATGATTTTCCACAGCATAAACACCAGAGAGAGAGCAACATGCTTATCACATGCTGCCAAATGTTGAGCTTTGTGGTTCATCAGATCTCATTCTGCTAGAGGTGATACTGGAAACAAGCTGTGCTGTTAGATACAGAATGAAGTGCAAGGTCAGAGTTTACTCTCAGAGCCTTAATAAAAGATAAGGATATAGCCCATTGGACTATTCCAGCCGAAGCTTCAAAAATGGCACCCAAAATGTCAATCTTTCAGTGTCAGTGCATATGAGAGGATGAGAATGATACAATTATTAAGCAAGCATTTCTGCGCCATACACCAATAATAAAGCCCTGGGGTTTGTCAAAACTCAAAGGAACCCACATGAAAGTAATTTACAAAAAAGTTAAATAGCCCCTGGAATATTCATTAATCACTAAAATATGGAAAGTGTTGATAGCAGAAGTTCTTCACATGCAAATTGAACTGAAAATTAGCAATCAATGTGATCAATCAATGTTAAACGTACTGTATTGTACAGAGAAAATCCTTCCACTTACATGGAACGAAAAAAGATAGCGAGCTAGATCAGTTTTGCCTCCAGAATGGTAATTGAACACACAAGGAAGTAATGGAGCAATTACATTTCTTGGACGTACCCACACAATGAGGTAAATTAATTAATCAGGGGCCTGGTGGAACAGAAAAGAAAGTGACTTGCAGGACTGAGTCACACATGGCTGCAGACAATGAATTTTAGAAAGAAAAAAAAAATCATGGGTGCAGAAGTTGCCTAGGTCTTATATCACAAAACAGCTCTACTTAGGATAAATGGCAAATAAACATGTCCAGTTAGCAAATGTAGCTATATTTTAGGGAATATTATTAAGTTTTTGGACTCCCATCTCGTGAGATTTTACAATCTGAACCTTGCCTTGTCATATAAACTTCAACTTATCTGATATTTTTGTAGACTTGAGCATGACACAGCCATTGTGTGTGATAAATACAATCTAAGAAATAAAAGATCAATTTGATCAAATTGATACTTTTTTCTTCATTCTGATATCATAAATCATATAAAATGATTTATTTTTCAAATTATTATTTTCTTAATCTTTTTAAAATTAATTTAAAAAAGCATAATCAATGTTTATTTTTGAATAAATTGCATGCAAAAAAAAAATCAGATTTTTACATCAGCTTGACTCCCTTAGCTCACAATTGTTTCAATTTGTAACAGCACAAGTGTTGAATTTTGAGCATGAGCATGTCAGTCAAATCTTGAAAAATGTATGCTGAAGGTTGCCAGCCCTAGCCTGAAGAGATACCTCAACAACATGTAATGTCTTCACTCTTTTAATGACGGCACAGTTGTGTAGGTAAAACAAGCTGCTATGAGTCACCACTAAGGTTTCCTCAAAAAGTCTCGCCTCCTTTCAATTATCACATCAACATGTCACATTCGTAAGTGCCAGTAGGAAATAAACAGCTAGCCTCATGGGCTTCACCTGCCACCATCTGTGACATAGCCTCAGGTCACTCAGAGACATTACCAATATACACACACACAATCCCATGAGCTTCCTCTACCAGGGTGTGGAGAGAAAACAACAACTGATGAATACTCTGAATCAATATCTAAATGAAAACAAAGTATACACAGCCTAAAATTAAACGTAAAGTAAATCCAACCAAAATGGAAAATATCTGCCAGCAGTTTTCAGCCCGAAAAATCTGTATTTCTTGTTTCCTTGGTAAGTGAATGTAATTGTTGCACATCTAAACTCTTTCTGCTATTAAGAAAATAGGTTTGTCTAAACCTCTGTGCTTTCAGAAATCTATTGGAAAGTGATTGCTAGACTGGGATGGAGCATTACTGTAAGAATTGATTCTAAGCTATTTCGATCCTGACTGCTAGCATCACAAACGTGGTGTAAATAAGTGTCTGCATTTAAAAAAAACAAAAGAAAAGAAAAGGCAAATGTGTTCAAGGATAGGGAATCTGAGGCACCATTAGTTGAGAATGGAGAGCATAACTGTAAAACAGATACTTACCTGCCAATGAATGCTTATTTAACATTTCAAATCACATGTCTTTTAAACATTGACAATGTAACCCTACAGTGACCCCATATAGACTTCCGCTAATGAGGTGTTCAATATGTTTCTTTTCACTGTCTTAAACAGTGCAAGATGGAGCCAGGGGTCCAAAACGTGTAATATTAATGAATGTCTAACTAGGGTCTTCAAATCCAAATGTGTCTTAAGTCATAACCTTGAACATATTTTATTCAAAAAAACAACAACATGTGGAGTAGCAAGTGAACAAATCAAGGTTTTCTGAACCTGAAGACATAGTTGGAATAGCATTACAATATCAGCCTTGGATTTATGACAAGGGAATAAGTAGACTGGTCAGACACTTGGGTTTGACGCTGGAAATGGGTCTCCTGTCAATCATGCTTGACTGACAAAGAGAGTATTATAGTATTAGAGTATTTTTTATTTTTCAAAATGAAAAATAAATGTATAATTTGGTAAAGCATTGTTTGGAATCAATTAATAACCCTAGTGTTTCCTAAGGCAAGGTTAGTTTATTTATATAGCACATTTCATACACAATGCAATTCAAAGTGCTTTACATAGGAAAAAAAATAATAATAATCAAAACAAAAATTAAGTTCAGTGCAGTAAAAACAGTGGCATAGTGTTAATTTAGTAAATGCATAGCTAAAGATGTGTTTGAGTCTGGATTTGAATTATGTGACTACTATAGGGGCACATCTTATCTTTCTGGAAGCTGGTTCTAGCTGCGGCTGGCATAATAGCTAAAAGCAGACTCTCCGTGCTTAGAGTGAACCCTTGGTATTTCTAGCCGATGTGATCCTAGTCTGATCTGAGTGATCTGTTAGGTGAGCATATCTGCAATATATTGAGGTCCTAACCCATTGAATGATTTTATGTACCAGTAATACTTTAAAATCAATCCTAAATGTAACTGGGAGCCATTGTAAAGACATGAGGACTATGTTCGTATTTTCTGGTCCAGCTCAGAATCCTGGCAACTGCATTCTGTATGAGCTGCAACTGTCTTATGGTCTTTTTTAAGGTGAGGTAAGCCAGTGAGGAGTCCATTACAATAATCCACCCTGCTGGTGATAAAAGCATTTACAAGTTTCTCTAAGTCTAATTGTAGCAATATTTTTCAGATGATAGTATGCTGATTTAGTTATTGCTTTGACTTGACTACTGAAACTAAGGCCTGACTCTAGCGACACACCAAGATTCCTGACTTGATTTTTAGTTGTTAGACCCCTAGCGTCAAGGTATACATTCACCTTTGATAACTGTTCACCAACTGTTTACTTCATCAATGCATTTGCACAGGGAGTTAATGGGGCTGTAGTCGTTAGGCGATAGGGCTAAGAAGAGCTGTGTGTCGTCTGCATAGCTGTGGTAAGCAAATTGGTTCTCTCTCATTATTTGGCTCATTGAGAGCATAGTTTGAACAGGAGTGGCGCAAGAATTGAGCTTTGAGGAACTCCGCAAGTCATGGATGTCCACTCAGACTTATGGTCTCCTATACTCTCATAATAACCTCCCCCTTCTAAGTATGGCCTGAACCATTTTAGGACTATCCCAGAAAGCCTCACCCCAACAAGTCATATTTTTACTATAGTTAGCTGATGTCAATAAACACCTGGTACACTGTGTCATTCAAATCTGTCAAAACCCATATGATGCACCTGCTCTTCCCACAAAGAGATTGAAAAGTCATCATTCTTTTTCTTGTTGCAGCTAGGATAATCACACATTTAATTTACATTTTAGCATTTATATATTGTAATGGTAAAATTATAACATTTTACGCCCCTGTGCGAGTGCACCATGAAACACGTATGGAATCAATCCAATGGCGAGACGGAACTTCATAGGCGGGTGATGTCATCGACCAGGAAACAATAAAGCACCCCAAAAAACACAACAGCGACAGCTTCTGATAGGCCTGAAGCAAATCGGTCTCGGGCATGCCAGGAGTGTGGCAGAACGACGCAGCGTCTCGTTCCCTATTCAGGAAACTAAGGTTACATATGTAACCGAGGCGTTCCCTTTCAAGGGAACTCAAGCTGCATCAAACACTGTGGGAACGCTAATACCCACATCACCATAAGAGCAAGTGACCGACAGTGTGAATCAGACAGCATATTCAGACAAAAGCACCTGCGCCCCAGGAGTAGAGCTGAAGTCTAAGTGATAAAACTTGACAAACGTATGTGGTGAGGACCAGCCAGCCGCATCACAAACATCATGGAGGGAAACACCCAACAGTAAAGCTTTAGAAGCGACCATACTCCTAGTAGAGTGAGCTCGCCCAAAGGTGAAGGCTGACCAGCCGACTCGTAAGCAAGTGAGATAGCCTCGACCACCCACTTGCTCATCATCTGTTTAGATGCGGGACACCCAGGGCTCAACATAAAAAAAAATCCCCACTGGCCCCCGGGGCTAGTAGATCAGAGTTTTGCTGGCCCCTTCTATATTTTGACTGGCCCTGAAAGAAATACAAGGAAAAGCACTTTTCCATTAAACTGTATTTATATACATTAGGAGGATTAATCAAAACAGTGAAGGAAGTTCAGGAATTAAGAGAGAGACCCTGGAGACATGCAAAAATAACCTAATTTCAGCGTCCAGTAGATTATTTGTCAATACCTGCTCTCTCCTCATCTCGATCACTCTCTCTCTCTCTCTCTTTTTCCCTCAGTCTCCTCATCTTACTTATTAAAGCTAAAGTATTAATTCAAGAGCAGTGAGTGATTTTCTTTTTGCCTTTAGTTGTTTGATTCGCAGCAATGTCGCAATCGTCCGCATATTAGACTGCTTCCCCTTTAAGAACGAGTGCAGATGTAAGTCTACTACTGATGCACCATATTTTCTCCCAACTATTTCCATAACTGCGTCCATTTTAGACATAAACTGTTTAAGTGAATCTCCAAGCCAGTCATTGTGACACATTTTTGTGTACATTTGATCGTTTAGACGCGCACATGAAGCCCAAAGTGTATACTTATCTCGTTGCGGTCTGTTTCGGATCGCGCGCCGCATCGGGAACAGCATCTCTTGCGCTTTTTGTGCTTTTAATAGCTCTTTTTATTATTAAACGCGCCCCGCAATTTAGCAACAGAACTGACTGCATTTTACAACAATCACCGATCGTGCTGATTCTGTATTAAAGTTTGAGTTAAGGAGAAATGACAGCGTGCTACTGTACTGCTGTGATGGGAAGGACGTTGCGCTAGACAGAATGCAGGTTTTAATGGTTTTACCTCAAATATATTCTATAATCTTTGGAAGCTGAAATCTAAAATAAAATAATATTATTATATCACAGATCTAAAGTGTATAACTTGAATGTTTAGTCAGGTGTTGTGCGCGCTGTGGCACCGCGTGAGATCTCTCTCTCGCGCGCGCTCTCTCTCTCATTCTCTCTCTCTCTCTTCCTCTTCTGGACTGCGCGAATAGCAAAATGCATCACAGACAAATGGTTTAATTTTATTATATATAGGCCTAGACATGGCTGGCGACTCAGCGAGATGGTTAATGTTTTTATAGCAATAATAAATTATGTTATGTAATAAATACATGTAGGGTATTTCTCCCGCGACAGCAATAACGATAACGTCCGAGCTTATCGATACAGCGGTCTTTCAAAATTCAGTCCCGTTTAATACCGAGTACGCATCCATTAGGTGTACTGTGTTTTCCATGACTCCAGGAATGTCCAGCCTCGTAGTTCTTTGGCATTTTAACATTGACACTCTTCGCGCCACACTGTTTATGACGTTTGCTGTTTGTTTTGCTGATCGCCAGTTACTGGCCCGCGCGGGCAAGTGACTGGCCAATCAACTAGCCCGACATACTCTTTTACTGGCCCCGGGCCATCGGGCCATTGCTTATGTCGAGCCCTGGGGACACCCCTTCCTGGGTGAGCTAAAGCGGATGAAAAAACTGTTCAGACTTCCTCCACAGGGCAGCTCTGTGGACATAAGCATATAAAGCCCTAACTGGGCAGAGTAAAAGTTTCTCCTGGTCCGACGACATAAACAGAGGAGGACAGAAAGTCTGCAGTACTATAGGTCTAGCAACATTAGAAGGGACCTTAGGGACATAACCTGGCCTAGGATGGAGGAAGGCCTTTACCATGTCAGTCGGGAATTCCAGGCACAAAGGAACAACTGAGAGAGCTTGAATGTCACAGATTTTCTTGAGTGACGAAATAGCAAGAAGAAAAATGGTTTTCAGAGCGACAAATTTCTCAGGAATTTCTTCAATGGGCTCAAAGGGAGCTAGGGAGGGACTTTCCAATATGATGGCCAAATTCCAGGTCGACACCCTTGTGCGAACTGCTGGCCTCAGCCTCAAGGTGTCACGAAGGAAATGTGTTATAAGTTGGTGTCTTCCCAAAGAGACTCCACTCAAAGGGAAGTGGTAAGCAGCTAGTGCCAGCACGTACACCTTTAGTGTGGAGGGGATAGCCCTGTGGAGAAATGCTCCTGCAGGAACTCCAGCACTGCACCCACTGGCCAGTTAACTGGGTCCAGCCGGTGTTCTCTACACCAAGAAGTGAAAAGCCTCAGTTGAGAGACCTGAACTTATGAGCTGGGCCCCCTCAGAGGCCAAGCCAACAGTTTCCATATTTCCAAGGATCAACGTACTCGCCTGAAAGAGAAGGTCCCTCCTGATTGGAATCTCAAGAGTAGAGCCGTCGAGGAGAGAAACTACTGTAGGTCCGCATACAGACGCGACCTCGGCCACGTCTGAACCATAGCGTCCAACCCAGAGGTGCTGGATGCTCAGGGAAAACCACAGTGGACAGTGTGATGTCTCCCTGGACACAAAAAGGTCTACCTCGGCACAACCGAAATGCTTCCAAAGGAGCTCCACCACCTTGGGGTGAAGTCTCTATTCCCCGGCCCTCGGCCCGGGGAATTTATAGCCTTTTCTCACTGCACTTGATATAATTAAACTTATCAATTTGATGGCAGATCCAGAAAGGTTCAAACGACACTCACCAGTGACAACAGATTCACCTGCTGGTGAATCTGTTGTATGAATGAGTGTATGAATGGGTGAATGTGAGGCAAATGTAAAGCGCTTTGGTGGCCATTAGGTCTATGGAGGCGCTATATAAATGCAGTCCATTTACCATTTCCATTTACCTGCTGTAAAATGCAAAAGACTTCGTTCGGACTTCGGAGTGGCTGCAGAAAAAAGAGACTGCTACCGGACCCAAGCGAAAACAAGGAGGATACGCAATGCTTGCTTATGTTGTTAACATTAACAATTTGTGAACAAAGTATAATTTGCACGCTTTTGCATGATATGATAGCTTATAAGCGATTGTTAGATTTAATCAGCGCGATTTAGAACTAGATCAAAAATGGATTTCTTTCTAGTTCAGATGACATTTTACGGTGTATATTCTTATGTTGGTCATACTTCCAAAAAGAATAATCTGTGATTCTGAATGCCAGTATCCACATCTGGCAGGTGACTGACAGCCTCAGTGTCTCCTCTGTGTTCATACGCGCTGTGCCGTGTCGGGTGTTGAAGTACAACTCACATAAAGTTAATAATTCCGTGAATAACTGCAATTGCAGATTTCGAACAGAGATGGCGACAAAGAGGAAAAACACTGGACTGCAGCTTTAAATTATTAGTGTTTATAAAGATTTAACACATACAGTAAGATGAAAGCAGGGGCATGACAGGACATTTATCCGTTGGGATGACGTGCTTTATGGGCCGATAAAGGCAACGGTAATCTAATTGCACAAATACACAGGAAAAAATAAATATGCACAATTAAACATCAAATATTGATGCCAAAATTGATGAGAACCATTTGATGATTACTGATATACTGTGCATGTTTACTGTATGAATGTTGATAAAACACAAAATAATAAACTGGAAGAGTTTAATCCTTTTTCATTTTCACAGTGGTTAAGGATGCAGAAATGACACATTCACATACAAGCAATCAGACGATTTTTCTGTCCAAGACTAAATTGGACAGCTGAAGCATAAATCAGTATATATGGGGACTCACAGATGGACTCAACTCAAAACAGGTTGTTTCATTTCCCCCCAACAAATATGTCTGAACAGATTCCATGCTGTTGTCTATGATTTATGCAGCGAGATCACACAGGTTCATGTGGTTTAAACCAGCTTTACTGGCAAATAGAAGCCAAAGAATAATTTAAGAGGAAAAACAGAAAAGGTCTGCTCATGTCTTCACAAATCCTGTTTCTTGGTTGGATCACAAGATTTAATACTTTCTAAAGTGGCGTTTTAGAAGGAGAAGTGCATCTATCTTATTCAAGCTCTCAGTGAAGTCTTGCATAATAAGACATGTTGCGCATCAGATTTAATTTAAAACCAACTGGCACATTATAGCCTGCAAAAATAAAAGTTGGTTACAAACCAAGTCTTGACTGTCACTATATGCTTTTAAAAAAAAGCTTTTTAGTTCCATTCTTAATGAAAGGCATTCCTAACCGTTTTATAAATTACAAAAGAAAGTGATGACTAAAATACATGTTCCCAGCCGAAAGTGCCAACCCTGAGGAGCTTCACATACTGTAAGTGCTACACTATAACTGTGCTTCTCTCTTAGTCTTCCTCATCCTTCATTTCCATGACGACCCCAAGGCACAAAGGCTCTCAGCAGAACACATTGCCAGAACTTCGTACATGTCTTCTCAGAAACACTCAACTAAATTCAAGTGACATTGGCATCGCCAAGATTTCATGGTTGTCACTCAACGCTTTGAGAGGGAAGTTTCCTCTGTGGAGTCACACAATTTTTTTTTGTAGAAGTCACCAAAGGAGCAGAATCAGGATCAAGTCATTTAATTTCTGTAGATTGAGTGACTTTTCTGTTTATCCATTTCAGAAACCTTGAGGTTCTCCGCTATTAGCAATCATTAAAAGTTTCACATCACCTACATGACTTGAGAGGTCCAGAAACCCAGCAAGGGGTCAATGGTTAATTTGCATCGCATACTAGCAATGTCTCTCATACTCTTTTTATCGTCAAATGTTCCTCAGTTTCCCTTTCTGTTCAGAATTAAACTTTAAGATGCTCATTGGTCTGGCAAGGTCTTGGCATTTTGACCGATGGTGGTTACATCACCGACTCTGGGAACAGACACAAGAAATGACAGTGATGCAAATGTCACTGAGTCCTGATAAGAAAGTAACGGGCTGATGCTTAATTTAGCATACCATGAGAATAGAAACCCTGAAGTTTGACAAGCAGAGCTGCTCTGCCATTGAATAGACTAATTAAAATTACATCATGGGTTTTCTTATCATGCTTATGGAACTGCACACGCTTGAGCATCGAGGGAGATTCACAATTGCAAGCAATTAGGAAAATTAAGATGAGATCATGCAGCACAGCGTGTTGTTTATTAAGAGAAATCAGTGTGAAAGAGCTTAGGTGGCTCATCAAAGCATCAGGCTTTTCAGTTTTCAATTATCAGACGTTTAAATGTGCAAGAAAGCAAACATTTAAAACAATGGAACAAAATCAATGATTTAAATCTCCATGTCTGAAGAACTTGATGGTAAGTGGTCATTTCCTTCTCACATTGCATTTGAAAAGACAATTTGTCATCTGTAGGTTGTGATTCAAATCACTAGCTTCAGTGTCTCAGATATCAAGTTTCAGCATCTAGATTCAGGGTAAGAGTCTATTTGACAAGTTATCACTTTTGTGTCAAATGGAGGAAAAATTCTATAATAATTCTGACTGAATTCTCCATATACAAAAAATGGAGGTATAAAGGGCTGTAATACAGACTTCCAAGTGGTACAAGAGCCTATAGTCGAAGCAGGCAAACACTTAAAGGGTCACTCCACCTCTGGAAAGATGAATGTGTATTTAAAATGGATAATGTCTAGGCCTATGTATGCAATTACTGGACATATTCATGACCAGTTATTAAAATTATATTCCCTTTATTTGAGCTAAGAATCTCTACAACTGAAAGAAATAATCACTTTTATACATAGTTCTGTCCCAGTTGGTCTAAATAAACATTACATAGGCCCTACATACTATAAAAAGTGAATAATTTTCAGTGCATAATGTATACATTTAGTATATACAGTGTGATTCCACTCATCACACTGCAGTGGTTCTATGCATATTTTTAAGTTAAAACCATTATTTTTTGTTACCAGCGAGTCCATTTTAATGACCTCAGCCGTTTTCCCTGAAACCCACAGGCTTGCCCAGAGTGCCACTGTCATAGGATGTCACTTTTCCAATAGGTCAGCTTTCTTCCCTGCCAGAGCGACTCCGGTCAACTGCAAATGCTATTATCGTAAAGTAAATTGTTTAGGAGAAACAATCGCACACCGGCTAACTGGTCGGTTACACCCACTAATAGAAAGGGACAGTTAAGTGTTTAAGCATTCTAAGCAACAAAAGGAAGTACAAGGAAGAACCAGCTTGTAAGACCAAAATGCATGTTCCTATGCTGTGGTCTATCTTTCTGCCACCAGACTCCAAACCACCCTGATGTGAGCTGCCTAAGTGACTTCCATTAACTGCTCAAATCAGAGCGTCTGATGACAATCCTCAGCGAGACGCAATGTTCCCCACTGAAAGACCCTGGTTGAGCCACCATTTTTTTCGTATAAGAAATTTTCCAATTGGCTTCTTAGAAAAAGCCACCTGTGCTCTCACTGATGCGGTGGGCTGAGTGTCCCTGCATTGACAGGCCAAATGGGACCATACAATTACTTGACCGACCACTGGTTCATGTTTGGTGTGAGGTAAACGGACCCTCAAAAGTGTGACTTAATGTACAAATCAATCCATTAGATTCTTCTGCCTCACTGGCTTGCTTTCTTTCTCTCTTTCCTTAAATCACACATTCATTCATTCATGCATGTTCCAATATAGCTTTCATTCAAATAACAAAAAGTTGTACCTATGCATTCATATTCCCAACACTTGTGTTAACAAGTTAATTCAGCAAGTAACTTCTCCTTGAAGGAAAGTCATATGGTCCTTTTTGATTTGCCTCTAAAAGTGACAGACTAATTCTAATTAATTAAACGCGTAGCTCCAGCTGCTCAAGAGACGAAACGGTTGAGGACCTTTTTCATGGCTGACATCACAGGCAATAGCTTTCTTTTTTATCTTGGTTTCCCATGGGAGACATACTTCCACTGTTCTTTCATTTCCTTTTTTTCAGCTTACTTTTCTCATCACCTGTCTGAGCAAATACAATAAGTGTCCACATGTGACAGAAATTGTCGGCGAAGAGAACAGGTGGGACTGTTCAAAATGAAAGAATAGATAATATTGAGCCACACACACACAACCACTCCACATATACGATGGTATATCCTCTATCCAGAGGATCCCTAATCATTCCTGAATGAATCAAAGTATTTATTGAAATGAAACACTGTTAAAAAAGATGTCTCAAAATGAAAAAAATGACCTAAACTTTTAGAAAACTGAAAACTGGCAGATGCATACATACAATACTGTAGAATTGTAATTGCATTATCAATAATGCAGCCAAAGGGAAATTGAAGGATGCCAGGAGGAAAACATCATGATTAAAAGCAGATCTGTACAAACTGCCATGAAAAAAAGGAGCAATCAGAGCTACAGACATTACAGGCCTGAGTAATTGATTTGTTTTGTTTTTATGTTTTTCAAATGTCAAAAGTCTGCCTCTTTAAATCTTTACTTCTTAAAACCACGTATCTGCATAAATGCCATTTAACTACAAATTCAGGTTTTAAATGCACTAAAATTGCCTGGGGATGTTTTGAGAATCCGAGGAAGGTTAAAAATTATTTTTGGATGCATGTGTTACCTTTTTTCTTTCTCAGCATAAAGTGAACAATATGAAACACTTCACAGGCTGCTTATCAACACTCTTCTTTCTTCTTGTGATCTGGAAACCCATCAAAATATGCCATGATGAAGGATGCATCACTTAAATGCACCACGTGGATGTGATGAACGAGGAGAAAGGATACATTCAGAGGAGCTGGGAGAAAGTATTAACACGTCAGGGTTGCCAGGTCTGCATAACAAAACTAGTCCAATGTTATTGGACTAGGGCTATCATAAGTCTGAACATCTAAAATGTATACTTTACAGTAACTGTTGCGTGTTAACATCAACTTGAAAATCGGAATGGACACACAAAATTATGTCAAAATATTTTGACAACATAATACATAATTTACATTTTACCCCTCTCCGCAAATATGCTCGTAAAACGCAAATATTCTCGTAAACACTGTCGGTTATGTCTTAAAGGTACAATATGCGGTGAAAATCCAAAAACTACTAGGCCAATGTTCTATATTTTGTTTGGTTGATTACTTACAACATGCCCAGTGTTTCCAACTACTTGTAAATCGTGACAAAATTGCGATTTTAACCAAGGAAACTGGACGTGTCAGCAGGGGTGAGGAGTTACCAGTCAGTTTCCCTCGGTTTCCGCTCTACAGCCATAGTAACCATGGCGACATATGTGGACAACCGGGTTATGGTTAGCAGGACGCTGTTGTGACCATGGCAATCAGACTTTGAGACAAAAAGTGGACTAGAACGTAGATGAACATCTTTCGAGATGCCGAGAAACTTCGACTTGACTGAGACAAGTGTTGCAAATGACTGTCACGAGCAAATGTAGGCTACATAAAACTAATCGATGATATTTTGTTCAATATGATGAAATGTTAGAATATGATCTGTATGTTATTCTAATGTTGATCTAGCTTACTGCTAGTCTCATATAGCCAACAAACAACTTAACTAACAACATTCAACACACTTAAATGCCATTTTGTGATTGTGTAGCTAACGTTACCTGTTAAAGCAAGTGAAACAGCATGCGTTACCTCAAGTTTAATTCGTCTAATAAACTGACCTGTGAATTAATTCAATTTGGTATAACAAAATGTTCCCTTATACAGGACTCGAGTTGCGTGTGGCGCTGGTATACATCTCTCATTAGCAATCGCACCCTGCTTCATACCACAGTAATAAAAACATCACTGTATTCACTCATTCATAAAAGAACCATCAGCTTGACACAAGATCCATAATTCCGCTTGATGCTTTGCGTCATCGCTTTTGTTATTGTAAGAGATTAGCGATCCATGATGGCCAAAAATTACATTCTGTAAGTTTAAGTGAACATAAACATTTGAGGTCTCCGATAATGTTACCTGCTGCATTTTCAAACAAAAGACAGCTTTAACAAAAAGATGAATCTATTTAGTAGTGAACACTATGATATTTTACATTCTGTATCTGAATAATACTAGCTGGAACTTTCTTTATTTTGTGCTTTATTTTCTTGCTGAACTGAAAAATAATCCGATCCGTGACTCAAAAATCGTTCTATCCGAGCTGTTATGGTAGTTTTGTGATCCGTTAAACCACTAGCCAAATCATGAACAACTGCTTTCATAAAGGAGTTTACAGGAACTTAAAAGCTCCTCTCAAGTATTCCTACCTCTCAAAACACATTAAACCCCACTTAAAACCGCAGATTTGGCCTACCTGAAACAGTCTGCAACCTTTGTGGAAGTCTTTTTTCCTTTTCCAAACACCTGACGCATGCAAATTACCGCCCCCTTCACGTGTCTCAAATCCTAAACCGTTTATTCTTGCTTGTTGAACATTTTTAGTGACTGACACGTTCAAAAAAATTTTTTAGATTTTTTTAAATTTTATTTACCTCATTCAAACACATTTCAACAAAAGAAAAATATTTTTAGTTAGGCCTATATTACGAGAGGTTCTCTCGTATTGCGTAGGGTAAATTAGGGTCACTGCTGGGTTATTGTTGCATAATCTTTGGTCCTCTGCTGCACCCTTGTGCCTATCAAGCAGACTACTTAGTAAGACCTTAAATGTCTGTTTTCATCAATGTTATTTGATCTAGCTTTTAAAATTGGTTGTTCCTGTCTTGGATGCTGACTGGTCAGTATAGTGAGACGAGTTGCATCTTTAATGTTTTTATTATTAAGAAACAATAGATCAAAATCCAAAAGTAACGTAATGTACAGTATTTTCAATAAATCACACCCTAAAAGCACATTGAACAATGCTACTGATTTGAGAGCCCTCAGTATGCACTGCCACATTAATAAATAATGCTGTGTTCGTTAGCAGTTCTGTTAGCAGGTTGTTGTTGTTTTTTTATGCTGTTATTTTGTTGTCAGTGTTATTAGTGTGTGGTGATTTTCAGAGTGCATCCATTTGAAGATATTGCCTGGATGTTTTTTTAGAGTTATACTTAGAAAAGATTTACTTTATTCATTTCTTATATATACAGTACATACATATTAGAAAGGAATAAAAATGAAAACTGGTATTGCTAATTGACAATTTGCTTGACAAGAAATCTGTAGTTGCCTTTACAATAATGTATTGGCTGCACAAGACAGAATGAGCAAAGTCAATTTGACTTAACAAATTAGTGTTACTACAGTATAAGAACAAGATTAAAGTATTTGTTTTTAATTTGAACGTATTTAGTGTTTAGCTTGATCTTCATCTGTGAATTTCATCCAGAGTTATTCTCATCCTCTTATCCTATGGCTCGTCGTCTTTTTTTTTCTCTTCGGTTGCTCCTTCCATCTTTTCCTCCTCTTTTTCTTCCATCTTTTCCTTGTCTTCTTCTGCCTTCTCTTTCTCTGGTTCTTCTTCTTTCTTTTCCTCCAGGGTTTCTTCCTTCTTTTCCATCTCCTCCTCTTCATCTTCATCCTCCACCTCTTCCCCAGCAAAGCGCTCTAACTGAACAATTCGCCGTCTGATGGTCTTCTGTGTCTCCTCCTGTTCCTCCAGCAGCTTGTTTATCTTGGTCTGCATGATCTGCAGTGTGCTGTACATTCGGTTTACGCGCTCATCCAAGTCCCTCTCATCTGGCTTTAGTTTGGAAGGGTCCAGCTCAAGCAGACCATCCTTCAGCAGAATCTGTCTCCCTTTCTCTTCCAGCATTGCTTTAGCTTCGGGATATTCCGTCAGAGCTTCCATCAGATCATCTTTGGACAGGCAGAAGAGGTCTGAGTACCCTATGCTTTTAATATTTGCTGTTCTGCGGTTCCCTGCCTTGCTGCCCTTGATGTTTAGAATGCTGATTTCACCAAAGTAGCTTCCATCGCCAAGAACGCAAAATTGGGTGACGCCGTCATCGGCCACCACGGCAAGTTTGCCTTCTTTTATGATGTACATCTCCCGCCCGATATCGCCCTTTCGGCAGATGTAGTCACCAGGACTGAAGACAACAGGGCGAAGCTTCAACACCAACTCGATCAGCAACCCCGCCTCACAGTCGGCGAAGATGCGCACCTTCATGAGGGTCTCTAAGTGCACGTTCATGCCCAACTCTGCCCGTAATTTGTCTGGCAAGTACCTCAGCACCTCTCTCTCATTTTGTGCTTTCTTGTTAGTCCACAGGTAGTCAAACCACTTGATGACACGCTCCTCGAGGTCCTTGCTGACATGCCGCGCATGCATGTACTGCTTAATGTTGTCGATCCTGGATTGGAACTGAGCCTGGGCTGCGTTCATATTTGAGATCATTGTAGCAATGTTACCCACAATGGTGGCAAAGATCAAGACGCCCACCAGGAAGTCAACTACGTGGAAGAGAAATTCAGAGTCTAGCTCCGGAGATGGTGTCTCTCCGATAGTGGTGAGGGTAAGCGTAGACCAGTACAGGCTGAAGGAATATTTTCGCATGAGTTCTCCGAACTCTGGTTCGTTGAGATCAGGGTACACCCAATCGTCTGATCCGAACCCGATGGACTTGGAGAAGGAGAAGTAGAGGCATGCATTCCAGTGGATGATGATGATGATGTACATGACCAAAGTGCAGATTCGGAAGATGTTGGGGTAGTTGGTCATGGTTTCGGAGATGGTGAAAAACTCAAACATGCGGTTCAGGCGGAGCAACTTGTTGATTCGGATCTCGGGGTAGTCCAACCCTAAAACGAAGTAGAAGATGTCCGTGGGTAGCATAGAGATGACGTCGACGCGGAACTGGAGACTGCTGGTGTACCGCTGGAGAAGGAGCTTTTCGTCTTTGACAAGCAAGCCCTGTTCCAGGTACCCTGGTTAAAAAAAAAAAAAAGGTGACTTGAAATCATGACACAAATTGACATCTGATTGTACTAATGTTGTTAGATTCACCTGTTCGTGCTCTGAAGGCCATGTCTGCCAAATATATCAAATCGGAACTATAGTCCAAGAGGAACCATATCAGTAGATATTCATGCTGCAGCTCCTCAAAGCAGGCTCTATGCAAAGATACAAAATGGAAATACTCTCAAAAATATTACATCCATTTATCAAGCTTACAAAATGCTCCAATTTTTTGTATTATGTTGGATTTTGATGACCTTTATCATATCTAGAGCGAGCTCGTTCTCATCCCAAGGTAACACAGTCTCATCCCAAGAAGTCATATAACTGACGTCTTGGGATGTGTTTTGACCATACGTCAACATCCGCCTTTTTAGGTTACCCTTAAACGTCGGTTACATGACGATCCCGGGCCGTCATACAACTGACGCTTTAATTTTAACGTCGGTTAGGTGACGGGGTAGGTTTAGGGGTAGGTTTAGGTCTGGGGTAGGGTTAGGATCCCATAACGTCATCTAACCGTCGTGTAAGGGTACCCTAAAAAGGCGGATGTTGACGTATGGTCAAAAGACGTCCCAAGTCGTCAGTTATATGACGTCTTGGGATGAGACTGCGCTGCCCAAGGCGTCATATACAACGCTTTTGCCATATAGCGTAGACATCCAACGCACATGGCACCCTTTAGCGTCAAATGAGACAAATGGAGCAGAAGGCGCCTCCTAGTGGTCTAACCCTAACCCTACCCCATACCTAAACCTACCATAACCGAAGCGTCTCATTTGACACTGAAGGGTGCCATGTGCGTTGGATGTCTACGCTTTAGTAAAAGTGTCATATATGACCCCTTGGGATGAGAATGCGTTACTAGAGCATAAGAGTGTACAGAGACTAATGGAGATGTAAGGAAGCACACTTCAGAGGTTCCTCTTCAAAAACACTCTTCTCTCATCTCCTGGTCTTAATAAAACATGAACTTCTCATTATTACCTTGCAATTATAACTGTCCAGTTGTACATGACAGGAACTGTGATTATAAGCAGCCATTGATAATACAGGAATCCCGCTGGGTTAATCACAAACACCTCTTTGGGCCTTGAAAAAAATGAAGTTGACATGAGCAATAATCAATGGTGATACTTTAACCTTTTGTAAATCACAGATTAGAAAGGGCTGATAAAAAAAACCAGATACCGACCCCTCCTTTTTCTCTTTCTCCTTTTCCTTTTCTTTTTCTTTTGCCTTTTCCTTTTCTTTTTCTTTCTCATTTTCTTTTTCCTTTTCTTCCTTTTCTTTCTTTTCTTTTCTTTCTTTCTTTTCTTTTTTGCTACAGAAAAATAGAAAGGTTTATACAGTAACAAACGTCATTTATAACCAGAATGTGTCAAAAATAAAGATTAGTGTGCTACTCACTCTTTTTTCTCCTTCTTTTCTTTTTTCTCCTTTTTCCTCTTCTTCTTGGCTTCCCTATATGGACAGCAAAGTACACTATTACCACAAATACACATTTATATAAAATTATGTTATATTAAACAGTATTATATTATATTGATCTTATGATCTTTGATTACTCCTCATTGTTGTTGCTGTTGTTGATGTTAAATAAACGTCCTGCATTTGGAACTGGAATTGTGTCTTCATCGTCCTCCTCTGTGTCCATCTCCATTATCGGAGACACTTGGGGAGGGACAGCAAACCCCCCTGATGTAGGTACAATAGTCATGATCCTTTCCCCCTAGAACAATAGGCTGAAGCATTGATTTACAATTTACATGTCTTTCTATTGGTTAAAAGTAAAAAAAAAAAAAAAAAAAAAATCTGACAGACAAAAAGAAAATTGCCACAAAGTCATATCATACTCACCGGCTGTTTTTCTTTAACCCAAATCCTGTCCCATTCTCTCTTGACCAGAAGAATTACTGAGCCTGTCAGAATCACAGACCTTCTCGGTGAAATTAAAGATAGACTGCAGTCAAATTACAGCTTGTGTTGTTTTTTTCAAAGGAGGAACAAGCGTGTGGTTCATTTGTTCTGTTGTGCTATGTAATGATATCTCAGACTTGCATGACCCTGAGAAGGATTTGGAGATTAATGAAAGACTAGTGACAAAAACAAAGCCTCCTCCCTGTCTTCATGAACCGTACATAATTTATACTTCCTCCAAAAAAAGCTGAAAGTATGAGTGAGATCCATCATTTATACCATTACACTGAGAATTTCGGCAACCAGTCGTTTTTTTAATTGTACCATATTCAAAACAAATGTTTAGGTTCATGTTTAAATTGATTCATCAGAGTGCACCTAGAAAGACATATGTGAATGACCATATTTGTTAGTGGTTTATTTAACTAACTGTAATTTCATTTTACTTTTGCTGTGTACACACACTATACTGGATACTGGTGTCATGTTGTGCTTTCTAGACTGTGAGCCTGTAGAGTAGAGTGAGAGATTTACCTCATGTAGTAACATCTACCCAGTCAGCAGTCTTCCACAGATCTGCTTTATCCTATTAATACAAACCTCCCAGTCTTAGTTTCACACACAGCCACTCAGAGAAATAGATGGCCTGTTTTGTTGGATATATGTAGTTTTTGTTTAATATTATTTTATATTGTATGAATTGCATATACACTGTAAAAATGAATACGCTTTATCTAATCAAAAAATTGTGGCAACAGATTACAAGCAATACTATTAATTAGATATAACAAATTAGAATTGAGTAATAATTAAACAAATTAATTCCTTAAAAAATAACCATTTAAAATGAGTAAAACTTACAACAACAACCAAAAAACATAAATTGAAGTCACCATTATGGTGATCAGGTTTGTTTTAAAATGATGCTTTTCTCCTTCACTGATTCTGCTTGTTAACATCAGGTGTCTTCAATGTTGGCAATTTAAAATAAAGAATTCTTAATTAATTTTTGACGTCTGTCTGTTAGTGAGATATTTTTGTTAATTTTTTTTGGTGTAAACTTTACTCATTTTAAATGGTTAATATTTAAGGAATAATTTGATTAATTATTACTCAATTCTAATTTGTTAAATTTAATTAATAATATTGCTTGTAATCTTTTGCCACAATTCTGTAGATTAGATAAAGCATATTAATTTTTACAGTGTACATATATAACACACACACACACACACACACACATACAGTCAACCCAAAATTTATTTAGACACCATTAACATTTCTCACATTATCACATTTTATTCGCTATAGTTTAGAAAACGGTAATAATTTTTTACAAGACCTCAAGAGTTATCAATATTTCACTGGGTTTGGCCATCGTTCTATTAGACTGTCTCACAAAAGAATTAGGTTAAATATCTGTCAGTTGTCAGCTGTTAAATTGAAGTGCACAATTAGATAATACCAATTTAGGTCAACCAATTATCAAGCAATGCTTAATTTTGTTCAGCCTGTAGTGTAAAAAGGTCGCATTAGCAATTTTAAACATTTTACTGGTAGTTCACTGTATGAAGAATTTTTTTTGTATGAATTTTTTTTGTATGAAGAGTTTACTTTATTTTGCTATCCTCACTTAGCCTAGTCTCGCGTAGCCAGACCTTCAGACTGACGGCTGAAGGTCTGGAATTCATAGCAGCTTTCTTTGGTCAAGGCCCGCCCATAAGGCCGTTAGACCGACATGTCAAACAACCAATTACAGTTCGTTTCGTTCAGCGTCATGTTTCGGGGCGTGGAAATGTACCCACAACAACAGACCGGTGTGCAACAAGTCAGTCAGCAGTCACCGGAGGCGCTAACAACGCTCCGTGTTATTAAATTCACCCACGAACTCGCTCATGTCCATCTTATGTCCGCTTTGTCACACGAATGTAAGTTACGTCCCCGCCCCAGTGCGCTCACGCCTACTAAATAAACGCCTCACCTCCGGCGCCGCGCACTCGCTACATTCCCTTTAGCCTTTAGCACATCTAGTGGATGCATAACGCAAACCCAGTCAAACGTTTGACTCTGCAGTATCTTATGTGCCTTATAATCCAGTGTGCGCGACCTATATATGAATACTGAATCGGCCAGCTGCGATGTCAGCGTCTGTTTCATGTTTGTCCACAAACGCAGCTGATATACCCTTCGCAATTAAGTACTTCACTTGATCTTCCATAATAGATTGGAGGGGACATACAACTACGTTTAGCTGATCTTGAGAAATGCTCATTGTCACTCACATAGGCCACTCATATAAACACAACAGTTACACATCTGCGCTTTGTTTCCCGGCGGACCGAAAATAAACGCGACACTGACGCCCCCCGGAAATCCGATAAAATTCAACCAATCAGATGACGACTTCGACATTCCTGAAGTGTTTCCAGTTAAGTGTACCATATGCATCAGACGTTTAGCCAACGTTCCGTGGGCGTGACGTCTGAGGCTGAGACTACACTTAGCCTGACTTCGTCATACTCATATTCTAGAGAGAATATGAGTCTGATACTGCTCCATAGGGCTTTGATTATGAGGCGTATCTTAACTGAACCAGGAAAAAAAAAAAAAACTCTGCACTCAATTGGATAGTCGGTAGACCTACAACCAATCAGAGCAACGCAGTAAGTCAACTACTTTGCATAGCGCAGTTTTCAACTAACTTACTTATTTTAGAAGTAAAATAACGAGTGTTGCTTCTTACTTTGTCCTTCATGAGTGCGACCAAAGGAGAAACCACAACGACCACAGGCTTTTCATTACGTCCCATCTTCTTAGCAACCATCAGAGCCAGCTGATTACAGTTATTGAGTTACACTTTTCCCGAATCATGTAGGAAAGGATGGCAAAAATATCTTTCCGGTCGACAAATGCCTTGATTGCAGTTTTCTGTTCGACTAAAATGAATGCGCTGTCGATTTATTTTACAACAGGCGCGACAGCAGAATCTATACATCTCAATTATCCAGCTGCAGTCATCTCTGAGGGAAACCAGTTAAGTGCTCTTCTTGATAACATCCCTGCAGATCATTGATTGGCCCGTTCATTTTTTGACTGATCATAATTTCTCCTCAATGGATCGAGTCCAGACCGAACTTCCCGACCAAAAAATATTGTGGGCGGGGTTCGGGCTCCTCACTATTATAAATCAACTATAGTGTCCTGCACCCACTATAGTTAAAAAATATCAAAAATAATATCTGGTGTCTGAATCATTTTTGGTTTGACTGTATATAGTCATCCGATATCAGGTTAATTACATAGTTACATTGTTGATTAATGAGGTTTTTAATTGCAGTGAGACAAATGCATTTTATTTTAAGAAACTGAAAGAGAAGACATATAACAAGTAATGGCTCAATTCTTACGATGAGGTTATTATAAATCTGCCAGGAAACATTTTCACACAACAGGAATATGCCACATTTTGTTCTGGCAATGTTCACACCACAGAGATGTGGTCTTAAAGTCAGCGATATGACTGATTGGTTAGAATCTTGGAGGGGCGGGGCTTGTGATCATCTCTCTCACTGCATTGGCTGGGCAGCATAAGGAGCCTCAGCCACCAACACCTGCCCTGCACCATCAGCAACATCAGGCCCGACCAAAGTGGTGTCAATTTCCACACCAACTGCCAGTGCCTCGGGGATGATGGCCGGATCAACGGCAGCAGTAGCGATGACTTCGGGAAGGGGTTCGACGGGAACATCCACAGGGACATCAATGGGTAGGATCTCGTTTGCGACAGCGGCATCGACAGGTAAAGCGGTTCCTGCAGGTTCAGGTTCGGCTCCGGCCTCGGCTGCCTCAGCACCCTCCGCTGCCTCTGCTTCTTCCGCTCCTTCGGCCTCATCTGAGTTCAGTGGAGCGGCCGGCTGGGCAGGCTGGTAGCCGTAGGGAGGGTAAAACCCACGAAACTGTGGCTAGGATAGATTAAAAAAGGGACGCAGCTCGTAAAGTACACCCTATTCATATTTGAAATGTTTTGATAAGAGGAAACCTACTGCTCCTTCCTCATCTGACCCATCTCCTTGGGGTGCGAAAAGAGCGGGGTTGAAAAAAAAGCCCTGAAAGAAATGTTCAAAGATCAACGTCAACACAAACTAGCTCAGTCACAAGGCTTGTGTACTGCACCGTCTTTAAAAGTAAAATTCCTGAAGGCTTTTTTTTTTTTTGCCTTTAAAGAACCATTTTGGGTTTTTTGAAACCAATGTGAAGGTTCCATGGAAGAACCTTTATTTTTAAGAGTGAACATTACCAATTCCGTCCTTTTTGTGAACAATTCTTAAAAGAACCATTTTTTCATAGTGTCATTCAATGTTTTAATAATCTGATGAACCTTTTTTTCCAATATAACGAAACTTTTGTGCAATGGAAAGGTTCAATGGACGTTGAAGGTTCTTCATGCAACCATTAATGTCAATAAAGAAGTCTATAACCACTCTGTAGTTTTTGTAATAGGATTAGTTGCAAAAAGCCAAGCTAAAGGCTAAAGAGCCATTTAGTTATTTATCAGTCATGTAAATAAGAAAACATAAATGTGTGGACTAGAAAGGCCTCGATACACAACAGATGTGTCAGTTACCCAGCAAACACAGAACGTTCCCCTAATAGAACCAATTGGTCCCATGAGGTTATTTTTTGGGGAACCAAACAAGAATGTTATAGGCTCGTTCCATGTAGGTTCTTTTTAGGTTCCATTTTTATAACGTAAGGAGAATGTTCCGGGAACGTTCCCTTAAAAAGGCCTCGATACACAACAGATCTGTCAGTTACCCAGCAAACACAGAACGTTCCCCTAATGGAACCAATTGGTCCCATGAGGTTATTTTTTGGGGAACCAAACAAGAATGTTATAGGCTCGTTCCATGTAGGTTCTTTTTAGGTTCCATTTTTATAACGTAAGGAGAATGTTCCGGGAACGTTCCCTTAAAAAGGCCTCGATATACAACAGATGTGTCAGTTACCCAGCAAACACAGAACGTTCCCCTAATGGAACCAATTGGTCCCATGAGGTTATTTTTTGGGGAACCAAACAAGAATGTTATAGGCTCGTTCCATGTAGGTTCTTTTTAGGTTCCATTTTTATAACGTAAGGAGAATGTTCCGGGAACGTTCCCTTAAAAAGGCCTCGATACACAACAGATGTGTCAGTTACCCAGCAAACACAGAACGTTCCCCTAATGGAACCAATTGGTCCCATGAGGTTATTTTTTGGGGAACCAAACAAGAATGTTATAGGCTCGTTCCATGTAGGTTCTTTTTAGGTTCCATTTTTATAACGTAAGGAGAATGTTCCGGGAACGTTCCCTTAACCTTAAGGGAAAGTTCTAGGAACGTTCTGGGAACCAAAAAATTCCCAGAACCTAAATTTGTTTGCTAGGTATCTAACATGATTTTTCTTTATCCTACACTCTAAAAATGCTGGGTTGTTTTAACCCAACTTTGGGTCAAATATGGACAAACCCAAACGTTGGGTTAAAAATGTAATTAAAAGATTTAACCCAATGGCTAGGTTTGTCCATATTTGACCCAAAGTTGGGTTAAAACAACCCAGCAATTTTTAGAGTTTAAACATCATCCTATGGCATGCCATGACTGACATTGACAAATCATAAAAATGGCACATTGCTAACCTGCTGTGGAGCTTGAGGTGAAACCTGAGGCTGGGTCTGTAAAAAGAGAAATATTGTCCAAAATGTTTTCAAGATGCTATTGTTTATTCTCAAAAAAACATAAAATGCGATATGATAGAATGAAAGGGGTTTACATCAACAGGCGCTGGTGCTGCGGGTGCCACGGGTGCTGCCTGTGAGGAACAGAAAAAACCATCAAATCCATAAAATAGATTCACACAGTAGTCTTTACATGAAGTGATTAAATGCTTAACATACAGGCAGCTGAGCATCATTAGGAGCGGCACCAAAACCCTGCAAATACAGTGATCACATTATGTTAATAGTATGAAATGTCTTTATGTCTTTAGCGTTATCAGCATTGAACTGACCTGTTGCCGCATCTGTGCTATCAATCTGTAGAGTTCCATCAACTGCACAGCTGTGTTAGCATGACTAGCTACCTGCTGCAATAGAGAAAACACAGTAGGCCTGTTCATAATGCAACACATTACACCCATTGTGATCACACACAAGTCTTACCTCATTGCTGCTGCTGTCAGGGGCCTAAAATATGCAAAGCAAGAGGAAGATATCAAAAATGTTTGAAATTTTGACTTGCCTTGAATGTGAAACAAGATGTAGAAACAAGAACTTACAGGTGCAGCTAGCGAGGAGCCCAGCAAACACATCAACAACGCCACAGCTTTCATGATCATGATTATTTCGCAGCTTATGATGCAGAAAGAAAAATAGACACATTTAATACTGCCGGTAACATATGAGTTAAAACTCCGCAGAAATGGTACGAGCTTACCTCTTTTGAAAATCACAAGTACGACTGCTTGGTTTCTTGACGTTTAAAGTTGAATGAATAAGTACTGAACAAGGCTGCTATATATACTTAGCTGCTCCTGAAACAGACCAATCACCTCTCAGCAAAAATGAAATCTATTTTTTGCCTTTATTCTTAAAGCAAGGTTGGAATTACAACTGCTAATGACCCATTATGTATAATTATACACTGTGAAATTCTGCTTGGTGCACAGTTCTTCAAAAAGACAGACAAAAAATGAAATTGTCTACCAGACGGGAGGAGGGTCTGTCTGTGGTGTTTGATGGTGAAGTTTGCATGTGATGCAATTTTTCTTTGGGCCCCTTTAGCACGGCAGTGGGACTTGTGGGAGCCTGCCAACTTGATTGATCTGATTACAACAAGATCTTCACAAACAAAAATTCTCTAACTCTTAATTACAGACTTTTTTTGCTGATTCATTTTGGAGATATAGGTATAAATCTTTTGGCTCCTCATTGTGACCACACTGACAACTTCTATAGAGATGTTGCTGTCTGGGTTTTTTTTTTTCCCTCAGTCTGAGGTTTGAAGCCTATGCTTTATGCTTTAGGGAATCCACATCCAGAATGTCTTATCTGATGTCAAGGATGTCTTCCATTTCAAGAATGGGAACATAAAAGGTTTTTAGATATCCTTGCTGAACTCAAACAAATCAGCCAAGAGACGACATATGCTCTGGTTCTCCTTCAGTCATTGTAGAAAGATGTTTCCATAGGGTCAACTGGCAACTATCTTTCTGGTTGTCCAAAAGCCTACAATTCAAGCCTGTAATTCATATAGTTTGTTTGAGTGTGTATATATACTGTATATATGAATACACACAGACACAAACAAACTATATGAATTACAGGCTTGAACATATGTGTGTATATACTGTAGTTGACCTTAGTTTTGCATTTTTTCAACCTGTTATTAATTCACAAACTTTAAGGTCATTATTATTTAATTAATTTAAAACAAATCAGATTCAGGTTATCTTGTCATCCAGTATTAAAAGCTATGTAATTTGTATATATATACATACATACATATATATATATATATATATATATATACATATATATATATATATATATATATATATATATATATATATATATATATATTATAATAATTGTAATTACCACACAATGGTATATTGCCACATAATAATCTAGTATTGCATGTCTATTTACTTAAGCCTTACTTAATATTCATGATGAAGTATATTATTGCAAAAGAAAACCACTCCACTGGGAAATATATATATATATATATATATATATATATATATATATAATCAACCAAAATATATTAATTTATGCGGGTAGATTTAGGTCTGGGGTAGGGTCAGGGTTAGACCACTAGGAGGCGCCTTCTGCCCCATATATATCTGCGTCTCATATTGACGCTAAAGGGTGCCATGCGCGTTGCAGCCCATTCTCACCCCCAAGGCGTCACTTAACTGACGCCATGGGAAGCATTTGGACATGCTTCAATATCTGACGCTTTAGGCGCCCTTTAGCGTCAGTTAGATGACGCCCTAGGATCGCGTGTACCCTACCCCCACCCCACACCTAAACCTAACCGCGTCCTCTAACTGACGCTTTCCTTTAGCGTCAGTTAGATGACGCCGTAGGATCGCGTCATGTAAGTGACGCTAAAGGGCGCCTAAAACGTCAAATATTGAAGCATGGTCAAAGGTGACGCCTTGGGGTGAGAATGCGTTGGCGTTGGATGTAGACGAAATGTCCAAAGCGTCAGGACTTTGCAAAGTGCTTGCCTCTTGCATTGTCCATACCAGATTGACCAATAAAAACTTGCACCTCTTGATGGAAAATCTCCAGCACATCCCAAACACTTTCAAAGATTTTAAGGTCTGGACTCTTACTGTGCCAATTGTGTGTGAAAATGATTCTTCAAGCTCCCTCCCAACCAATTCTTTCACAATTTGAGACTGATGAATCTTGACATTGTTCTCCTAGAATGTGGCCATGATGTTCATATCTAAACCATGTAAACACATCTACACACTTCATCAGTTAGGTTTAGAAGATCTGTTGGCAAACATAAAACTTGCTATAATAATTACTGCAATAATGATCCAATCATTGACTTTCAAGCATGTGCTTATTTAAATTCAAATAGCGACTTTTCTTTCTTTCTATATAGATATATAATTAGAACTGAATTAGAATCACAGAGCTAATTAAACCACGTAATGATAATTAGCAGATAAACTCAATCTCAAAATGATATTAAATGTTGATGCCCAATGTGCCAACATATCTTAGAGCAAATATAGTTTTCTGAATTGCAATTGTACTGCAGGTCTAGTGAACGTGTTAATGTCTGCATGTAGGAGACTATGAGAATTCCTTATGGCCAGACAATCCATGTGAAAATATGTTTATTATACAGCATAATGTTCAAGGTGCAAAATATTTCACTTTAACCTCAGAATCCTTTTTAATGTTTAAGAAATACATGTTTTGTATTATTTTATTTAATATGCATTACAAATGTCATGTGTTATTTCATAACAACTACCACAAAGACAAAAAATGAGTTGTTCTTTAATCAACTTTATTAATGAAACACTACTCACAAAAGTATACATGAGAAAATATTCAGAACTGACATTTGCTTTAAGGTATAATTTTCTCACATCAGAATAAGACCCAAACAGCACATTCCTATCTGCATTCCATGCATTTACAGATCTTTAAAAAAGAAATGTTACATGTGTAGATCATTATCTTCGTGTTTTAAATTATTATCCCAGGAAAAAAGTACTAATTCTAAATAGCATTGGGGAGAATGGGTTCACACTCTTGTTTGATGTTTGTCTCTCACTCAGCTGCAAAGATGAGCCTGTAGGCATTAGAAATGATGTGATAAACAAGAATGAAAGAGTGATGTCAAGCAATGTTGTAACATTATTAAAACTATTGCAACTGAAAATTAGGACGAATTAATCATATTCAGATACACATAAGCAGTATCTCACCGGTCTTCATGGCTTGTTAGACACCTGGAAGAAGGTATAGATAATTAACAAGAGTGTAGTGCACATAATCTGCTTTTTTCAACAAAACTGCTGCTGACATGTACAAGATTCGCAAGTTCTCATTTTGGTTAAAAGCATGCCATACTGGCTAAATGCACCACTGAAGGAGTCATTATGTTGTCAAATCAGAGCTTAACTGAGGGTTGAGATTTTTGCTTCTCACACATATGCATTTAAACAGACACACACACACACACACACCTCTCCTGTCTGAGCCTGCTGCTCCGGCTGGGTTTGCTGCTGAGGATCTTGGGTTTGTTCCTCCTGGAATGGTGGGTTCTGTGTAGAAATGCAATAAAAGCTCACATAAAAGCTCACAGTGTTTCAAGATTCAGGCGTTTCAGCAAATTCCAATAACAGTGCAAGTGATGATCGTATTGAGTAATTATGACGCATTTTTATATGAAGACATTTTTATCTCACCATGGGTGGCTGTTGAGGCACTGTCTGTGGCATGAAGTGAAAGGGGAAGATCTATTGACAAAGTATATTAAAATGAATGACAATATTTTAGAAAAATAGTTATATATATATATATATATATATATATATATATATATATATATATATATCATATTAAAATTTTTGAGCAATTGAAAGAATTTACATTTGGAAATTGAGGTATCAGGGGAACATTTGGTTGGTCCTGAAACATAAACAACAAGTCAACTTTATAGCGCTTATACAAAACAGTTTGTTTCAAAGCAGCTTTTCAGAGATAAACAGGAAAACGATTCAATGATGGAAACAAGTAGGCCTACTCCCAGAACTAAGTAAAATGTGTAAGGCTCAGCTATTCACGGGACGAGAAAACAAAAGATATAATCCATTTCAACTTCAAAATTTCACAATTCAATATGTTGCTTGCCACTTCTTTGTAATTATTTGAGAAAAGTACTAGTTTCAAAGTAAATCCTACCTGGTGCTGACTGAAGTCATAGGGGTAAAACTTCAATAAGGAGAAAGAAACACACAATCACCATTGAGTTCCTTGCATCAGAGGGGATGAGCAAGGATGTTGAGGCATTAGAAGCTATAAAATCAACACTCTGCTAGATTGGCTTTCTACAGCATATATGTTAAGATTTCTAGTAAAGTCAGAACAAGTGAAATTAGCCTTAGGGTCTGTTCACTCACGATTTCCACGCTTTTTCTGCCGGGAGCCTTGGGGAGAGAGTACTTGATGAACGCTTGTGTAGGGAATGACTGAAGGCAGACAGAGACAGAGAGACAGCGCGCGTGAATGGTAGTAATTATGTTCTCTTTATGGTATACACACATGAAAAATGTATTGATTCAACTAATCGAGGTGAGAGTTTACATTTCAAAAAGGCACTTAACAAAGAAGCTGTTTAGCTGATATGTTGGAAAAACAAGCTAGCCTTGCATGCAGATAGCAAAGCTTTACTCACCGATGTGCCCGCTTTGCCCCCTGCTGGATTAGTAGGGAATCTCGGTGGGAAAATCTATTTGATAATAAAGAAATAATACTTGTTATTCACGACATACACATTTTTTTCATCTAATCTGCGTAAAACATAAATGTATATATATATATATATATATATTTTTTTTTTTTTGACTGAATAAAAGTAGGCTACTTGATCAGTAAGTTATAGCAGCATATGTTTTTACATTGCTTCAACTCATCAAAATAAGTAAAGATTCAACTCATTTTTTGAATCAGTTTGCAGTAATTTAAGTTTAAATGACTTAACCATACAAGTTGATTGTATTTAAAAATTGAAGGCAGCAACTTTTTTGTTTGAAGTTAACACACAGCCTAACCTAATAAAAGCGATTGTTAAGGGTTAGACCACATACACATTTTCAGGTAATCTGAAATATGTGTCATGTGTCTTAGTCTAGAATTTTATTTTTTCTTCTTCAGTGTATTAGGTTACTCTAAACTAATGAAAGTCCTTTTTAAGAGGGACTATTTTTTCAGGAACACTAACCTAATAAAAGTAATTTTTAAGATCAGCCAGAAATAAATCCTTACACACCAAAAGCACATTTCTTTACATGGTTTCTTAGTACAACTTTGAATTGTTATATTTATGATTTTTACAAACAAAACAAAAAATAGCTCATACGATTTCCATGCTGATTGGTGCGTTCAGACCAGGTTGTGATGGTATTCCCTGAAAGCCACCATTATTCCCCTAAGAAAATGAAAGGAGTTCAAATTTACTTTAGTGGATGCCCCCCACACTCACACACACAAAAAAAACATGTTTATTTCCGTTATAATTATGTTCAAAACTTGTTCTGCAGCAACCTCAGGGTAGTCAGTTAAACCTATATATCATATAAACACATGTCATGGAGTAGCATGTCATCATACACTGTAATATTACAGAGCTATTTTCATCATAAATCTGGGTGCAATGTGTTAATTATGGTTAAAGCAAGAAATTCCAAAGACTTTTATGCCATTTTTGGATACGGAAAAGTCAGGAATGTGCATGTGTGGTTAGCCCCACCTGCTTCGGGCTGCCATAATGAGGGAGATAATTGAAAAACGGTGAAAGCTAGAGATATAAACACACAAGCACAAAAAAAAAAGAGATCCGTTTCAGCATCTGGGTGACACATAAAATACATAAAACAAGCCGTAAGAAGTACAAAGACATTCCTTGTGTGTACTTACTGGTGCTGCGGATACTGCACCCGCCAGAAGAAGACACAGGATAGATGTCCACATCATGTTTAAGGAATCACCAGTCTAAGACAGACAACACCAATGAGGGCGTGCTGTTTCTGAACAATAACATAGAAAAAGAAGCACTTACAGTTTACGAAAATGGTCAACCAGCTTTCTCACCTTAGTTGCAGGTAGAGTTATAGCTCTGGGACATGAGTTTGGTTGCTTTTATTTGCTCTCTGGCTTAGCTCTTAACCAATCCCTCTCTGGCTAGACTTTATCATGACCTCACATATGGAGAAAGATGGTTATTGAGAAAATGACCTGTAGTCAGACTTTGTCTGCCTTTGTGTCAGCTATTATTATAATGATAACAATTGAGGAAACTGCTGATATCATCAGCCACATTTTCGAAACAAAATATCAAAAATAGGAACTGAGTTTGTTTTTTTGTTTTTGTGTACAAACTTAGTGATTTTTAATTGCAGTAAGAGAACTGCCTGAACCATCAATGTCAGATTCTGAAGGGCTTTCTTGGGATGATATTCATTTTCAGCCAAACTAGGAATTATGTATTTCTATGAATAAACCATTATAAAGCTTTTCGACAAAAAATGAGGAGACAAAGTATTGATTGTAAACTTTATTGTAGATAGTTTGCAAAAAAAAAAAAAAAAAAAAAAAAAAGGATATGATTTTAAGGCTCTAAAGCATAAAGCCACTGAAAAAGCACCATTTGGCTCATCATTATTTCGATGGCTCATCATTATTTCTAAAGCGGGAAAGCATTTAGTCACTCGAGCAAAACACAAGCAGCTTCTTTGTCGTTCAGGAATTGGTGGTCAGCTTATCCTTTCATCTGTGAGAAAAAGAAAAGACGGAGGCTTTCGAAATGTGTTGCATTGTACAAAAAGATTTCTCTTCTGTGATTTATATGATGTTTAAAAAAAAAGGTACCAAATGGAGTTTTTCTCTATTTAAAATGTCAGAGTACAATGTTAAAACTTTTACATTTGTGGCATTGCAGCATTATGATTGATATATTGATTTATTAATTATAATCTTCTTTAATGTTTGTTTTTGTTAACCTGCTCATACAGTCTTTTAATGTAAAAGCTTTTGGATTTTTGGTGTCCATGTCTCAGGCCCTCCTTTCGGAAACCACGCTCCTGTGTGTTCTTTATAGGTGGTTAAATTCATGAGTATTTATATTCCCCTGGTTAACAGGGTGGCGTGGTTACTCTCCCTCTCAAACACCCCACCACATTCTGTGGCGGGACATTTAATAATATCTTATGACAAAAATAAGATATTTAATAATATCTTATTAAATATTAATAATATGTTTATTCATAAGATTATAATTATTACTTAACCAACCTGGTTTAGTCATCATGATCATCATCATCATCATCCTTTGGAACAGGAGCCTAAAAAAGTACAACAAATTTAATACATATATGTGATAGTATTAAATATATAACAGTTTTTTAGGTTGGACTGTACTGGGGCAGCAGGAGCAACTGGGACAACTGGGGCAGCCGGGGCAGCTGGGACAGCAGGGGCAGGTTCAGGAAAGCCGAAGGGGTACAGCTAGAAAACAGAGGGAAATGAACTTCTACATGGCTGACGAGAAATGGAGGATTTCATTTAGCATAGGGAAATTAAAAAAATGCAGAATCACGTACAACTTCAATACTTTCTTTGCCGGCGGGCTGGGGAATCTCATGTTTAATGAAGCCACGGATAGGTTGACCCTGTGAAGAATAAGAAAAACTGATTGCATGCTCAACTAGCAGAACATATTGAATACTCTGTGAAAAGAAATTAAACCCAACTTACAGAACCTCCAGCTGCAGCCTGTTGAGCAGCCAGAAGCTGAAAAAACAATAATATAATATAATATAATTTAATATATAATAATTTGATTTTTAATGTAATATTTTATATTTATATATAAAAATATACATTAAAATATTACTATAATATAAAATGTAATATATGTCTAAGTAATATAATGGTAATAGTAATGTTTCACTCCACTCCACACTTACAATCTCTATTTCAGAAGGTCTAGCTGCAGCGGCGGCCGCAGGAAGAGCCTGTATGATCATACACACTTTTTATTAAATACATAATGTGCTATAATCCTATATGACACTGTATATTCCCATATTCCTTGAGTCATTTTATCGAGGCTGTCATTTATGTAAATAGGGGTGAATCCAGATTGATTGGGACACTTTTGCCATTGAAATGACTGAAACGTGTCCCAATCAACATGAATTCACCCTGTATTCATTTCATGTTTGGACCAAACTAACCTGTGGAGCCATGACAGGTTTGTACTCTAGCTCATAATACATTAATTGCTGTGGGTCAAAGAACATGAGAGTTAACATCACAATAGCATTCCACATTCTCTTCATCAATAAATACATAACATCGATCACATACCGGAGCGCAGTAGGCCGCACCGATGACAAATGCCAGCAAAATGAGGGATCTCATGTTGAATGATGATGTCTGAAATATGACATGCAAAGATATAGTTTCATTGTTTGCTATCTTCTATGTAACCTTCTCCACCAGGAAAGGAGATCAACCCCAAAGTTTAGCCCCCAAATTGTTTGTTGAATGAATGGTACCTTACCTTCGTTTACGACTCTTGATTGTGATCAGGATTGAGGAGGAGGATTTTGTGATGTACTGCTCTCTAGATCTACTCCTTATATTCTCTTTGAAAACAAAAGGCCCATAACATCAACATCTGATTGGCTTTGGTGACCAGCCAAGTTCCTTTATGGAGGGCAAAAATGTGCATTCAAAGCAAATTTGCTTATCTCAAAGCAAAATTTTGGCTGAGATTGTAATTATTTGGCATGATATAGTAGTGCAAATAAATCAAACGCAATCAGAAAATACGTTTATGGTGTGATAAAATCATAGCTCTCTGACAGTAATGTTCACACTTGTTCAAACTGTAAGAACCTTCTGCCTGACAGAGGACACTGCTAGAAAAAAAAGTGTGGAAAGAACTATTTACATTTCATATTACATTGGGAAACTGCAGTGAAAGTCAGGTACTGTATAAAAGTAATATATATATATATATATATATATATATATATATATATATACGTATATATATATACAGTATATATATATATATATATATATATATATATCATTTATTGCCATTAATCTTGTCATATTTTTTTTGGATACATTCAATAATGTGCCTTCATGTACTGACCAGTTATCAGTAAACTGGTCATTGGCTTAAGAATCACTTAAAATCAATGAATTACTTCAATCCCAGTCTTTTTAAACAAGATGACAGTACATTGTTTCCCTGATACTTTCTATACGTGTCCCTTATTAGTAGGCAATTCTGTTTTTCTGATGGCATTTTAAGAACTTTCAAATGCTCTGCACTTTAATTATGTAGTTTAATATCTATATCTATATCTATATATATATACTCATATTGTGATTATCTGGCTTAAATGTGCACATTTTTCCAGTTATATTAACACAGCTGACACTTGATGACAGATATACTGTATGCAACACAGAAGGAGCCTCAGGCTGTAATTAACTTTGTATTTAATCATATGTCTAGTATATATGTTGAGGACCACACACAAAGTTCACAGTACAAAGGTCGGAAATCATTTTAGATGGTTTTGATTTTTAAAAAGTCAACAAAAAAAAAATCATACTGGGAAGAATAAAAGATAAAGAAATGGTAACAAAGTAAACAAAGTACAGTTTTAGAAATATTTTAAAAACGTACATAACCCATATTGTGAGCTTAGAATTATAAGGTTCTATCTCCACTTTTGGTCGAAATTGAGTTTTTGACATAATCTGATGCATTTGGTGTTTATTAATGCCTGTGTGGTGTTATTTTTGTAAAAAAAAAAAAAAAAAGAAAAAAAGAAAAGAAAGCTATAATAGAAGATTATACTAGCTGGGATGTAAAAACTTTGCTGCTAAATATCTCAGAACCCTAGACGGAGATATAACCTTAAAATTCTAAGCTCACGATATATAAAACGCATGATACAAAATGCATCTTTAAATAAATCTTGCAATAAAGATGCGAAGATTTGTCTTAGGGGTACATATAAGGGTTGGTCTTAACAGTATTGGAAAGCAGTGGTGGGGACGCTGAAACAAAAGCTTCTTCTGGTGTATGGGGATGTAGATTGGGATCACTGTAATGGGGATCGGTTTGGACAGTGGACAAGGGCAAGACAGGTCCAGTGTTGGTTAAGGGGTTTTCAGCAAATTGGACATCATCACACGGCACTCGCTCAGGGTCCTGCTTGATAGCATTCCTACTAGGCAGTTATTTGGATGGGATCCACCAGTAGCAAATATGGCATCCCCTCTGGGTGGTACAGCTACAATGCTAGGTGGCTGGGCCTCAGTATTGGTCGAGAATGTCATTCCAGTGGCAGGGTAGGTGTTGATGTGGAAGGTATTGGCTGGTCTTAAAGGGTTAACAGGTACAACAGGTTGTGGTCCAGCTACAGGCAACACATTGCCCCTAAACGCAGGCCCATTTGTCCCATGTTCTGTATGTGACATAAATTTTGACAGACATTTAATATTATATAATATAGGCCAAATATTCATTTATATATATATATATATATATAACTTTTCAAAGATACAGTAGTGTCTGATCTTTTTTACACTTCTGAACTTAATGTTGTAGATTTTGAAAATATGAATAGAAGATAAAGGACAAGTTCGGTATTTTACAATTAAAGCCATGTTTTAAGATTGTTTCTGATGAAATATAATGGTTAAGATTGTTTTTTAGACAAATGCTGCTGTCGCGGAACGGAAATGGGGTTGTTTGTATTTTTTCCGTTGTCTTATGCAGTCGCGGTATCGTAGGCCACACTATACAAGTGGTTTGCTTGCAATTGGCAAAGGTGCATTATCGCCACCAACTGGGCTGGAGTGTCTATTATTCAAGCTGCCAACGGAAGAATGTACGGTTGTGAGGCGTTCAGAAAAATAGGTCCACAATTTTACAACTACTGGTAAAACACCTGTTGGAAAGCATCTTTTGCAGCGATTTTCGTGTGAGCATATCAGTGAACACCCCGGACCATTCGGCGAGTTTCACATCTTTGTAAACTTAAGTTTTATGCGTTTTATGAAGGATTGTTCCAGTGCACCTATGCTGCCATTGTAGAGGTGTGGGGGTGCTACCACAGAATCTGAAAATTCTCGGGACAGCAGGATTTGTCTAAAAAACAATCTTAACCATTCTATTTCATCTGAAACTATCTTAAAACAGGGCTTTAATTGTAAAATACCGAACTTGTCCTTTAAGAGAAGAAAAATATAAAAATTGAGACTATTTGGTCACAATTAAATAAGCAAATTTGTGACATTCATATGAATAAAAAAATGGGAAAAGGCTAAATACTTGCTCAAATTTGTATGATGATAATATATTAGAATACAATAAATAAAATATAATAAAATAAAATTGTCTACTAATGGTCTCAAACTTTTTTTTTACCTGAAGTTCCTCAGAGCTCAATCCACCATATGGTCCAGCCTTTAAAAAGCATTCATATAAGGAATTACACCCCAATAACTTATTTAGAGAATAAATATTCAATTGTATAACAGTTAATGCCGATTCATTCACCATTCGTTGTTGAATCTGTGGAACCATGTAAAGAAATTGTTGAACCTATAGAAAAATACATGATATGAGAATATTGAAAAAATTGGATTTGCTTGAGTCCAGAATGTTTGCATTGATACCTGTTCTTGCTGAGGCTGGTATGGATGCATTTGATGAGCATTTGGCTTGTGTTGTTTGTTTTGTGCCATTAATAGTTGTGAAGCTGGAACTAAATTAGCAGGATATTGTTGATATGATGCGTGCTGGAAAACAGGCACTCCATAGGAGAACTGATGATGATGAGGAGAATTTGAGAACTAATTATAAAAGTTCTGATTTAGGTGATTGACAAGTGAGCAAAAAGACAATAGTTAGAAGTGGATTCTGGGACAAATGAGATTTCATCAAGAGTGAATGAACTCACTGACTCCTCTAAGGATTGTTGGATGCTGAACTGACAAACTTCTGATAGAGATTTTATTTGTGTGCACACATTTTACTGATACACGAGGCAATATATTATGTCAACCCTCTTTGTTTAGACACATCAAGTGCATCAGGTTTCCTCAATAAATCAAAACTCCTCAGACTTGGAGACTGGAAGATTTCCTCCAGCAAAATATTTTTGATAATATACCAAAGAGTCTAAACACAAAGGCTTGCTTGAGGGTTACATAGCTAACATTAATTAAGTTTGGGTTTGGACCTCGTATCAGAATAAACCTGCTGAACCCAGACAGTCTGTTAGCTCTTCCTGTGGTGTATTTTTGATGGCTACAAACAAAACCACACATATTTCTAATATTGTATGGAAACACTTCTTACTGTTAGGTTCCTGGATTGTGGTCCAAGAATGGGATAATAGAAAAACTGAAAAGTACAGGGGGAGAAACGTATTAGGTATTTTAATAAATGTATATTTAGAATTCAATCAACTCCCAAAGCCTTTTTTATATTTTAATAAAATTAATTATATTTTATTTAAAAACTTGGTTTCATGGTTTTTTTTTTGTTGTTTTTTTGTTTTTTCCGATAGTCCACTAACTACAAGAAATGACATGTCAACAATCATTAGAGTTTTAGATGACTGTTAGGTTAGGGTTAGGGTTAAGTTTAGGGTTAGTAGAATAAAAAATATAATTGAGTTACTAATAGTCAATAGAATGTATATTGAGGGAACATCAAAAGTGTTGTCAGATATTAAGAAGACTATCTACTAATACACTAATGACTGATAGTTAACATGTAGTTGCAAATCTACTTACAGTCGAATGTGTGGACTATTGAAATAAATTGTTACCAAAAATTAATTCATGGGCTGTCTTATTAAGATAAGAAATTAGTCAATTCATTTATCAAGTGACCATATAAAGTTTCTTACCTGAAGTTGCTGGGGATGAGAATAGGGAAAGTATTGAAAGGGTGCAGGAAGTTGACCGAGACCTGCTTTGGGGTTGGGTTGGTAGGCCCATGGATTGGTCAGAGTGGCCAGCTGTTGCTCAGAACCAGAGGGAACTCTGGGAGATTTAGGCTGAAACTGTTGTGGCACATGATGGGCTTGGACCAGTACCTCAGACCTTGGTTCGTTGAGCTGGCATATCTCCCATTGGGACTATTTGGGGAGCATTTGGGGAGATCTATGAAAAGGTTAATTGAATAACATAAGTATTAACATAATCAAGTAAACAAGCAACACTTATGATGGATTTCTACAATACAACCATAAAATATCTCTAAAGAGATCATGTTTCGGTAACACTTTATTTGGTCCTCTTTAGACATCCTGTTGACTATAAAACTGCATGTACTTGTCAACTTATTACACTCTAAAAATGCTGGGTTGTTTTCACCCAACTTTGGGTCAAACATGGACAAAGCCAAACGTTGGGTTAAAAATGTAAATAAAAAAAATTAACCCAATGGCTGGGTTTGTCTATATTTGACCCAAGGTTGGGTTAAAACAACCCAACAATTTTTAGGGTGATGCTGTCTGCTTCATATCTGCTGACTATAAGTAACTTTGCAAGTACATACCCCCAACAGTCTACTAATACTCAACTGGTCCTATAATTAGAGTAAGATGAAATGTAGGTAAAAAAAAAAAGTTATTTATGGTGAAAAGAATGTCTAATGAGGAATGTATAACCCAAGTGGTATCTGGATGAAAAGAGATGACTATAATGACTCACCAGAACTCCAAAAGTTCCTGCTAGAACACATATGAGCAACACTATAAGCCTCATTTGTGTCATACCTAAAGATACACAAACACACAGTAAATACATTAATAGCTAATATTGCATGACAGAAAAAAAGCCAAATACTCACTTTAAAATCCTTTGATCAAAATGAACGAATGCAAGACGAAAAGGGTGTACTTAAACACTGTCCATTCATCAAGCAACCAATCAGCTCTGGATATGGGCTCTGACCTCAGACAATATTGAACCTCAGGCCATAATTTAATTGTACAATCTGAACACTTGATGTCTGAATGAATCATCAAATCAAACCATTTGAAACGTTAGACGTATCCAGACGAGTTCTGGGGATTTATTGGTTCAGTTATAGTAGTAAAAGTCAATGAATAAAATATAAAACTGATCATAATAACAACGTGTATTTGTGGTAGTCTGTTAGTGAATGCCAAACATTTATTCTCACAGCAAGCTCATTTTAGACTATGGATAGCGTGTCAGAATAATGAAGACATCTGGTTTATTTCAATAAATCAAGATGTTGCGTTCCCCCACACCAGAAACGCTTGTCTCATCTGAGGTCGCTTCTTGCTGATTTCGTCTTCACAATGTTGATTAAAGTGAAACCACAGCTACCTTTTGAAAAGCCACTTTGGTTCAGTTAATGACATAATTCTGTCATTCCCACAGTAAGAACTATACTGATTTCACACTGTGGTGAGATAACTGTTATTATTAAGTTGGGCTCAGACCAAATAGAAATGCAGACACAGACAGCAGTTTTAACGAGTATTCCCTAAACTTAAATGGATATGCAAACGACAAGACTTTAAAAAAATACATAAATAAATAAATAAAGTGTGCTAATTATGGGGTACCATTTTGAAGCAAGACATCTCATAGACCATAGATACTTGTCATGGTGTAAGCTGCATTTGAAGACATTTCCTCTTGACTATGTTTAATGAGTGTGTAGTGACTTGGGAGTCATACCGTCCCACCCAAAACAATCTCAAAATCTCAAAATTACATATCCACATCTTTCTCTGTTGACACTTGAACCACACCTATGTAGTGCATAATACCTCAGGGTTTCATGCATTGACCTTTACATTAAACAACACTACCAAGTTATAATCTGAAATGACAACCTGTTCATTCAGAAATGTTTTTCACTTCACTATTGTGAGTGACTATGCTTAATATTAGCATTTGGTCACCAAGCTTGGGCAGCAAGTTGTTGGATATTTAAAACTCGATTGACTACAATGATCCGAAATATGATGTACAAGAACATACTCTGTATAGTATGATTCAAAAGTTTGTGTGCCCCTTTAATATTAAAGTACATAATTACGCCCGCTATGAGGGGCTGGTAGAGGATTTTCAACTCAAGCTTGAGGATTTTGATGATAACTTCACAGAACATAAATTTCTAAGTAGGGTTTACCAACCAATGTTAAAGGAGTAGTTCACTTTAAAAAAAAAAAAAAAAAAAAAAAACTTTTGCTGATAATTTACTCACCCCCGTGTCATCCAAGATGTCCATGTCCTTCTTTCTTCGGTCGAAAAGAAATTAAGGTTTTTGATGAAAACATTCCAGGATTTTCTCCATATAATGGACTTCAATGGGAACCAAACGGTTCAAGGTCCAAATGAGAGTTTCAGTGCAGCTTCAAAGGGCTTTAAACGACACCAGACGATGAATAAGGGTCTTATCAAGCGAAACGATCGCTAATTTCAAAAATAGATAAAAATGTTTATGTTTTATGAGCTTAAATGTCCACCTTGCTCTGTTCTGTGATGCGCATTTGTGACTCTCCTGTTCAAATTCGTTCATCAAAATGAACTAATCTTTTTTCGAGTCATGACTTGAAGGGTCCTAGATAAGACCCTTAATCATCGTCTGGTGTTGTTTAAAGCCCTTTGAAGCTGCACTGAAACTCTCATTTGGACCTTGAACCATTTGGTTCCCATTGAAGTCCATTATATGGAGAAAATCCTGAAATATTTTCATCAAAAACCTTAATTTCTTTTCAACTGAAGTTTTTTTTAAAGTGAACTAGTGCTTTAAATGTATCATTTTAAAATGTGGGGAAATTGTTTTATTTTACTGTCTAAATAACAACCAAATAACATTTGAATGAACAGATTCACTAAATTTATTGAAAGCATTACTGAAATGTCAAGGGTACTTTACAAAACAACCCCTGCTCTACTTTCAACCATCTCCACGATTGGTGGGGATGACTGGGGGACTGGGTGTGGGTGCTGGCGCTGGGGCTGGTGCAGGGGCCGGGGCCGGGGCAGGGGCTGGACGAGGCAGCAGCGGGGGCCACTGAAATGACCACAGTGGGAACAGAAGTCCGGGTCGAACCGGCCTCACATGATAATATTGACCTCCAGGAAAATAGGGCCAATAGATCCTCTAGAGCAAAGACATTTTAAAAAGTCACATAAATCATTTGCATAGGCCTTTTGTTCAGCTTCAGGAGAAAATGACATACTTCTTATAACTGGGAACATTGGGAGTTTACCTCATCACTGCCAGAGGAGCTCCATGGCTTAAAACGCTGGCAAAGCTGGGAGAAATTTTTATATCACATGAGTTCATGGTATTGTAATAATTGTTATTTCATGCATTATCTTGAATGTTGTTTTAGGTCTAAAGGCTTAAAATACCCAGGCTGCTCAGTTACATCATAGCACAATAATATGTGACATAAAGAGAGTAAAAACATCATTCAAAAACAAAATTTACTTACAGCTCCAGAGGAAATGAGCCACAGGACAGTCAATAATATGAGACTCTTCATTTTGGGATGGCACGTTTTTTTTTTTTTTTACCTTATTTAGAAAAGAAATTCCTAACAGATCTGAAATTGTAGTTATCTCAGTAATGATAGCAATTTAGTACAACTGATGTTAAATAGAGAAAGCATTTGAACTAGGACAGATACATGTAATAAATGTAAATATACTAGCTAAATAAATGAACAAAATGGAATGAGTGCAACTAATTTTACACGCAAGTACCATAGTTAACCACACAGAGTCACTCATGAGTAGATGAGAGGAGGTTCACTCAGAGAATCCTTTTCTCACAATGTTTAAAAAAATATTTAATTCTCAAAATTATATAATGAACATATACTATATATCTATATAATTTATACATTATATAGTTTATAAAGTATTAAAAAAAAGTATTTTTCAATTTCATATCAAGGTCGGGGCAAGTTGTCACGTGCCATATTATAAGAGTTGTCAAATGTGTTTTAAATGTTAAAAAATGCATACAATTTACAACAACATTTGCTAGTTATTTGTACTTTTTTCCTTCAAAAAGTTTCATAATGGTTTAATTTAGCTAAAAACCCTATTTAATGGTGGATGCATGTCTTTGAAAATGTTTAATAACTTGCTGTTTAACGTAAAATATTTTGTACAGATTTAAAAAAACAAAAAACAAAAAAAAAACTTAAAAACAAACGTGACAACTTGCCCCGGTCTTCCCTATACTTCAATAAAGTTGATGAAAATAACTTTGACTCAATTAAAGTAAAAAAAGAGAGAGAAAGAGAGATAATTTATCAATTGTACTTACTGTCATTCAATGACTCTTCTGACTCTACTTACTGACTCTTCTTGAAGTCCTGAAAGAAATGTGAAACACTGAGATTTATCCCAGTCCAGCTAATGCACTCAGAGTTTTAGCACACATGCATTTAACATTTTTTACTAATTGTGCACACAAACCTTAATCCATAAGGATATTACAATATTTACTCATGTCGTAATCCTTGAAATCCCACAAACTCCCAAAAGCTTACAGTCAATTTATGCAATTGTGACATAGGAGCATCTTAAAAACGTATATTGCTCTAGAGGATTTGCTCATCTCTGATAATCTCTCTATCCCAAAGACATTTTCCTTTATACAAAAAATAGATCACTTAACAGTCAAGTATTTAAGACTGATTTATTGGTACTAAGTAACAAAATCCCATTGATAGCTATGTCATATTGATTTAGATTTGAAGAAATGTTTATACACCGCCTAACCCAGCCATTTACTGTAAAAACTGAACTAAGTTTACTAAATCAATAAATAAATGTCATATGCCAGTTTTAAATCAAACGTAAAGATCAATTTGGATAAAAGCATCAGCATCAATGCAAAAAGCTTTTTTTTAAGAGCTCATGGCTACAATTCAAAGTTGAACTTTTGGATTCACATAATGTCCAATGAATTGCAGTTGGTTTAATACATTATAAAATGCAATGAAAATTTAAATTATATCATGTAAAATGTAGCACAAACTATATCATTATGTTGTTGTTTTTTGCCTAAACAGAGCTTTTTGATGATGGACTCGATGAAAAAGTATATAATACTACAAATTCCAAATTCAATTCCAGATTTATGAAAACATTGACAGATGTTATAGACAGTTATAATTCAATAAAGAATCCCAGTCACATTCAGCCCTATAAGGTGTGCCTTAATCTTTTGTTTTGTTTATGTGTTGCATAAATCCGGTGTGTGTTTACAGTTAGGCTATATACCATAGAAAAGAGACAACATGTGAATCATTTCCCAATTGTTGAGTAAACTCCAAGTTGCTAAATACTACAGTTTTTCAAACATGTCACTATATGTTACTTCTGCTGATTGGCCAGATGCATGTTGATAATGTATATATATATAGCATTTATCACTGCTGTTTTGATGTCACACCTGAAACAGAGAAATTTCTCATACATCTGTCATAAAGGTAAGAAGCAATCTTTGAATCAACGGCATTTACATTTATATTTGGGCATTTAGGAGACATTCCTATCCTCTGCGATTTACACATAATGAATATTTCTCTATTAGATCCGAGCAGCTCTACTTGAGAACCATGAAGTCTTTCCTCCTTGTTGCGTGTGTCTTTGGAATCTGCTGTGCCGTGCTAGTGAGTATCATTGTCTTGTTGATCAAATTCATATTTGTTGATGCGCATTCAATTTTCAATTTTGTTTCAACCCCACAAATCTTTTTTATTGATTATTCTATTTTTTTCCAGGCAGAGGATGAAGAACATCGAGAGAAGCGCTCATCAAGCCATTCCTCAGAGGTCAGTTTGAAATCAAAAACTCTTGCACAAAATCAAAAAATTACCCTGAGCCATGCAAAAACATTTATGTAAAGAAATCATAAAAGTGCCCTCTGATTATGTTTGATATACATATTTCTTTCTTCATTTAGAAAATCTTTTGAGTGATGACTCTTTTTCAATGTAAATCTTACCCTGTTCTTCCGATATTACTACAGAGACTACCTGGAGGCTTCTTTAACCCGTTCCAATTTCAGCGTCCTTATCCCTACCCATTCTTCCCCCCTAACCTGCCTCTGCCTCAGCCTCAGCCTCAGCTTCCAAACAACAATGCCCTCCTCAGCCTCTTGCCATTCATCTTAGCACAGCTGGCATCTGCTCCTGCACCGGCCCCGGCCCCCGCACCAGCACCGGCTCCGGCCCCCGCACCGGCCCCAGCCCCTGCACCGGCCCCAGCTCCAGCTCCCGGTGGGAGATAAGCAACCAGTTCAATCAAACTAAGAAATGTGTCTGATTGACTGTGAATGCACATTATAATGCCTGCCTCTTGCTCTCGCTATGTTGAAAAATAAATACAATAAAATAAACTTCATCATTGAATCATATTTGTGTTTGTGTTATTCTTCCTATTTAGTGTGTTTATGAGTTTTACCATACATGACAGCAGCCAAAGGTATCAAAAACATTTACAATTATTCAACAGTTAGTCGTCAAATCTTATTCAAGCAGTGTTCCAAGTACTGACTGTGACTTTCCTGGGGCTTTGTTCGTTCCTCGCAGACAATAGTCGTTGTCTTTGTGAGTGAGTCTGATTCGTTCAGAAACAAAACATTTTAAAGGGATAGTTCACTTTGAAATTTATTTTTAATATGTTTTTGCTTACCTCAAGGGCATCCAAGATGTAGGTGTCTTTGTTTCCAATGTATTTTCAATTTTGATGTTTTTAGGTCAAACCGTTCTTGTCTGTCAGTCATATAATGGAGACCTATGGGGTCCACCTCAGAGAGCATGCACAGAGAAGTCCAAATTAAACATGATTTGATGACTCGTAAATGTAGGTACACATTGATGGCCTAAGACATAAACCAAGCGATTTGTGTGAGAAAACAAACAGTATTTAGATCATTTTATCTTGTGACCACAGCCACGTGCACATTGTCATTTTGCATCTTCATCACATTTCCAGTGTTGTACATTATCTAACACAACAGTGTGGTGGTTAAAAAAGGAATAGAATATTACATGCACATCAGAAAATATGATAAAGTTTATGATAAAGCAAGACAATGATACTCATTAGCACAGCACAGCAGAGTCTAAAGACACACGCAACAAGGAGGAAAGACTTAATGGTTCTCAAGAAGAGCTGCTCGGATCTAATAGAGAAATATTTATCATGTGTAAATCGCAGTGGATAAGAATGTCTCCTAAATGCCCAAATATAAATATAAATGCTGTTGATTCAAAGATTGGTTCTTACCTTTATGACAGATGAGACTTCTCTGTTTCAGGTATGACATCAAAACAGCAGTGATAAATGCTATATATATATATATTGAGGACCCCCTCGAAAACGAGATGGCTCATCTCAAGGGGCTATTCCTCTTTAATAAAAATGTCAAATATACATTATAGACATGCAACTGGCCTATCAGCAGAAGTAACATATAGTGACATGTTTGAAAAACTTTAGTATTTAGCAAGTTGAACTTTACTCAACAATTGGGAAATGATTCACATGTTGTCTCTTTTCTATGGTATATAATTGTAAACACACCAGATTTATGCAACACATAAACAAAACAAAAGATTAAGGCGCACCTTAGGGCTGGACTGGGATTCTTTATTGAATTATAAATGTCTATGACATCTGTCAAGGTTTTCATAATCTGGAATTGAATTTGGAATTTGTAGTATTATATACTTTTTCATCGAGTCCATCATCAAAAAGCTGGTCTAAGTTCAGTTGAGGCAGGAAGGAGGAGCCAATCAGCAGAAGTAACATCCTTAGTAACAAACATGTTTGAAAAATGTAATACTCAATATTTAGTAAGTAACACTTTACTCAACAATTAATTGGGAAATAAGGAAATTAGTCGTTGTCTCTTCTCTTAATTTTAAACATACATAAACTGAGTTTATGCAACACAAACAAAACAAAAAGATTTAGGCACACCTGGGCTGAATTGTAAATTATTACATTCATCATATCTGTGACTGTGACATTCTAATTATCCAATGTCAATTGGAATTAGTAAATTTCCATTAGAATATATTTAGAATGAAGGATAACTTTGTTATTAAAAAACTCTAATACACATTTGAGACTCTTGCCTTCCCGTCCGCTGAGCCAGAGACTTTTCACGTCACCTCCGCTGAGCGAGACTGTTGTTACCGTCCCGGCTGCCGAGACAGAGACTGTTACCATCCCGGCCGCTGAGCCAGAGACTGTTACCATCCCGGCCGCTGAGCCAGAGAGCGTTACCGTCCCGGCTGTGGAGCCAGAGACTGTTACCGTCCCGGCCACCGAGCCAGAGACTGTTCACGTCACGTGATTATCACTATTATCTCTCCCTCACAAACTACATTTCCCATAACTCACTGCCCGGACTCAACTTGCATTCAACTGTGTCTCCCAACTGTGTACCCTGTTAGTCTCGGTTCACACATTCACTCACTGCGAAGTTTTGTATGTTGTTGCAGTGAATTTCCGAGCGTTTTCCCTGTGTGTAGTTTGGTGTTTATGTGGCTAATCATTTTTCAATGTTTGTTACTACGCAAAAACATAATGGTTTTGACTGATGTGTCTGAGATGTCTGATGTTTTGCATGTTGTGTGCTTGTTTTGTGATTTTGTGTGTCAAGTCAAGAAACTGAGCCATATTTTCCAAAATTGTGTGTGGCTAAGCATTTTGAAAAAAAAACAGTAATTGAATTAACATGCAGAATAGTGAATAGTGAATCACACACAGGCAGCAAAATATATAAAAGCAAACTAGTTTTAATGATAACAATCTGCAGAAATACACAGAGAACAACAAAAAAAATTACAGAAGACATGGACATTTCGCTCACATTTAACTGTAAACATTCTAATGTTCAAGAGTGTAAAGAGAGGGTTGATTTTCTCCTGCTATTTTATTTCTTTGCTGTTTCTATAGGCTATATGATAAAGAGTTATTCTAATCATTATTTAGATAATTTAAAATCAAAATTATAACTGCTCACAACAAAGGAGAAGTCAGAATTTAGGAGTCTTGACATGCTGTGATTGGTGCAAGGGTTGGCACCGGGGTTGAGGTAGGGGTCGGGGCTGGAGCTGGGACGTTTCTAGAGGAAAGGGCCATCAGCAGCTGAAGAAACTGGTCAAAGGTCATTTGAGGCAGAAAGATGGTGGAAGCAATCTGATAAGATAAATTATGACAGATAAAATCATACGAGCAAATAAAACAACTTGCTGACATATAGTTTTTGTTCAACTTTACGTTTTTAAATTTGAGTTACATGTATTGACAAACCTCATCGGAATCCGATCTTGATAATGACCGAGCCACGCGCTGGTGATCTTCAGCCTAATCACAGTAATAATAAAAATAATCATTAATATCATTATTTACACATGCAACTATAACTGCAAAAGTTTTGAAACATACCTGGAAAGCCAAGATCAGACCAAGAAGGCATGCAAATAAGATTACTGTCTTCATGTTTCTGTCAAAGACTAATTCTCCAAAGCAACAGCAATAATATGTTTAGGAAGAATAATATTTTGCGCTGATGCCTGAGGATTTAAATACAGTAATAGAACACACCCCTCTGTTTTGTTGATTCCTAACAAACACCTCACCCTCTCTGCTCTTGAAATGCACTAGATGGGTCAATCCTAAAACATTAGATGGGCTTAAGGCAACAAATTAGTTTAGCAATCAGTAAAATCCCTCCTACACATGACACTATTGCAATACCTCTTTGAAGCCAAAACTTTGTAATGGTTATGAAATAAAATGGTTACTGTACTGTAAAAGGCCTGCTATATTTCAACCACCTTAAATGACATCAGTTTTGTATTAGGAATTGTTTTGTTGGTGTTGTTGAAACTAACAATTTCTCTAACAATTGATAAGTCCTTGGTCAAATGTGCCACAACAACAGTGACAATTGCTCAACAACTGGTCTTTAAAAAGACAGAAGCAAGACCAATGTGACAGAGCTGGAAACAGGGACAAACGTTGAGAACCTCTTTAGTGCGACATTGAGATCAGTTACTATTAAAGTCAGTCAAATTGCATTTCATTCTGAAAATTGTACATATTATTATTTCACAGAAGCAATGTGGTTTCTGGTATTGTCATGTGTTGTGGTGGCAGCTCGGGTGAGTAGCAACATGTGTTTTATTTTCTGTGTTTATCTTGGGTATTCACCTTATTTTTAATGTAGCGTGGTCATTTGTAAATTGAATGTGTCTGGATTCTAGTTATTTTTAACTGCTTGCAAAACAGCTCATTATGCTGCTTGACCATTTGGGTTAGCTGGTATTTGTCTCTCTCATTTCTCAAAGCTTGATTCTGAGTCTCACCAATGGGAGGTATCTGGCATGCTGGCATGACATCTACCACTTGCGTATTTGATCCTATTTTCATGAGCTTATTTAAATATTGCTTCGATGTTTTGTGCCCTGCTATCCTCAGTATTATATGACTCATTGCAGACTGGGGTTGTTCCAGGAGCATTAAAGATTGCTTTTGTAAATTGTGCATGCCAAAAAAAAGAGAGAGAGAGAGAGAAAAGGCTGGGTGATTTTACCAAATTTCGTCCCATCTCAAATATTACATTTTGTGCAAAAATACTTGCGCGTTGTTGCGTCTCATTTGTGTAACGATCTTACAATTAATAACCTCTTTGAACCTCTTCAGTGTGATTTTCGTAAATTTCACACTATTGAAACTGCTATGATTTTTATAGCCGCTTTCAACACTGTGGATCATAGTCTTTTACTTACCCACCTTGAAAGAGTTTTTGGTGTGTCAGGGACAGCTTTAAACTGGTTTATATACTATTTTATTGACCGTTCCCAGTTCATTTATAGTTACAGGCCTGAGATTAGCTCTGTACTTGCTGGTGTTCCACAGGGCTTAGTTTTAGGCCCTTTATTGTTCAATAATTTGGGCATCTGTTATACGATCACTTTTATCCTTTTATCACTTCTATGCTGAGTATACTCAAGGTAAAAACCTTGATGTCTGTTTTCTACACATTTCTGAGTTAAAAACATGGATGAAAAAGTAATTTCCTCTGCCCGTATAGTGTTAAAATCTAAGTTATGCTTATTGATTCCCGCAATCAAATTTTTAAAGCTGGTTTACTGAATCTGTCTGTTGGTGGCGCTGTTTTGGAGACTCAAAGTAAAATGAGGAACCTTGGAGTTATTTTTGAAGCCAGTCTTACATTCGATTATTTTGTACAGAACACTGTTAATTAAAGCCTCCTTTTCTACCTCAGTAATGTAGCAAGATTGCATACTTTGTTACTGTATATTTCTCTGTATTGTTGTAGTTATAAACACGCTTGTAATGCAAATAGTTTTACCGTTTACTTTGTTAGCTATACTAGTTATTTCCCTATAGCGGCCGTCCAATGAAACGTAAGTCGAACTGAAAATAGTTTGTTCCACATTGCAAAATGAGGTGGATATATTAGTATGGTGTAGTTATTGGGTTGTTTTCAGGCCAGTGAGAGAGACTGCTGCCTGCTGGGATCAAGTGTACTCAGTGAATGGAGAAACAGATTTTCCAGGGCCAGTAAATGGAGGAGGAAAAGTGCCTCAGCCAGTGGGCAGAACTTAAAACAGACCAAGATGGAAGCAGAATTTTGGATGTCCAGCTTTTGCATGTTTTTGTAGTAATTTAGATTCAAATTGTGCATGACTAAAATCATTCAGGTTGAACGTTAAAATGTCAACTGACACTTTATTTATAGCCAGATCCGATGGGCACATTGAATCCAAATGAACCTGAGCAACAGGCACAAAATCCATCTAATGGATCTCCATTTGGACAAGATCCAGCCTTCCCTGGTCAAAATGGAGGAGGCAGGGTGGGCAACATTTTCAATATTTTTTGCACATTTTGCAATCATTATGCAGTACAATAAGCATTGTTTTTATCTTCTGCTGTATAGGGTTATGAGTCTGAGTTGACTAGATCAGGGTCCGGTTTGACCAAGGGAACACAGAGGAGCGGACAATGGCATAGATGGGGAGGAACCGGAAAACCACTGATGAATGGAAGAGATGGTAGACCATCTTACAAAGTAAGTTAGACTTCAGATTTAGTTCTATTGTCACTTTGTATCAAAATAATGATTTTAGTTAGCAGAAACCTGTCTGAAATCAGTTGATTTCAGATGAATCAGTTGAAATATTTGCCATATTCACCCTCATCCTGTAGCAAATGGGATTGAATTAAATATTTTTAATAATGTGGAATAATAGAACTTAAATGAAATACAAAAATGAATTGTTAATGTTGTAAAAAACCCTTCAGCCAACTCAAGCTCCAGTTGGTGGAGGTAGAGAGAATCAAATGAATCCACTCTTTGGAAGATCCCTGAGTCCCAACATGATGGTAGGCTCATACTGCTTATGTTTATGTGCTCTTCAAATTTATCCATGGATTAAACAGATTTATGTTTAGTTGTTAATGAATGTGTATGGATTTATGAGTTCACTTTCATAAATGTTCTAGGACAATCGGCAGTTCATTCCAATCTTCAAGGTAATATGATTACTTACCCACAGACATTGAATGGAAATGCATTTATAGTCTCTAATTTGTGTTTAATATATTTTTTTTTTAATCCACTTGGATGAATAGGCTGACAATGTCACTGTGCAGGTGAGTGAAACGCTTTTGTACTTTAAAATGTTGCAATCAAATAACTTTCTGAATATATCAAAATGCATAAATAAAAAAAATAATATGTTCTCCCCTTCAACAGAATGTTAGTGCTTTCCATCTAAAGGAGGTAATGCCACTAAAAAGGGGAAATTGACATTTTCAACCAAACTTACGTATTTCAAGATATGAAAACGCAATAAAATAGATACAATCCGAATTCATGTTTGCATTTGTTTCCAGGGAGAGAATGTCTTCCTCTTACCAAAAGTGAGTGATTGGAACTGACATGTAAAAATAATAAACTGCCATTCATTTTCCATTCACAATATGTTTTTATTTCATACTTTGTTGAATTTGGGGTACTGAACAGATAGTGAGAGATATCATTTTAATGGGCTAAAATTAATGAAAAAGAATGATATTCACATCAAAAACATTCTTATTTCCAGGGTAGAGGGCAGATGCAGCCACCAAAAAAGGTAATCAATTGTAGATTTAATTTATAGTACAATATGTTTCATGTTAAAATAATGCATACCATTTCTGACTAAATTACAGGACGGAGTGAGAAGACCTCAGGAACTGGGGGTAAAGTTGTTGTCGTTGTTGTTGTTTAGCCTATACAATTTTTGTATTATTATTGAGCAATAAGTTCAATGTGATTTCTTTGTTGTGTAATAAATAATTGCATTATTGTCTTTTAGTTTGGTCATGGTTTCTCCTCCTATGGCCCTCAGGTAATAAACATCCACTAAAGTTTATAATAGGCTTTATAAGGAGAATATATCAAATAAATAAATCTAAAATATGAGTAAAAGTACATTTAAATGCACAAGTTCTCAAATCAAACTGTTTCTATCTAACAGCCTTATGTGAAGCTCATCTACAACCCAACTGCAACGGTCAGTCGCAAACAATAATCGCATTGCATATCTTGGAGACTAAATGATGTTGTTGTTGTTGTTTTGTTTTGTTTTAAATATAAAATTTTATTGTAAATGTGTTCCCCACAGCAAAGAATCTCGTTTGAATATGGCATTACACAGCTTGTAAGTAATCAGGAACATACTGTATATTACAACATTAATTTATACATTATAAATACCTGTCAGAATCATTTTTCCAGCTAAAAGCATTCTCTTTCTTGTATCAAATGCATGGTTCTTGATCTTTTAAATGCCCTGGTTGTCTTTGCAGCTCCCTGCATTCATGAAGGTCAGTATTTGAATGGATTTAAATTATTTGAGTAGACATTTTATATTGGTTTGTTTTGTTGATTTATATAACATTGCCTTTTACTTTGATTCTCCAGGCGGAGTCTGAAAGTGATCATGGGACAAAATAGGACAGGACCCAATCACAATGTAGGACAGATTGATGTACCTACAATAAATAAAATTAATTTGATTAAAAAAAGTAATTTTGGCTTTAAATATAACATTTTTCTTTTTCCACAGGTGGACATCCAGCTAGGCGTAGAATTAAATAGATTTTTGGTATTATTGTAATGTCTCTTGGTGGTTGTTCACTCTTAGTTTGCTGGATTTTCTTCTTTAATCACTTTGAGAATCTGTTCATTAAAACTTGTATCAGCAACGTAACGTGTGTGTTCTGTTTTCATGGTGTTTTGGTTTCCCTGTTTGCCTGTCTGCGTTCCCTGGTTAATTATTTGGTTCATTTTTTCCCTCACCTGTTCCGTTTTAAATTGATTACACCCCTCATGTGTTTAAGCCACTTGTTTCCATAGTTCCTTTGTCCGGTATCATTATAATTTTACGAGGTTGTATAATTGGTTCATCCTGTGATCTCCTGAGTTTTTCTGATTTAATAAAGACTGGGTAACACTTTATTTTACAGTACACTTACATATTAGTAAAGACAATAAATTGTGCTTATCTAAACCACAACCTAATCCTAACCCTAACCCTATATTGTAACCCTATATATAAAATGTATGATTACACTGTAACATGGACACTTTAAAATAAACACACTGCTATAATTTTGTCACTATGAAGTGAATGACTAACTTTCTTCTTGATTGTTATTAGGCCTAAGCACCAGGTTTAAACAGGAGTACAAAAAAAAAAAAAAAAACATTACAGGCAAAATAAACAGAGCATCATTTATTTATTTAGAAACATTTGGATATTTCAATTGAACAAAAATGTCTCCTGTGAGGGATCTCCATGGTGGGATATCTAGAAAACCAAACAAAAAAATTACATTCTGATAAATTCACAGGTATGATATCCCATTATAAAACTTTTGAATACCTATTTATTAATGAAGTCTTCTGAGCTTATGGCTCAAAAAGTGGGAAGCCAGGATGCCCCTGTCAGAGACAGGAATGGTTAATAAACAAACTAATGTGTCTACAAATTATTCTACACAGCCATGTTTTTGTCGTGTTTGGTCAATAACAGCAAAGAAAACTAGTGAAAAAAAGATGCAAGTTTATACTCTTGCATTACCTCTACAGTTCCAGGACCGGGCCGATCACCACGGTAATCAGGAGCAGACGTTACCATCGGGTCTACTGCCTTCACCCTGTTCTGAAACATGTGAAAATTTGTCTTTAAGATTTTCTGAGAAGAAAACAAAAATAAAAGGCCCTTGGGATTTACATTAGAGTAATGAAAGTTAATGTAATGTGAGATTACATTAGATAAATGGGGGGTATGTCAAACAAAACAAACATGTTATGTGATTTCTTTGGGGAAAATATAGTTAATTTATTCTTTTTTTCAGTTTAAATTATCAATTAAAAAGGAGGAGGAAAAGTCTTTGCAATACCTGTATTGGTCGAATTGGTTGCACTGGTTGCATTGGTTGCACTGGTTGCATCGTAGCCTGGCCTTGAATATTTGGCCCAGCGTTCTGGTTGGGTATCAGCCTTACAGGGGTGTTTCTCAGAGGATATAGATTCGTCAGGAAGAATGGAAAGCCCTAAAAACAAAATTTGACTTACTCTCCAAAAACAAATGTGATAATAAGTTAGGCCTACATAAACAAGTTAAATCAACATCTATGTTCAGTAAAAGTTAGCGTGTGTGATGTTCCTCTGAAGTCCGTCAGTACCGGAGGAGGGTTCTGTGCTGGTATGCCGTTGTTGGGACCGAAGCCAGGTATAGGCTGCTCCTGCTGCAACGGAGGCAACTGTGCTGGGTTCAGTGGGTTTATTTGAGGGGGAAAGAATCCTTGCATCGCAGGGTTAAAGTTCAGCACCTGTGGGGGCTGCTGCTGGATCAGGTAGGGGGAGAAAAATGGAGTACCCTAAAGAGAATGAAAACAAAGAGCTAGAGGATTCCGTTCAGATTCAAATGAGCTCCTTATGAGCACTATCATTTAGAATAAACTTACAGGTGTTTCCCAAAAAACAAATCTACTAGTTAAAAATACTTTGCTTAGACTGAACGCTAATTACCTGGGCTTGACCCAAACCCAAACTTGCCAGAGTGAGTCCATTGATACGCAAAACCTACAAGGAAGCAACGATTAATAATTAATCGTGACAGAAAACAAAAATGCAGAGAAAACTTTATTTTAAGGTGACGTACTTACACGTTTCATACAGTAAATGTAATAGTAACAGTAAATTATACATAATTACAAGCAACTAAACCTAAACCAAAGCCGACCCTATTAAACTTATAGTAAGTATATGTAGCCTAGATAAATAATGTTATGCAGTACTTATATTTGCAATTACACTGTAACAACGTCACTTTAAAATAAAGTGTAACCAACACACTCTTGTTCAAAAGTTTGGGATCAGTCAGCTTCATAATATATATATATATATATTAGTTCAGATAACTTATTATTTTGAGTTTCTGATGATTAAATCAATCTCCTTCATTGTTCAATCAACTTAAAATTTTAAGGCAACCAGGTTACTTAATTTTTTAAGTTAAACCAACAATATTTTTTTACAGTGCAATATTTTACAATATTACAGTTTTGTACTGTGTTTTGATCAAGTAAATGCAGCCTTGGTGAGTTGAAGAAACTTTCAAAAATCTTACCGACTCTAAACTTTTTAAAGTGTAATTTAATATGTAACATTTTATAAATAATTTATACAAAAAAAATATACATAAGATACATACCTCATTACTGTTACTTGCAATTATTCCAATTTGTGGCTGGTAGATCTGTGAAATACAAACCGTTTTGTTGCTTTAGGTTCAAACTGAAAACATTCATTTATTTATTTATTTTATTATTGATAAATGTACACTTACAGGGGCACAAGTGCAAATGCTGAGAAGACCAGCCATGGAAAAGATGGCCTGAAACTTCATCTTGGTAAGCTGTGGATGAAAAATCAATAACAATGAACAAATACAGAAGAAAACAGGGACACAGAGATAAAATGTTACATACTTCTGATAAAACAGTCAGTAAATACACAATATTATAGAAAATAAAAGTACATTCATGGCAGAGCAGAAGTGCAAACTATTATCGTCTTATCACCCGTTTGCTTTTAAAGTGGTTCTTGCCCTCTTATAATATCAGGTTGCTGTATTTGTGACACATGCAGTGTGTCATGTTTCTCAATTTGTCTATAACACGTCATATATATATATACATATCATTATGGTCAATGGTCAAACACACACTGCTAATTGTTTTCATCAATTGTCTGGGTGAGAATATGTCTGTTAGTAGTACAGTATGTTTTGATGAAATAAGAAGTCTATCATTTTAGTAAGTCATTAAATACATTTAATGCTTAACATATCAAACAAAGGCCCAAGACCAGGACTGAGTGTTGTCAGATTCACAGACTAATAAGCAGGCAGAATGAAGAGCTGTTTGCACTGAGGTAAGGAGACCAATTATGTTTCTGACTGAGAAAGCAAGATAAACAGATTAAATCATTCTCTTCAAAACAATAATTATAGCAATTAGTGTGGTCATCACCACTCCCTAATTACATGTTTTAGGGGCTGAGTATTCCAGACAGAAGAACCAGACTGAAATGTTAGTGACCTTTTTCCTTTATAAAGTGCGCAGCAACCTAAGTGTCCAGTAGATGGCGTTATAATACAATCAACGAATATCCCAAAACAATATTTATTTAGTATCTTTTTTAGACTACATTCTATTTTGAATTTAGTCACCAGATTTTTAAGTATGTAACTCTAATTCACAGTCTTTTTTTTTTTTTTTACACACACACACACACAAATGTGTAGCCTAAGGAAATAATAAAGCTGATATAGGATAGCCTATCTGATCGTTCAAAAGTTTGGGGTTGATTATATTTTTGAAAGTCTCATGCTCACCAAAGCTGTATTTATGTGATTAACATTACAGTAAACTGGCAACATTCTAGTTTTAATATTTAACAAATTTCTACTTTAAAATGGGAATAATTTTTGTGATAGCCATGTCACGTGATTATTCAGAAATCATTCTAATATGCAGAAATGGATTAATACATACATAGGCCTATATAGCCTACGTATACATAAATAAATTCAGTGTTGGGGAAAGTTGCTTTTAAAATTAATGTGCTACAGTTTTGCAATAATCGATACTCTAAAAGATAACTTATTGCGTTACTTACTATGGAAAGTAATGTATCATTACTTTTGCGTTACTTTTCACATCTGGGCTTTTTTTTTGGGGGGGGGGGGTTATAACAAAAAAAAGTTATATTTTTGGCAAATGCGAAGGCCTTTTAACACTAAAAGTGAAATAAATAGCTTTGGGGAAATTGGGGCAGAAGAAAATGCAAATTCACACATGAACAGTAGAGGGCGCAGTCCACACAAACAAAACACAAATATTGTTGATTTTACAAAACACAAAATGTGATGTTTATCTAAAGTCATTTTTTTTATCGATGGTTGAATTGGATCATCGAAGGTCAGCAGCAAAGATGTTGATTAATGAAGTGAGATTAAATATAAAGTATATTTGAGTAATTTAATATAAATAATTATTGAAGGTTTGGGTAATAGCCTTGGTTTGCATTTCACTTTTTGTATATTTTGAGGTAGGCTATACTGAATCTGTTTTGTGTCTGAATCATGCCTGTTCGCATTTATTCTAAAACTACAATAAACACCATGTTCACACACAGTACACACAACACCTTCTCGTGCATCTTACTCACGATTTCCCAACATGGGGACAGGAGAGCTGTCAGTCAATAAATGGGAAAACAAAGTAACATTGCGCTACACTCTCAGAAAAAAAGGTACAAAAAGCTGTCACTGGAACAGTACCCTTTCAAAAGGTATCTACCTACCTGTGCATATAAGTAGGCTACCTCAAACAATGCATAAATTCTTATTATTAATGTTGAAAACAGTTGTGCCACTTAATATTTTGTGGAAGCCATGGATGGGTTTTTTCGAGTTTTTTTTTTTTTTGATGACTAGAAAGTTCAAAAGAAAATAATTTATTTAAAGTCTTCACTGTATTTTTGATCCATTTTATGCATCCATGCCAAATCAAAGCACATTAAAAACAAAATCTTACTGAACCCATTTTTACATATATGTATATATAATGCATATATGCATATATATATATGTGTGTGTGTGTGTGTGTGTGTCTGTGTGTACTGCAAGTTGTTGATACTGACCCCAAAATCTATTATTATGATCAAATACCAACAAATCTAAGCAGCTTATGTCTTTATTATGTCTGTAAAACATTTTGAAGAGTTTTCAATTTGTATAAGTCCTGATGCTATTTTGTGGTAATAAAATATCTTCTGAAACAACCACATTTCAGCATGCTTTTAGTCTGGTAAATGCAGTCCATTTACCATTTAGTCTGAACCATAATAATTGTTATGGTTTTCTTTAGTCTAGTCAGTGCACACATCAGAAATTAGTTTTTTTCAGAGACCTCCTTAATGGAGAGATGTTTGCTTTGTGAAGAACTGAGACAATTTAGTGACCGAGAATGCAAAAACAAAGACAATTGGATTTAATTCTTTTTCTTTTCTTTTTTAAACAGTGATGATGGTGATCATAATCATCATGATAGTATTAGTATTAACTGTTTGATGTTATTTATTTTCCTTTTAAATGCCCACAATAACTGCAGGAAAACAGTAGATGGCAATATAACACAAATAAACTCAGCGTGAACTATATAATCATATTTTTAAGAGAGTAAAAATCAAAAGAGAAAATTTTCACAGTTGCTACAACGACTTTTATTAAGTATTCGGTACAAACATTTATTACACATGCTGATAATTTGTCAGTAAAAAGCAAAGGGTTAGACAATTAGAATGGCTTAATAAGGAATACATTTTACTTATCAGCAATGATTATGTAATATTGTAAATAGAAAATGACATTTAATGTAGAAAAGAAGAGGAGATATCTTGAAAGTATCTGTGAAAAGAAACAAACAGCTTCTCAGCAAAGGTAATGATTAGCGTGCATTAAAAGATAATGTCTAATAAAGCATGTAAAACACACCTCAGCGATTCAAACACGTCTTTCCCCTAAATTTCCAGACACAGTTGGGCTGACCTGATCTGGGATCTGTATGCAGATGATAAAGTCAGAATTATATTAGAATGTACCACCCATTAGATTTCAGACAGATGGAAAATATATATTTTTTTTTTTCAACATACCTGGGTGACTGAGACAGGGGGTCTTGTGGTCCTTCTGAGGAAGGAGCGCTGAGAAAAATGAAGAATCATTTAACAGTTAGAAAGGTGGATGACAGGAATTCTGCCCTGTTGAATGCTGCATATAAACAATGAAGTTGTTTGTATGCAGCATTATAAACAATGAAGTACACTTTGTAATGCTGCATATAAACAATGAAGACTTTGTACCAAGAACTTTTAGAAAAGAAATTATTTGACAAATCTAAATAATGATCATCAATATGCTTCTCCCAGTTGATTAATCACAGTAAATTTTTTCCGAAATGTTGTTCAAATATGCAAATGACTGCATATTTATGTAGATAATGGCTCATTTGCATAATAGCACAGAAATCTGAATACTGGAAAAAGCCAGGTTCAAAATTCATGCTTCATTTTGATGTATTGGATATCGCTTTTTATCACAAATTAGAAATTACTGTCAACAAAAAAAAAATTATCGAAAAAAATCACCATGTTTTTAGGAGTAAAATGATGAATATATATCAGGTAAATTACATATTAACTATAAATACCTTCAGAATATATTATGTAATTGAAATAAGCAGATACAAACAGATAAAGTGTAGTAAAACAAACAATTAAATATGCATTTTGGGTGTTTTCTTTGCAAGTCTAAGAGGAATAATTAAAATTACAAAATAGACCACCAGTGCCTAAAAAAAAACCAAGGATTTTGAGAAAGATTTTTTTTTCTCTCCTGTATGTTTTATTAATATCATTCCTTCTCAGGATTGAAATTGGAAATACTTGATGATGGACGGAGGGTTGATGCTATGAAGGAGAAATTGCATGACAAAACTTACCTTAAATCTAGTCAGTGAACCTGGTGGTATTGGGCCTGCAGCTTGATTGTTTCCAACAGGGCCTTGTCCAGCCTACAGTTACAGAAACATAATTTGTGGTCCATGCTTTGAATTTTTAGCATTAGCATAGTACTAGCAACTAGAAGATTTGTTTACCGCAACTTGCTGCTGAGGAGGGAATAACCCTGGTTGATTCTGGGGCCCACCAATGTAATACGGCAGTCCCTGTTTATCAGAACATGGTCGAAACACAACATCTCAGATTAGATTGGAAATAAATGTATATTGTAACACATAAACATTGCGAATGAACATGAATGAATACCCCGTTAGAGGGAGCAAAAGGATACGCCAACTGAGGTCCCATGTTGGGTGGGGCGTAGGGAACTGCGGCCACGGGTGGCTGCTGAAGCACATATGGAGGAAGAGCGGCTCCAGGCAGAAACTGTCAGATACGAAAGAGTTTGATCACCTGCACATTATCCCAGTGGGATATACAACGCACTTAAGTGGTAAATCATCAGTTCCTACTTGTGTAAACGGAGGCTGTCCTATAACAGCAGCACCACCAGAAAATATGGGTGGATTCACACCACCCACCAGTTGAGGGTTAACTCCATTTACACCAGTAACCAGACCACCATTCAGACCGTTGATCAGACGCAGCTTCTAAAAATAGCGCAGCTTAAAGCATCAATATTAACAAACTTAACACAAGATGATCCTGATGAGATGAATGATCTTACCTTGGCTGTGGTGATCTAAAAGAGAAAAATGAATCAGAGATTAAAGCACGTTTGGATGAATTGATCAGTCATGAATGACCAAAGAATGAATCAATGTACTCACATCAGCCATTATGGCCAGTACCATAAAGATGACAACAAAGTTCTTCATCTTACAATCTGAAAAATATCATCAAACACATTTTAAAACTACACAGTCTGAATTTGGTATTCAAATCATCTTTTAATAGCAGAAACCTTCTGGCACCCACCTGTCTGTCACTCCTGTGATTTGCTCTGTCATGTACAGTAGACCTCCAGTCTTTTATTGAGCTGGATGGTCTAGGTCAACCAATTAGAGTCCAACGCTAATCCAGCTGTGTTTATCAGTAGGGTATTGGGAAGCATTAGTTGTGGTTTTGTTATTCATATATTTTTAAGTTCACCACCAGGATTCTGGAAGTATTTGTGGTCATTTGAGTTAAGTATTTGGGGTTCTTAGTGACTAAACGTGCACAGATGTACATGTCGCATGACATCACACTCACTGTAACCTGCACAGACAGAAGAAAACAAAAATGTGGTCTCACCTGTAGTTTTTTCTCTTAACCTATATGAAAACACTGTTTGTGTTATAATCTCATTGCTCCTGGTCTGAATGTCTTGGGTCTTAGATCATTCACAATGTCATGTAGTACACAAATGTTAGCCCTATAGACCATGAGAACACAAAAGCTGAAAACCTGTAATTTGACCTAAAACAATGTCTACTTATATATATATATATATGGTAATAAGTTGTTATGGGGATTTTTACTCATGTATACATGTTGTAGCTGTAATCCATAGGTTAACTAAAATAGTTATGCAAAACATGTCAAACATTTATGACATCATCATATCTAATTTATTTATAACATTTCAGAATCTAAAATCATTTGATTTTCAATTTTTATGTCATAACACCTATACAAGTTTTCATTTCAGTTTCGATAATGTTGGAAACAGTAGCAATAAAAAATTAAGTAGGAAACTTTTATATCACACATGAACAAGTACACATTTATAAGCTTGTGTGCATTTGTTGGGACTTAAGTCACAAGAGATCATAACTGAAATAATATCAGATTGTTCAATCCTTGTATTAAAAAACCTTGCAAAAAGTTACAAATTTTGTTCAAAAAAGTTGAATACATGGTCATATTCTATAAAAACAACTTTGAATTTCTTTTCCAATGATCAGTCATGAATTCAGGCCACAAAGGTTAATTAATAACAAAGACATTTAACTTAAACTATTACAGTAACTTTACAATTAAATAGAAAAAAAAATAAAGCTTTAGAATATTAGAAAAAGTGCAATGTATCAAAGCGCAATAAGAAAAAGTGCATAGTAATGCAGTGAAGGCACATCTGACATTTGGAAGTTAGTGCCATCATGGCAAGAATAATAGTTGTGCAGTTCTAGCATGTCTGGCTCAACCGTAATGACTTCAGATGTCTGTCAGCCACATAAGCTTATCAGGAATAGACTTGTAAAGTACATTCTGTGGCTAACTGGAAGCTACTTCGAAAAACTAAAAACATGTGCTCTATGGTTTTTAGTACCTTTTAAATACCTTTAAAAATGTTTTACACAAAGAAACAAGTAGAGAACAGTTCTTTTGAATATACTATATATATATATATATATATATATAAGAACTGAATATACTATATATATATATATATATATATATATATATATATATATATATATATATATATATATATATGAGATCCCAGGCATTTCAGTGGTCCAGCAAATGTCTTGAAGGCAGTTCATGTTTTCCCTGAATTAAGCATTCCTGAGCTTAAAAACTATAATTCCTTTCTATTTGTGTTTCTCATATTGTTCAATGGCACAGTTATGCAATTACCCCAAGAGTACCCTAAAAATAATGCCATCTTTCTCATTGCACAGTTTAGCAGAAGAACTATACTTTTTCCTTAAAGTATCCAAGTTTCTCCTAGTCTTAACCCTGAGGTTATATAGATTCCTCCTCTTCAGTGTTGTCCTGCTTGTCCATCATAGGGGTCACCATCATAGGCATGGTCTCCTCTACAGGTGTGTGTTCAGAAACCTCAGACTCCTCTGGAATATTTGGGCTTGTTTCTTGTTGTGAAAATCCAATGAATGCAGGCTCTCTGAGCAGCTCTGTAAGTCCAGTAGACTCATTTGCATTTGCTTGTGACTTTCTATGACACCAAATTAACAGACAAATGCAACTGAGAACAAACCAAATCAGTACAGACAGAGCTACGTAGTGATGTCTCTGGGTCACCCCTGTGGACGACAGAAAAGAGAATGCAAAAAGCTTAACACATTCTTTATTGAAAATCTGTTTTTTTTAATATATAAAACTTGATTTAAAACTTACCCTCCACAGTGACAGTGTTGATACTAATGACTTCACCCATTTTGTCTTTCACAGTAAACGTCCCTCTGTCAGAAGTTGTCAACATGCCCAGCACAAGGGAGTTATTCACAACAGATACTCTGTTAGTGTATTCAGGTGAACACTCAGCATGGTTTCCACTCACATTGCAAACCCAGGTCTCAGTGGAACCAGTGAAAGTTACCGTCGCAGGGTCTGAGCCGAACAGGTCAAGGGTGAGATTGTCGCCAAACTTCTTTGCACAGACCTTTTGATGAGCTGAAGAAAAAAAATAAATCACATTTTAGTAAAATAAGCCTTTCTTTTTCTGTATAAAAAGAAACACTGAAAAAAAATAATAACATTCAACAACCTATAACATTAAGAGTGACAGCACCAGGATGCCCATGTTCCTCTTCTGTATTGTGATAGCATCGATATAATCCCTTATCTGCCATGGTGACCGAGGATATGGTAAGCGATAGATCTCCGTCCTTATAATGATGTAGTGAAACTGATGCCCTGCCTGTAAAACTTGAACCATGCTTTGGAATTCCTTTTTGAACTTGTAACACAGTTTGGTCATCTTTTTTCCATAAGACGTTCACAGCATCATCAGCGATCCGTTTCTCTGTACGTGCGTAGCAGGGTAGTGTGACGTTGTTTCTGATTGTGGCATTCACAGTAGTGGGGACTAAACAATAAAAAGACACAAAACAATGCATAATATCACATTGAGCAGTGGCAAGCAAACTAGGATGGTAAACTGTCCAATTTTATAAATTATCTTACAGCATGCTTAACTAATGAAGACAGAACTTACCAAACACTTCCAGATGAAATTTACAAAGAAACTTCGAATCACAATAGACCATGTACCAGCCTTCATCATTGTACAGAACAGGATACAGTTTTAGAGACGGGTTTCCGGAGTTTTCAAAGATGCTTACTCTGTTCTTAAAGCCATCTCCTTCTGTGCAAGTCCCTTGCTCACATTTCAAGACATCCAAATTTTCATTTTTAGTTTTTAATACCCATAAAAGTTTGCCATTGCATGTCTTGTTACAAGGGATAATCGCAGTATCCCTAACTTTCACTGCATCAGGGGCTTCTTCACACAGAATTCCAACTAAAGCTAGCAGGGAAGACAGAAAAAAAATTAGATTGGCATGTTTCATTATCACACACACAAAAAAAGCTAGTTTAAATAGAAACTAATTAAAACACTATAATGTGGGAAGTGACAGGCTTTTGCAATGACAAAGTGATTAGCAATAGTAGTCATTGATGATGCAATGCAACAAAGTTGAACAGAGCTCAATAAGCAGCTATATGTGTGGAAAGACCACATTGCTTAATTAAAAAGTTATCAACAAGAGAAATCACAATATATTATTTCCCAAAAGAATAGAAATTGGCATCTTACCAAAGAGTAATAGAAGACAGTAACCGTGGGTCCCTGATGGGTTCATGCCTGGTACATGACAAAATGGCATCCTAGTTTGACTCTTAAACTGGAGCATTTAAGAGGGAAAACAAGAATAAGACTTAATTTAGATAAAAGAATGCAATTTATTTAACAACAAAAAGGGTGATAAACTGAGAGAAGCAATTCCAGTCAATCATTTGTGTCTTACACTGTTTCAACATCATGCCTAAGTTTTTATGATTATTAAAACTCACTTTTTAAATCAGAGATTATATTAGTGAAAGCAAATATTAATATAATTTATCTACCTTAATAACTAATAAATAGTTATTAATAAATAGTATAAAAGTATAACATAAAATATAATATAAATTGTAAATATAAAAGTTAATAAAAATAAAGTTGCTTTGAGATTGCTTTGAGATATATATATATATATATATATATATATATATATATATATATAATGTATTTTATTTATTCTTGCTTTAATTAATTGATTTTTTAAAGCACAGTTAAACATTAATATTCAAAAGGCCTATTATTAGTGGTTAAAACAATTGGTAATGCAGCAGAATATGTTTAGCTGCCAGATGACAAATGCAAGCTTGAAAATGTTCAAACAATAGCACACCTGCCCGGTTTCCAGATCTTGTTCCGAATTTTATAGGCTCGATTCCAATGAATGTAAAAAGAAATCACACGACCTTTTAATCGGTCAGAAGTGGGCATTCATTGCGTGAAATGCAGAGAGTGATGAAAACGATCGTTAAACCAAACCACAGAATCTTTAGTATAGCGATTTTAAGTTACTTTTTTCCAAACAAAAGTTTTGTTTTACAAATACCCACCAATCAAATAACTCGCACGGATAGCTAACAACCATAGATAGTAAAAGAAACAACAACTAACAACTAAAACTAAAAAGCTAAAAACTAAGCTAAACCAGAGGGCTCTGGCTAAACTGCTATAAGCTAACAACAAGGTTAGCTTTCTTCTTTACCTGAAGAGGTGCACGCGCTGCCACCTGCTGTGCTGGAGTAGATTGAACCCTTACGAAAATTAACCATGGTTTTAATACCAAGGAGATTTAGTATTCTGCTTCGGTTCATCCTTGATGCACATATTTCCAAGTTGTTGTTTTTCTGTTATTATGGGCTAATTTTGGTTAAAAAAATGCATTGATTCATTGAAAAAATACTCATTGATATGATTAAATTGCCCAAGTTTTTGACTGCAACATTAGGTTTGGTTGAGCCATACTTTGGACAGAATTGCTCATTCCTGTTCTTTTGTTAATTCAAGAGCATTTTCATTAAGCTCTATTTTTATTTGTTATAGAGCTCCATGTCGGTTTTGTTTACTTCTTTAAATGTTAGAGGTTTGTTTGAAAAATCTTACAAAGCACAAGACACTTTTTTATTTTTGTAAAGAACTTCAAGCAAATTATAATTTTTTTTGTTTTTACAGGAAACACATTCGGATACAGCAGATGAAAATCTTGATGAAACAGCGGGGAATAATGTTTTATATTCTCATGGTACCAATTATTTGGCAGGTGTTATGATGCTAGGTTTACAGGAAAAGTAATTAGTCACATAGGAGATCACGTAGGTGATTGCAGCTATTGTGACCAAAAACATATTGTGCTTTCAATTTACGGATATAATAGCAAAGTAAACAGAATTATGCTAGAGGAACGTGACAGAGTGGAAAGCTTTTCATATGACAGATAAAGTTGTTATGGAAGGTGATTTAAACATTGCTCCAAATTCTTGGTTGGATAGTCTACCTCCTACTAGGGGAGAGCGGGGCACAACGTAACACTTTTTGACTTTGTCAATTTGTGTAAATCTACTTAGGGTTTAGAGATTTGATTTCCCCCCCCACATTAATTTACCACATGTCTAGTACAATTATGTGTTGTGGTTTTGTTTTATTAATACAGTGTATACTTTTTTCTTGATTTGCCCTGAAAGAATGGAAGTGAAATGTGACAACATGCCCCATAGGTGGGGTACATTGTAACATGTGAGGGGCACATTGTAACATCACCATATAACAGCTTAGAATATATATATATATATATATATATATATATATATATAAGTCAAACCAAAATATTTTCTTATTAAAATACAATTATTAACTTTTTCATCTAAAATAATGACATTTTTTAATAATTAAAAATATAATAATTTTTGAGAATACTAACAAACACACTGGGAAACACAGCTATACAGCATAGTTCAAAACAAAATAATAATTAATAATTTATGAACATTGACTCTCAGTCTTCATTTACATGTTTCTCTTGTTTTCTTAATAGAATTTATAAAGTATAGAATATAATAGCATATTTCTAATAGGGGCACATTGTAACGCAGTGTTACAACATGAGTAAATCGTTATCGTGCTAATTAAATCTAACAACCGCTTATAAGTTATCATATCACGCAAAACCGTGCAAATTATACTTTGTTCTCAAATTAGTAGCCTAATGTTAACAAGGTCAGCATTGCGTGACTAGGCCTACATGTAATGTACTTCCGATACGTATCAGGTTGCAGTCTCTACTTTTCTGTAGTCACTACGAAGTCCGAACAATGTCTTTTGCATTTTACAGCGGGTGAATCACTGGTGATTGTCGTTTGAACCTTTCTGGATCCGCCATCAAATTGATACGTTTAATTTGATCAACTTAAGTGCTGTGTAAAAAGGCTATCTCCACGTCCAACATCCTCACACGCAATATAGCCTACTAGCTAAGACTCCTTCTTTATGTGCACCGATGTGACTTAATGACGCAAAGACATGCTTAAATCTCCCGCGGAAATCCAAAAACATTAAACATGGAATTAAAAACATTATTACAAGCTTACCGCGTTGAATCGAGATAAGGCAAGCAGATAGTTTTGAACACTGGCTGGTTATGTGTTTTCTCAAATATGTATTTTGGATAATTTTTAACCACAAAAAGCTTGAAAACACCACATGCATGAAACCGTTATAAGGAAGACATAAAGACCAAATATCTTACATCCTTTTTTTGTTGTTGATTTATTAAGAATTAAGGCCAACCTGAACATTAAGGTCGCAAGTGAAAGCAGACAAAGATAATTTCACAAGATTACGACATGGAATCTTTGAAAGAAACAAAATCTACTAAATATATATATATATATTTTTTTTACCAACTAAACAAATAATAACACTACTAATAATGAAAACACTTTGAAATTATTTTGGAATTCCATGGCTTTGGAATTATTTTTCAATGTTGTAGTTTTTTTTTTGTTCTTGTCTTCATATGCACCACAAAAACCGCCAGTAGCATTCCCAGTAGGCCACAACACAACACTGCTGCAAACACTTGGTAATGCAGAGGAAGCCCATTAAGACCTTCGGACAAATCTGTTTTTTAGGAAATAAGGTAAGTCAAACAAGAGCATATATTGAGGGCTGGGAAAGAATTTTTCTCACAAAATCAATTTTATGCTATATTTATTTAATGTAAAAACAACGGACTACAAATGACTGTTTCCAAATGTATAGAAAAGCAGCACTTTTTCTCTTACCTTTTACACTATCAAAGGGTTTTTCTTTTCTTTGTTGGTTTGCTAAAAACAACATATAAAAGGTGAGCAGGGAAAAGCACACTAATAATTATAATGCTCACATATATCTCAAGAAATCCAATGGACTCGCTTACTGTAAAGTTGCACTCCTTTGTCAAAATCCAAGTGTTTTTGATATAATGTTGCACAGTGGTATGTGGAAAGGTCGCTAGTGGAGATTTGGAAAATTCTTAGTACAGTCATCTGCTCCTCCATAAAACCCTCGAAACGACTTTCATTATAGTTCCAGACAACAGACAGTTCTCCATTATGTTTTAGACTTGTGACCATCAGAGCCATCGGTCGTCCCTCACTCATCTTCAGCCAGTGGATGTCATTGTAGAAAGAGATGTTACACTTTAATACCACTGTGTCTCCGAGGCTAACTTCTTTCAATTGTACTGCGTCCAAATGGTTTAGGCGGAGAATTATGAGAACTGACAAAAAGAAAAGATAATCATGAAGAAACAGAATTGCTATACATTTTGTCCTAACTTAATTGCATTGTGTTCAATCCACTCAATGTAAAATTGATGATTACTTAATCCATTTGTCTTGGAACTAACTGAATGAACTGAAATGTATTGTTAGTTCTCAATTTTCTCAGAGAGTAAAATTGTGTTGTTTTGTGTTTTTAATGTTTAACCCCTTAACTGTCACGTCCTACAGGTGGGACGCTTGCCATTATATTTTTAAAACAATAATATCTTAGAAAAGACCTTAAGTAACACTGAGAAACTATATATCATTTGAAAGCTTACAATGTCTAGTTTCCATATTTGGTGACTGATTTTCAAAATAAATGACTCAGGAGCCGTAATCTATCAATTTTTATCAAATTTGTGCAACAAGAATATTTTCATCCTCAAAGCGTGTTCAGACATGGAAAATATTGAAAAAAAGGTAGAAACCTCAGTTTGTTTTCATGCCAAGAGTTCAAAAGACTGCATCCATTCAATTATTTTAGAAAAAAAGGTCCGAAAATGTTTTAAATATTACGAAAAAATAATAAATTCACCAATTGAGATGTGGCAATAAGCTATAACAATAACGCGTATGTGTTCTTTGTATTTTTCTTAGAGGTTGAATTCATATCAAAATCTGCCAAACGTCCCATACTACTTCTGAATAGGACCTCTACTTCATAAATTGTGTGAAAATTGTGAAAATAATGGTTCATATCACTCAAAACACATATGGAAATAGAGGCGCCCTTATATGGGCACTAATTGAGTCTGGTTGTGCCCTACACTGTAAAAATGAATACGCTTTATCTAATCAAAAAAATTGTGGCAACAGATTACAAGCAATAATATTAATTAAATTTAACAAATTAGAATTGAGTAATAACTAATCAAATTAATTCCTTAAAAGTTAACCATTTAAAATGAGTAAAACTTACAACAACCACCAAAAAACATAAATTGAAGTCACCATTATGGTGATCTGTGTTTGTTGGTTTGTTTTAAAATTATGTTTTTCTCCTTCACTGATTCTGCTTGTTAACATCAGGTGTCTTCAATGTTGGCATTTTAAAATAAAGAATTCTTAATTAATTTTTTACGTCTGTCTGTTAGTGAGATATTTTTGTTAATTTTTTTGGTGTAAACTTTACTCATTTTAAATGGTTAACATTTAAGGAATAATTTGATTAATTATTACTCAATTCTAATTTGTTAAATTGAATTAATAATACTGCTTGTAATCTATTGCTTGCCACAATTCTGTTGATTAGATAAAGCATATTCGTTTTTACAGTGTAGTGAAAAAGTGTGGTACTGTGCCCAAATAAAATCTCACAGAAAGCTCATTTTTTGAGATATCAACCTAAAATTTGTTCAGATTTTTGGCTGTGATTTTTCTGCAGTTTTAGAGTAGCCCAGATTTTGAACATATATATTTTATATAAAATATGAATAATTATTTTTTTTTACATTGTACATTTCAATAAACTCAAACTTCTTTAACTTTTTTTCTGTTTCTCTTTCTTAATTTATTTCACTTCAACAAAAATCTGCCAAATGTCTTCTTTAAAATGAGACCAATCTTACCTCTATTCAAAAAAGGGGGGGTGACAGTTAAGAGTTTAATGTTCAGTTATATTGACCTTTTTGGGGTTTCCTGTGCTGAAGAGTAGAGCTTATGGTTTGGTTGTGGGTGGCTGTATAAAGACCATCTTGTACACTGCTTCACTTTATCAGCAATATACTGCCTGTGCCATGTAGAAACAAGTTACTCCCTACAGAAAGTCTTTTAATTGACAGGCACTAACAGGACTTTTCCATTTACTCAAAATCACAGACTTGTATATATTGGAATCTTCTTAATATAACTGAGCTTTTTGATCTAAAAACCATATGCTTACCACAAACAAAAATGTAAAAAGACACACTGGAATTGTATTTTAGCACTTATTTCATGAAGGTTATTTTAAATCTTTTTTTTTTTTTTTGTAAAGATATTTAATTTAAAATCGTACCTGTTATTAAGCATGATAACACCATTGTTGTCAGTCCAGTGTTTGCTTGATTTCTGAAAGACCGCAATATTTCCAGTCAAAGGAAGATAAACCGTTTTCTGCCCACCTTTTATGTTTCCATCAGCGTTGTTATTGGTATAGTCTCTTAAATACAGTTAAAGGAAAATACTTGGTGATTTCCTACTAAAAATTATTTAGCTTTTAAAGAAGGCAGCTGAACAAAGATTTTTTGTTAAGCAGAAAGCAGTCATTTACTTCTTTAAGTTAAACAGAAAGCAGGCTATTTCTTTAGTGTTAAGATTCTTTTACTTGCGATTCAGGTGAAATGAGACATTTCTCTGTTTTCCTTCTCACTTTCACTAAGTTCACGGCTAGCCGCTGTAATGGAATCAGTTCCGCCTCTTCACTGAAGGTTATTTTTGACAATTCAGACACCAACGTCTGTTTTCTGACCAAAGGAAATAGGCTTGCTCACACACACATTTTAAGAGTTTCATAGGTGTGAAAGCTACAACCTACCTACATATTTGTTCTGAAAAAAAAAATAATAAATCTAAACATTATCGATCAACATTTTAGCATCGCTTTTTGAAGACAGTTTATGCATGTTAGTTTTTATGTTACTGACGACATTTCTTTCGTCCAGTGCACAGAAACATGCAGACATTGAAATATAACAGAAAATAGTGGCATGTCATGGATGGGTTTAAAAATTGTTTATTCAACATCTACCACTTTATTTTGCCAGCCTGCAACAACTGCTGCAAAAACCAAACGAATGGCCACATTACAATTCTTTAGTTTATCAAGAAGCCCAAAGCAGGTAGAGTCATTCCTCATTAACTGGATAGGCCTAAAAAGCTGATATTTAGTGTTAAAGAATCCAGCCTAATAAACTGATATTTAGTGTTAAAGACACAAATCCACCACCATTGTAGTCAATTAATAGCATTTTAAAATCTGACTGCTAGGTATAAACAGAATCCATCAATATAAGGCTCACCACAAACATCTAAAACACTGCGCAACACCTAACAAAAGAGACCAATCTTAACCACGGATTGCAGAGAGGTAAATATAAACATTCAACACTCAAATACATCTGAAGTCTAACTAAATAATTATACAATTTGACAAGTTATAAAGCAAAGATTTTGATCTCAGGCACTTAAGACCATGTTTAAATGTAATGTTACCTATTTAACTTCACTACTCATCTATCTAGGGTAACTGTGTGGAACTGGTTACTGCCATAGTATATTGCAGGAAAAACATGGCATGGAGAGAAAACATTCATTAAATTAACTGCATTGTAAAGCACACATGCTTAGTGTAAACAGAAAACTTCATAAAAGCGTACTGATACAATTTACATCATTTCTGATCCTTCTAGTCTTTCTTTGGCTCTTCATTCTTGTCATCCAAATAGCCTGGAAAGCTTTCGGCTGGTTCCCACGTGTTCTGAAACTTCGCCCCACTGAGAAAAGAAAAAGTTTAAACCTGTCTGCAATCAAAATTTATTTTTAAATAATTAAATGCGTTTAGCCTTGGGAGCTGCCGCCACACCAAAGTGTCTAAATTAAAGGGGTCATTATAATGGAAAAGTCAATGAATTTGTCTTTTAGGCCTTATTAACCCCATGGCATTGTGACACATCTCCGAATGTGTTCGTCTGAAATACGAAAGTCATTTACATCTAGGATGGATTGACGATAAGTCAATCATGGGGAAATTTTAATTGTTGGGTAAACTATCCCTTTTAAGGGATAGTTCACTTTGAAATAAATTGTTGGTATGTTTTAGCTTTCCTCAAGGGCATACAAGACGTAGGTGTCTTTCGTTTCCGCAAGTAGTTTCAATTTTGACATTTAAGTCCAGTGTTGGGAAAGTTCACTTTCTGTATGAACTAGTTCAAAGTTCAGTTCACACATTTTAAAATGAACTAGTTCATAGTTCATACTTCAAAAAAATCAACTAGTTCATTCATAGTTCTTTTTTTTCCATTTGTTGCGAGCTTCTTCTTTTTTTTGCCACAGCCCATATACAACCACAGACAACAATTATTTTATCAACAGGCAAAGTTTGCACGAATGTAAGATTTTTCCCATCCTCACTGACCTCGTCATAAAATGCGTTTCAATGATCATACGACGCCTCCTCGCTCGCTGCTTTGTCGACGGCGGCTGCAGTGCGACACTGGTGTCTTGTGTTGCCAGATTTGATTTTTTTTCGTTACATATTAAGGCTTTTACATATGTTTTAGACGGGTTTTTACCTGGAAGGCTCTATAGAAATCTGGCACCCTATTGTACGAAGTTAAACTGAGAGAGCGTGCGTTCACAGACACCAGAATGAACGAGTTCACAGTAAAGTTCTTCAGGCAGTAATACAGTACGTTCAGTTCACGTTCGCCCAAAATATGCACACGTTCAGGCACAACACTGTTTAGGTCAAACCGTTCTTGTCTGTCACTCATATAATGGAGGTCTATAGTCACCACCTCAAAGAGCATGCACAGAGAAGTCCAAATTAAACATGATTTAATGACTTAAATGCAAGTACACATTAATGGCCTAAGACACGAAATGAGTGGTTTGTGTGAGAAACGAACATAGCAGCCTATATGAAATATGCAGTTTAAATTGTAATAATTTGGACATGCTCTTTGAGGTGGTGACCATAGACCTGCATTATATGACTGACAGACACGAACGGTTTGACCTAAAAATATCAAAATTGAAAATACTGTGGAAACACAGACACCTACATCTTGGATAGGGTTGGGTATCGAGAATCGAGTATCGATTGGAACCGGGACTAACTTTTCGTTTTTCCCGGAATCGTTCAAAAGTTAAAATTTCAATTCCTAGTTTCGATATTCACAGTCCACCGAGCGGAAGAAGAAACTGCTGAACAACACCAGCGAAAAAGCATCTACCGGAAGTGTTGGCATAACCGCGTGAGTCAAACATGAGTAGCTTACGTCGGCGGTCCAAAGTGTGGCTTCACTTTTCTAAAAATTAACGAAATCTCGGCAAAATGCAAAATTTGTGACAAGTATTTGTGACAGAAGGAGTATTTCCTTCAGAAAGACCGTTGGTTAGCAAGGTTAGCTAAACTTTTTTGACCCTGCCTCTTAAAAGAATCGAAATCGAGAATCGTTAGGAACCGGAATCGAAACAAGGAATCGGAATCGGAATCAGAATCGTTCAAATTCAAACGATACCCAACCCTAATCTTGGATGCATTTGAGGTAAGCTAAAACATACCATAAATTAATTTCAAAATGAACTATCCCTTAAATGCTATAACTAACATTAACAAATGACCAATACATTTGTTACAGTATTTATTCATCGTTAAAAGTGCTCTAAGCGATGTCGGGTGACGTGACTTCTTGTTGACGTTTAAAGTATTTTCAAACAAAACGGAGGCTAGATAGACCCTCCCTCCTCCTCATCTGCACTGACCCCCCAAACCCCACCCCTAGGGCCTTCTTGTCAGTTATTGGCTGGAATAGTTTGTTATGTTTCGTGGAGCGGGTCGCTGCAGTTTGTTTTTGTTGCCATTTGTGGAGCCTGGGTTGTCTGCATAGACCGCGTTTTTTACAGTGTGTTTAGGTGACAGGCAGCTAGCGGATAGTGAGGAGATGTTTGCTGTATGTGACAAAAAATGTCTGGGCCTAAAAAAAGGTGTGACATGGCTAAAATTAAGTAAGTATTAAGTAAGTTAATAAAAATACAGTTGTTCATTGTTTGTTCATGTTAGTTTACAGTACATTAACTAATGTTAACAAATAAAACAATAGATTTTAATAATGTATAAGTAAATCTTGAAGTTAACATTACCCAAGATCTGTTATAGAGAATATTATTATTATCTGTTATGCATGGGATTTCCCCCTTTCTGGTCAATGTATCCCTGCCTCTGCTTAATTGTGTGGGGAAAGTATTAAAAATATTGCGTTAAGACTACTTCATGAGTAAATAAGAAAAAAATGTTTCACAATTCCTGCAAATGCAGTGATGAAGTTCATGTTCTCATGATATATTTTTAAAAGAAAAATGTTTCAAAACACCCCCCCCCCCCCTTCTGTTTTTTTTTCCATTATCATATATCATTATCAACTCCAGTGACAAACCACTGACTTACACTTTTATGAATGGAAGGTTAAGCTGAATGCTACTGGTGGTTCCCTTTGGTGGTGTGATATCAGATGAGGAACACTTACCACAATGTGCAAGGCATCCACTTGACCCGAACTTCATTTCTTCCCTTTAAAAATTAAATGGATGTCAGATTAAAGCATGACGATGTCGTAGACATTTTAATGGGCTCTATGCACGGCGTTATTTCCGGTGAAGCATTAGGGATGCTCGATAACTTCCGCCGATCATAGAGTCCAATGCAATACCGAGAATTTATATTGAATTTTATACTCCATGGTTATACTAATGAAACGTTAGTCACAAAAACAGATAAAACAGACACCCCTCGTTGTGTTTATCCTTCTTTTTAAAATTATATTAAATAAACATAACTATATATAAAATTACATCTAAACGTATGTACGTTTCGTTTCAAAGACGGGAGGACAGTAAATATTGAAGACTCTGCCATAATCCCGTTTTCTCCGGTTTTCCTCCGCTTTAATCTACACAACCGGAAATGGACGAGCATCCTTACGTCAAATGCGGAACTAATGCGTGCATATAGCCCATAGATAAGATTAATTATGTTAACTAACCATAAAGTTCTGATTTAATATTTCTATCATGTGATAAAATCTATCATACTTCCACTTCTTTGTCTCAAGGTGACTAAACTTTCAATTCTAGATAAAATAAAATAAGATAAATCTTATTTCCTTTTATGTAGCCATGAGACAAACTTTCAATATGAACTAAACATCTAACAAACTTTTGACTTAATGTAACCTTGGTCAATGTAACTTTGAAAATGAACTGAACATTCTGTTGTTTTACTGCATTAAAGGGATACTCCACTTTTTTTTGGAAATAGACTCATTTTACAACTCCCTCAGAGTTAAACAGTTGGGTTTTACCATTTTCGAAACCATTCAGCCGATTTTCTGATATTTTTAAGAATATCAGTAACCAGACAGTTTCTGGTCTCATTGACTACCATAGTAGGAAAAAAATATACTATGGTCGTCAATGAGACCAGAAACTGTCTGGTTACTGATATTCTTCTAAATATCAGAATTAATGGATTCGAAAACGGTAAAACTCAACTGTTTAACTCTGGGGGAGTTGTAAAATGAGCCTATTTCCAAAAAAAAGTGGAGTATCCCTTTAAGACATGATTGACTGAAATGTTGACCCCTTACAAACTGTTTTTGAGGATATAGGATATTTTTGGTGATGTCACTAACCAAGGATGATGAGGGGGATGGGCCTTGCTTACAATGCAACCAACCATATGTGTGACATGATCAGTCATAATGAAATAATTAGTCATGATGATTAAGCTCCGCAGCAAGAAGTAAGTTAGAATTATTAGTACCCAGCCGACGTCGATGTGTAGGCGTGCCAGGGTATAAGTGTAAGACTTGGCCGACTAGAGTATTATTGGTAGGATAGTTAGGTTCAGGGAAAATCCATCACAAGGACATTTTTCTTTACAAAATGATTTAAGGGCTCATAGGATGATGCATAAAAGCACTTTATTCCTACCTTATTGTTTCTCCATCTCAGAATATTTTCAACAGGAAACACGCCATTGTATGCGTCATGAGAACAATCTACAGAAAAAAAAAACATCAGCAATGAATTTTATTAACATTAATCTGCACGAGAATACTAATAAATAAAGTGAATCCAGTCAAGTTTTGTATTGTATGTCATTCAATCAACATTGTAATATTACCTGCCATTTTCCTCTTTCGTGGTGGAGCGGAGAGTCCGGACTCCTCACTTGCACAGGGATTTTTTCCGTCATCTGTTACTTTTTCAGTTTCGTGTGCAGTTCCTGAATCCACTTCATTTGCATCTTCACTAATCTGAATTTGGCAAGAGGCAGATGACATGACGGCATATACTTTCCTGACACTTGACTGTCCAACACCTGAATCCGACATGTTTCCTGGTCTTACATCTGGGTTTTCTGCTACACTTTGGGGTGATAGTTGTGACGTACTGGTCTCTGGGACGTTCGCAGTTGTGGATTCTGCACCGGGTTTGCATGCAGATCCAGGTGTTGTGGCTGCAGAAGCCAGATTCGGTTCACTCAAAAGATTCTGGTTTGAAGAGTTGTTTCGCAACGAAGAGCAATTTGAGGACAAAGCAGCCTCTAGTTGGGAGTCTGAGATTCTTTCGAGACGAATCTCGAACCTCTTAGCCTTAAGTTCATTGGGAACAGTAAGTTTGGTGTGGATCCTCTTGTGCACGGCCCAAGCACACTGAGTGTCAAACGTTTGCTCACACTGACTGCAGCTGAATTGAGGTTGAACTTCCTGAGTGTGTGTGGTCAGCCCCTGAAGGGTAGTGAACATCTGCCCACACCTGTTGCAATTCTGAGGCATTGTGCACTTGTGACTCTTGAACAGGAGGTCCGTTTTAAATCTTCTCTCACATTTACGACAGATATACACACTAGGAACCTGGTGCTGGGCTCTAGAGGGGTTATCGCACTCATCCGATGAACAACACAGACATTGTCTCTGCATGCTGAGGTGCTGTCGGTCTCGAAGACCACGAGCAACACTAATTTCATTCTGCTTTTTGATTATTTTTCTTTTTTTGAAATTTTCCGATGTGGGCTGTGATGTCTTGCTTGATGATGCTTTCTCCCCCTTCGTTTGTGACACCTTGGTGGAACAAACTATTTTCGGTTTTACCACAAGCTGTTTGCATTTCGTCTCTTGCCACTTTTCAGCAGTTGCACAGCTTTTCTGGACCTTATGGCCTGATGAAGCTACAACAACCAAAAAGCAATAATTAGGATTGCTAAAATTCAATGAGAGCACATTATTTATAACAACAAGAAGCAAAACATGCATTGTATAATGATGAGGTTAATTTTATATTATTTATATACAATTATTGTATTTAATATTTTAAAGTATATTTTTATTAGTTTTGTTTATATATTTATATTTAGCTGAAATTAATTTTTATTTCAGTTTTAGTACTTTTAGTGCTTCAACTTTTTATTTCAGTTTTAGTACTTTTAGTGCTGCAACATTTCTAAGTTTTTAATATATATATATATAAAATATTATATTTTATTTTTTATATTATATATATTATATATTATATTTTATTATTTATTTATTTTTTATACAAAAAATATATATTTTTATCAGTTTTCGTTAACAATACCAACACTGACTTATATGCCAGATTATGTTAATCAAAAATTAATTGAAAAAAAAAAATGATTTAAAATTAGGACTGGGTACTGACTAAATTTCACAATTCGATTTTGATTTCGATTCAATATTTTGCAATTCTATCCTGATTTTGATTACATTCGATATCAATTCATATCAAGTACAGTACAGTGTGGCAAAGTTATTCAAGGACTATAAAGGGAGTCAGTTGGTATACTACTACAATATTTAAGGTTACAATTAACTGATTTGCACACAAATTACACACAAAGGGAGTTTAGTATATTTTATATTACATGATTATGTTTATAATCTAATTAGTTTTTTGAAAAATAAATATTTAAATGGTGGCCTTCATAACTTTTTGGAACATCTTTTTTTTTCTAGCTGACTAATGAGCTTATGGTCATTGAATGGCTTTTCTGAGGTAAATATAACAATACAGACATCCCACCCAGCACTTAATTCCAGGAGTCACCACTCCATGAAAAAATAAAATAATATTATATTATTCCTTCGCATACACCACAGAACACGGGTTCGTTCATTTAATAGTATACTCTAGCCTCAAAAGTGAGGCTAGAGTATCACGAAATAAGAGAGGAGGGTCTTGATGAAATCAGAACGCAAGTGGTCACAGGAGACACAATGTAAATGGTAATGCGTCTTGGCTGATCACTTATAATCAGATCACTGAAAACACATGGTAATAATGGGTGGAAACAGGGCTTCTCTCTTTGTTGGATGAGAGACACTACAATGCTCTAATCAATCATTAACAGAATGGATTCATAAAAATATGATTTTTTTCCTATTTAAAGTACTAATAAAAATCACCACAAAATGTTTTCACTTTAACTCTCCTTTTAACTCATCTTAGTGACTAGTGATATTTTTAAGAACAAACTTGAGAAAAAAATCCTTACAGAACGCTGTACAGTTCTTCATTTTCACTTTTTTATATAGTATTCGTTTGTATTTTGAAGTGGAACTTTTCTCTAATTTGTTTATTGCTGCAAAAAGTTCAAGTTCGTTAACTTAAAAATGAGTACCTGGTTTGATAGGCCGTGCTGTCTTTGGTCCACTGGCTTTAGCATTCCCCAGACTGACACCTCTCTTCCCAACTGAGACATTATCTGCTCTTTCTTCAGGTCCCTATAACAGAAAAAATCTGTAATGTTTATTATCAAAGGAGTATAAATGATTCAACAGAAACAGAAACAAGCAAACATTAAATAAATAAAAATGTAAGTGTCAGTAAAATGACAAATTGATGAGAATGGCCAACAAGAAACATTGATTTAACCAAAATTGGACAGATTTTAGCTTCTGTTTTGTTTTTTGGAAACACTGCTTGAATCAATACAGACTCAATGCAGATGTATACTGCACTACAAACAAGTGGAAACCCACTCACCACATCCCCTGGCCTGAGAGTGTTTGAGCTCTGTACGCCAAGCAGAGAATTATCACGTGACACTTCCATCTCGTCATCTTCTCTTTTAAAGTCACCCATCTGAGCCCTGAAGATGGCGTCTCTCTTTTGCTGCTCAGATTCCTCCAAATGCTGCTTCAACAAGTCGATCTCCCTCCAGCTCCGGGTGATCTCCACTCTGGTCTCAAGCAGCACTTTGCTAAATATTTTTACTATCTCTGAGGTCGTCGTTACCATGAGTCCTTCTATCAGAGTCCTGAACTTGGCTGATAAGGGATCTTCCACTTCCATTGTGTGTGGCTGGCTGGTGGTACTCACAGCTTCTCAAAACCCTTCTATTGTGCAACTATACAGAGTAGAGATGAGAAACAGATGTCCAGGTTACCTTTCAACAGAGGAGATACATAGAAGTTTTTTTTTTTTTTTTTCCAGTAACAGATACTAAATGTTCATGCCTGCCTTCATTGTGACAATCTTGGAAGCATCAAACAAACCATCTTTGCCATTTTGTATGTCAAAGTGTGTATTCAGAGCTTTAATAACATTTCATAAAAAAAAAAAAAAATCACAGCTAATATTGAAAATATTCTATTTATAAGTAGTGTTTTGAGGTAAACTTAATGTTAAAGGGATAATCCACAAACTCTTTGCTTACCCAACATTCTTCAAAATAGCTTTTTATGCAGAAAAAAGCAAGCCATACAAACTCGGAACAACATGAGGGTGAGGACATGATGATTGAATTTTCTTTTAAAAAGTATATATTTAATAAATTACATATAGTTTTAAAAAAAATTGTCAATATAGACCAAATAAGTTTCGTACCGTGTTTAGATGCTTGTTTCTTTCATTTTCTCACATATATTATTATTATTGCCAGATAGAAAAACATTAAACATATAGAATGTATAACTTACAAATCTAGCATTTATGACAATGACTTGCATGGTTTCATGCATCATGTATTTTGTGAACACCGTAACATTTTGCAGTGACCATTTTGCTTTGATTCACATCTGATTTGAATGGTGTAAAGTTACTAAGAAAACCTAAAAATAACAAAATATTTTTTTTTCAACTAATTGCAGGTAAAGTTGCACGTTTTGTTAAATATCTCAGTAATTCTGTTGCATTTTATTATTATTTACTTCTTATTTCAGAATGCCTATGGATTTGATGGTTTCAGCTGGGCATGACCTGTGGGGGAAAAACGTGGACGGGGCATTTCTCGCGTTTAAAGGGACATGTCTGCTAAAGCAAGCAAGCTAGTGACGAGAAAACCTGATTTCTCTCAAAAAAGTTACCAAAGAAAAGGATCCATTCGGGTCAAATATCTCACGATCTCTGTAGCAGCTAATCTAACAAAGATAAAGTGGTGCCGATCTTTTCATTAATAACTTTCACCGTTACAAGAAAAGCAACATCTCCTCACCTCATCAATGAAGCGGGAATCATATAAACATGCAAATTCTGGAAATGAAACCCACAAGTAAAACATATAACTTATATTCTCAATGCTCCATATGAGAGCAACTTACCTTTGATGAAAATGCAAGATTTTGACCGATACAGGCGGTCTGAATCCGTCTGAATCGCACTGTCGCTGAGTGGAATGTGAAGCGTAACCGCATAACGGGCCGACAGGAAACAAACAACGATGGGAGCTGATTCCACAAAATTCCGGACAAACTACTCATTTTTACCTTTACTATATTTGGCTTGTGTCGAAACAAACCTTTTTGGTTAATGTAGAACAAATAGATTCATTAAAGCAACCATTTGTGACCGTAGGAAAACATTAAAAAAAATGTATGCAATTATATTTTTGAGTCGACCTTGTCATCACTGAGTGTTTCGTGTTTATCAGTGAACTTTAGGATTGAACGGAATAATCATCATCACCAAATAAAATTATTATTCACCATATCTATTTGTTTTAACAAAAATACTCAGTCATTGCTCTTCAATCCTGTCTCATGTCATACATGTGCAGTCCTTTTCCCAAACACGAGTATCCATGAATGTTAATAAAATCTGTCTGACGACTGTAACCCTAAAGAAAACATCAAACTCTATCAAACTCCACACAAAAAACAACAGAGCACAATGTCACACATAACTATATTTTATTCAAAATTGTACATTTTGAACATCACCTCTTTGAAGTTGTACAAGATATCTCTGACCCACAGGTAAAATATTTCTTTCCACAGCAGTTTCCTGTAGCAAACAAACAAACAAACAAAAAAACATCTTAAAATTCTGTAACATCATTTTATTTTCAAATGCAACTGGTAATTGTAAAGCTTGCAATGATGGCTTTGTATTAGGCTACACCACAAACAGCTGTGATTATAAAACAGACAATGCATTGCTCCATTTTGTCTGCTTTACAATGTGTGAAGAGCCTGTTTGGTCAAAAGACAAATGTAGTTTCACTCTAGCAGATTTTCAGTTAGATGCTTCATTTACATATGCAAGAATAGGCTAAGTGCAAGTCAGGCCACAGTTCACAGTAGTGTTAAAAGACCCAATGGCCCTGTTGACTTGAAAAGTGTGATCAAGCACAATTTGCCTATTTAAATGGATAATGAAATAAAAGAGCTGATGCAGCAACAAATATACTGTCTGTCTTTATTTAATGTACACTAATGTTTAAAAGTTTGGGGTTGGCAAGATTTTTTAAATGTTTTTTAAAATTAATGTTGAAAGCAATTTTAATGTTTTCATAGAGGCTGTATTTTGCAGTAAAACAGTAATACTGTGAAATATTAGTAACATTTTAAAAAAAATATTCTATTTTTATAAAATGGCATGTATGCCTTTGATGACAAAGCAGAATTTTCAGCAGCCATTACAGAAATCATTCTAATGTGCACATTTAGAAATCAATCAAATATGCACATTTAGAAATCATTATAATATGCTATAATATTTTTTATGAAGTTTTTTTCAAGATTCTTTGATGAATAAAGTTTTTTAAAAAAACCTGCACGCATTTGATATAGAAATATATAATGATAATGTTGTACTGATAAATTTTAATGCATCCAAGCTGAATAAAAGTTCCTAAATTAAAAATTCCTTGATTCCTTTAAAATAACAAAAATTCCCAAACTATTGAACTGTTTGGACCCTGTTACCCCAAAAACTCTTCTTGCTGCAGTCTGTAGCATGATGACGTATAGTTACTTGTAAATATAACCCACTACATCATGGATTTTGGGAACGCTTTTAATATGCATGTGCACTTTTATATTCAAGTTTATAAAGCTGTTACATAAGCAACCAGTCAATAATGTTATGTCAATCTGTTTTTAAATTCAACCAGTTGTTTTTGAGTTCTCATAACTTTCATGTGTTCATTGTTTATATAAAATGATAAATATGCAATGTTTAGAATTTTATCTCCACAAGAGGTTCAGGTTATTGAAGAAATCCATAGCAACCATGTCAAATGCTAGGCTTTATTTATAATAATTATTATGTCTCACTAGTGGTGAAATAAAAATAAGTGTAGTAAAAATAGATGTTTCAGATCATACACAACACTTCACAGTTCTGAAATAACTATATACTTTTTTTAATAAATGTTTATTTCCATAGAGCTTCAACAGGGAAACAATAACTTGTGAAAAAACCTGAAATAAAACAATACAAAAATAACAACAACAACAAAAACTACTCATGTTTAGGACTCCCATCAAGTGAGCAGTTTTCTTCAAATTCCTCCTCAGCATTTAACTTCTCGATGCAGTTTGCGAGATGAATCTGTAATTGTGCTTTCCGCAGAATGGTGGCAGAGCAGTAGCAGCAATGAAAATGTGCATTTTCCCGGCATTTTAAGTTACACTTGATAATAGTGAAATCTGGAAAAAAAAAAAGTAAAACATGTGTGACTTGATATGCCTTGACAAAATCATTTGAATGGATGTGGAAGCACTATACACACCATGAAGCTGTACAGCCACCTTCAGATGATTCTGGATGTGGTTAACAACGCTTCCTAACCCTCTTGGCTTGTAGACCCAGGTCTCACAAAATGGGCAGTGATACTCATCACAACACCGAGTGCACTTAGAGATGCAGGGCATTTCTCCTTTTTTAAGGATGGTAATATGCACCTAGAAATGGATATTTACAATGAAATAATGGTTAACTTCATTCAACATATTTTAAGGTGAATATTAACAATTACTATCACGATTACAGCTTGAGCTCGACACTTGACTTTGTCACTATAAAGTTGCCATTGATAACCTATTAAAATGAATTACTATTATGATTCTTACATGTGCAGAGTTGATGACAGCGTGATGATAGGAAAATAATGATTCTGTTTCAAAAGGGCTAATGTAAAATACAAGTGGCAACAAAATTAAATGACAATATAATGACAACATAAATTATGCTCATTTCACTTACGGTCTCACTTCTTGGTGTTGAGTCCATCCTTGTCATGGGAGTATAGTGACAAATGATGCACATTAAAGACATCCAGAGTATCATCAAAATCCTCTATGGCGCATTTGATTAAAACTTTGACTATGTCAACCAAATTCACTGTGTAGTGGATTATATGAACTACGTCACTGTGCTACAGCCTGCAGAGACTGAAAACCCTCTCTAACAGTCAGGAAGTGATTATTATGTTGACAATATATAAAGGTGCAGTATGTAATATTGACATTGGTTGAAATGGGTACTGGAGTTATTTGCCCTGCACCCTCCTCCTCACTCTCAACATTCACACGGGTTGCCAGATTGAAGATATACAAGAGGAGCAAGTGCAATTTACAATGGCTAATATATATGAGTTTAAATATGCCTTATAGAGTGTTTTAGATAAATGGCAACACTTTTTATTTAAAGGAGTTCACTTTTCAAAACACTTTTTCTGATAATTTACTCACCCCCATGTCATCCAAGATGTCCATGTCTTTCTTTCTTCGGTCGAAAAGAAATTAAGGTTTTTGATGAAAACATTCCAGCATTTTTCTCCATATAATGGACTTCACTGGGAACCAAACGGTTCAAGGTCCAAAAGACAGTTTCAGTGCAAACTGGAAACTGTTCAAAGGGCTTTAAACGATTCCAGACGATGAATAAGGGTCTTATCAAGCGAAACGATCGGTTTTGCAGTTTGCAGTTTGGACCTTGAACCGTTTGGTTCCCATTGAAGTCCATTATATGGAGAAATATGCTGGAATGTTTTCATCAAAAACCTTAATTTCTTTTCGACCGAAGAAAGAATGACATGGACATTTTGGATGACATGGGGGTGAGTAAATTATCAGCAAAAGTTTTTTCAAAAGTGAACTACTCCTTTAATGTAGAATTTGCGATCTCTGACCCAGTTCGTTTGCTTGCGTCAATGGCTGCTTTGTTGACTGCTATCTGGCAACCCAGAGTGTCAAAATATTATTGAATAAATTGGCAGTGGGCAGGATCACACAAACCATATCAAAAAAGTCTGTTGGCTGTTTTTCAGAGAAACAAGTATAACAAGTTAACTTAGCATGTTTCCTAAATATCTACAAATATTTTTATGCTTTAAAATTGTATATATATTTTTTTGGATTAACTAAAGCTGTTATGATGTATAAACAAGAATACAACTTAAAATATTGTCTGGGTAGATCATTCTGTGCTAGTGGATTTTCAGAACACCTATGCAATGTTTTATGTTAAACATATCATGTAAAATTTAAAAGGTTTTTTTATTTATTGTACTGTAGAATATTTTTTTCTTTTGTTATTTTTTTTAGTCGAAAACTGTTAAAATAATTTGCTTTCATCCATGATAAGCAATATGTTATTTGTTTATCATACAGCAGATCAAATTGTCAAGCCCTATGGAAAATTGCCTTCATTCACACAATTATGTGCCATATACATTATGACATAATATGTATGATTTATCATCAAACAACGCAATAAGGTTTTGAAATAATGAGATTAAATCTTTAAACCTATGAACTCTGTCTAACCTTTGCCCTCCTTCGAAGGTAATCCCTGCGGTTGTGTAGCATCTTAGTACATCTGACAATCACCTCTGCCTCCCGCCCATACAACTGTGGCAGTGCAGATATGATCTGTTCAAGTGTAAACAACAAAGATGTATAATCAATCTCAAAAACATGCCCTTTTCTGCATACATTTCATTAATCGAAATCGAACAAATGAAGAGAACTGAACCTTCGCGGTAATCGGGCCCCAATCTATGTTCCTGCTATAGCAAGCCTTCTGCCACACCTGAAACTGAGTCAGGATCTCCCTGGCCACAAGCTGTTGAAGACACAAAAAACAAATAAACTTGGTCAACTGATGAGCATTCAAAAGCCTAAAATATTTTAAATTCATTCTGTATAATTTCTTACGCTGAATGTCCTTTGCCTGTTCACGGGAAGTGAATTTCCTTGTTCTGTGGAAGGGTGTTCTGCAAACCTTCGGCCAATCTAAAACATACACAATGACAGATTAGCAAACCACAGTTTGGATGCATTTACAAGCATTTCTATATAATATACTGCTCATAAATATAATTAACTCTGTTTATGTTCTGTATGTAGTGTGCTTGTTTATCATAATAAACGTGAAGTGAAGTCTGCAACACAAATTTCATTCGAAATTATATTTCATATGGAGTGATGAAAGTCTGTCTGATGTCAGAAGGAACAATACAAAGTTGTAAATAACAAATATCAAATGAAATATTCTGAACAAGTCTTACTAGAATTACTGATTTTGTTGGGAAAAAGTATACAAATCCATCAGATAATGACCTGTGTGTAGGGGTTAAAGGTTGTCCGATTACAATCACTCCAGGAGAGGCAGGCATCAAGACACAATGCTGCAGGAGATCACAGAACTCTTGTGGAAATGGCTAAGGAGGAGGAAGTCTTGCATTGTCCAACATCAGTGTTCATCAAATCCACAGCAAATAAATACAAAATAGAAAACACCGTAAAGAAGACTTGAAGTCTGAATAGACGAATAAAGTAAAGGAAATGGAGCATTTTTGGACTGACTGACTTGTTGAGGTGAGATAGATGTGTTACCAGTCGCTACATCTGATGGTTCATTTACTTTTTCCAACAAAATGCCATGAAAGTTGAAACGACAGGGACATAACATCATTTAAGTGAAGGCCGGGGTCTCTTTTTAGTGAATTAAAAAAACCCACAAACATTCTCAGGAGAGAGGATATGCTGCATCATACTGCATCTTTACTGTTGTTGGAGGGAATACATAAAAACATCAAATACATATTCTATACCAACTATTACACATTACTCGCACAACAGCACAATTCCTTTGGGAGTAAATCTGTCATTTCAATTTCAATATGCATGTATTATTAGATAAGGGAAACCTAAGTTTCCTTGTTAAAATGATTCCATGCATAACAATTTGTCCAGCTCCTGTTCAGTTGTCTTTAAGGTGGCAATGACGGGACCATTTATAGTATATAAACACGATTTGATCAAAAAACAAGTGGAAATTAAATACATTATTATTTCCCTCCTCTCCCATGGGCTTTCAATAAATGAGTCTTCATTTGCCTGGGATTCAGATAGCTCTTTCCACAATAAGGGCAATTGCAAGACTTCCCAGCGTGGCTGTGTCGTCTGATGTGAACTCGCAGGTTGGTGGCTCGATTGAATCGCATCCCGCATTGAGTGCAGCTGAAGAGTTTCTCCCGCGTGTGGATGTTCTGATGCTGCCTGAAGTTGCTCATCCGAGCGAAGGCCTTGCCGCAGTGCGGACAGACGTGAGGTCGCTCTCCTGAGTGGTTTCGCTGGTGAACCTTGAGCTCGAAGTTGTACGCAAACGTCTGCTCGCACGTTGAACAGCTCAGAGGTTTCTTGCCCTTGTGGATCTGCGCATGAGCCTTGAGGTCGCATGCTCTCGCAAACATTTTCCCACATTGGAGGCAATGGTGGGGTCTTCCCTCGTGGATCTGTGCGGGCGTCCCATGTTTGTCCTGGGAGAAACACTTTGGGTATTGCGCGTGACTGACCGTTTTCTCACCTGGACAAACGTCATTGTGGGAAAAGCGGACAGAACTTTCTGAACCAGGATAACTTTGTTCATTTTCTGGTTTGACAAATGAATTTGACCTCTCTGGTACGCTAGATAGCATCAGCTCTGTCGTGCATAAATGATTATATTGTGCCCTAATACCTTGATGTGCCAATGTGTTCACTGAATAAGGTGTGAAATATGAGGTGGCGTCTGGCATGTCGAGAGAGTTTAGACCTGGAAAGCTTTCTACCTGTATCTCCTCCTGATCACAAGATCCTCTGAGCTCTCCCTGACTCGGATCAGACATTTCTGCGTGGCAACCGTCGTCTCTGTTGACGCTATCCCACACTGGAACCATCTCTTCCTCTTCCTTGACTGACAGAAGATCCAGCTCTGTCTCTGATTTTACTCTATCGTTTGGTGAAGACGATGGCAAATCCTCGTGCGCATCCTGAGCCGAAGGGCTATGTATCACTCTTGAGTGGTTTGAGTCCATTTCCTTATCAAGAGTAAAGTCCTTTTCGGATTGGTCTAAATCATTCCCTTTGGCTTTGAAGACACTGGTGGACTCGCTCTGGATTGCTGAATTTCCCAGAAGCCTCTGCAGAAAATCCTGAGGAATTGGTGCACTGCAGTTAGGTGTGATGATCTCTTTTGCACTATGCCTGTGTACATCGTTCTTCTCTTTAAAGTGCGAATTTGTTGTTGTTTGTTTGTTAGCCTCCAGGCGTTGTCTTGTACTCCACATTTCTTCTGTCAATGTAGGCTGATTGGTTGACTGATCTCTCAGGCTTAGGCCTAAACAAAGGGCATTGGCTCCTGCACCAGAAGAACAGACACAAAATTAAAGAACAGCACAAAAAGTATTTGATAATATGAAGAACATATATCTGATTTTCTTAACAATTTATTAATCAATTAAAGAATACTGTTATTTATTTATTTTTGAAAGACTGTCTTTATACATGTCTAGTAAATACAGTCTTTTCTGTCATCCTGCAGGTTAAGAAAGAATTTTGCAACTCAGGACGAAAATCTTCTCTTAAACATCTTGTGATAATCTCAAATACAAAAGTGTTGGAAAAAAGTATTACAGTACACACACTGTTATATATATGAATTATTTATTAAATATTTATATGTACACATGTATATGAATGTGTATGTGGGTGACGTGTGTATATATATCTGTGTGTGTGCGTGCATACATGCACAATTTGGTCAAGTTTTCGATATGTTGTAACCAGCGATATTTCAATATTATTTATAAACTATTCGAATTTATTCTGAATTTGCTTTTTTTATATTTTAGTTTTAGTTTTTCACTTTAAACAATTTTAATTTTAGAGAATAAATAGTAATTTATTACTTCAGCTTATACTTTATTTCTATCAATAAAAACCTGTTTGCCTTCAGCCCGAGATGGGCTCCGGCCCTCCCACGACCATTCAGAGGATAATCAGTATGGCAAATGCATGGATAATGAGTGGTTTTGTAATAGTTTTGAATTAACAACCACGACACTAGTTGTAACTCACCTCTGACTGTCTCTGCAGGCTGGCTCTCATCTCTGCTGCTGGAATCTCCTGTTCGGCCGCAGTCAGAGCACTGTATCTTCCTCCCCCGTTCCCATTCCCTCTCCTTCTCCCTCAGTTTACTCTCAGACAACTGCAGCCTTCGTTTCAATGCTTCCACCTCTTGTTTACGATGACCCACTTCCTCGAGGAAGCTGTCTTCCACCAGCCTAGTTATTTCAAACATGGCTGATTTGAGGACGGTCTCCATGACAACGGAGAGCTGAGACTGGAATGTGAGGAAAAGGGCTTCCGACATCGCCCTGCTGTCGTCTTGATGCAATGAAAATAATCACCCTGAAAAGACATAAAAAGACATAAACACTTATAAAAATGTGCTATATTAGCAATCATGACCAGCTAAAAAGCATGTCTGCGTGTTAGAAAACAAAAAATGTTCCTCTCCCGTTTCTGTCACCAGGTGGGCGATTTGTTATTGTTGTTTATGCAGCCACGTGCATGATACAGCATACAATCACATTATTAAGGCAATACTACCAATACTATGTTATTAGAAATTCGTGTATATTTGTATATGATTATATTCACTTGGCTTTCTACATAAATTAAGCTCGCTACTCACCCTCTCTTCGGGCCTTTTGTGTAAAAAGTAAAAGAAATGAACTGGACAAAGGAAAATAATAACAGTCACACTATTCGGGAGTTAAATACCTTATAAAAAGGATCCTCGCACAGCGGATTTCTCAGAGGAAACCGCGAAATAAGGTGAATAGATACGTTATTACAGCAGTAATATCACCGTTAGTTGACAGTCGTCTTTTAAGCGGATGCAGAAAATGTTGAAGGTTTCCTGTTACTGCCCTCCAGTGGACTGGAAGATACCCTTCATCCTATACTGAGGGAACCACATTTATTTTTGTGTAAAATTGTATGGCCCGGTTTCACAGACAGGGCTTGGATTAAGCCAGAATTAGACCTGCTAGTTCAATTAGGACATGAGCTTTTAACGTACCTTAGAAAAACACGATACTGGTGTGCCTCTTGAGACACAGCAATGGCACTGAGTTGACACAGGCTATTTTAAAGGAGTGATGATATGAGAAACTAAATTCGCCTTGATCTTTTGGCATTTAAGAGGTCAGTGCAAGACAAGTAGCTTTGAGCTAAAACAGTAGCTCAAATTTGATTTGTCTAAGACTTTTCTGTAAAACTAGTGGCAAACTCTAATATTATACTATGATTATTTTATGATTAGCTACCAGCTGTAAGAAATTTTATTGGCTCTTCATTAAAAGCCATTATTCTATTTTAGTCTAGGCTACTGTAATTCAAGTCACCAAAATTGACCGTTTTCATTTTTATGGAATATTGCAGTATTTATTGGAAATTATAAACCGACCAAAACATGTTTGTTTTAAAATAAAATTACTGTACTATACAGTATATATTTGGTAACGCTTCCTTTTACAGTACAGTACTTACAGGGTAGCCTTCTTACAGTGTACTTACCTAGAAAGTACTGACTAATATAAGGTAAGTACATGGAACAGGGTTAGGTTTAGAGGTAGGTTCAGGGTTAGTACTGGTTTTTATCCAGTAATTGTAGTTACTAAAATAAGTACATAGTATTTACATGGGTAACTGGAATGCGATTTTCTCATTTTTTTTGGTTTGTTCCAACGGTCAGACATGTATCATTGATTCCAGAAAAAAAAAAAAAAGATTTTTAAACATTCGTCCTAGTTGCAGACTGATCTCATGAAGTAGCGTGTGTATGACACGCCAATTCGTATTTCCATTTTTGGCATGCTATCAAGACGCATAATCGCTTTTCAGCGTGTTTATGAACGCCGTTGACTTAACGTTATTACTGTATATAAATATATGACTTACCTCAACCCCGTCCCTAAACCTACCCGTCACTGGGGTTAATGGCATTTATGACTGTTCCCTTATCATCCTAGTAAAAAAAAAGATCGCTCCCCAGATGTAGATCTACATTTTGGAATCACGGAATCGGAATGACGCAGACGTTAATGGCGTAGACATACACGCATACACGCGGATAGCTCAAAATGCGTAGAGATAACACGCCACTTGACTCGAAAGTGGCGTGTATGTTTACGCAAAAGTCATGATGTCATGTTGCTAGTTCAGATTTCATTCGTGTGAACATCATACACAGCACAAAAGTCCGCCCACCATCAATTAATTCGAAGTAAAGGCAGAGATAGCAGCGTTACCTAGCTACTTCCTATGACAACACCCCTGTTCCAAGATGGCGGCGGTTTTGATGCATGCTTAGAACCCCAAGGTGACATGAAAGTTTATGTGGTGGCCATAGCTGCGTTTACAAAACCCGCAACTGGCCAGTCACTGGGGAAAAATGATCTGGTCATCCACTTCCTAAAAGGAGCTAAGAGGCTATATCCTCCCAGACCCCCCTCAATCCCCATCTGGGACCTTTCCACGGTTCTGGAAGCCATGAAAGGTGCCCCGCTTGAGCCAATCCATCTGTCGGACATGAAACACCTGTCGTTCAAGAAAGTGTGGCAGGCTTTCGCTTTAGTAAAGCGCATTGGGGATTTGCAAGCACTCTCAGTGAGCGCGAAGTGTTTGGAATTTGAGCCAAATGACTCGAAAGTCATACTCAAACCAAGACACGGATATGTGCCTAAATCCCTCAACACACCGTTCAGGGCCCAGGTTGTTTCCCTGTCTGCCCTACCGGTTCATAACGAGGAGATGGATGCAAGCTTCCTTTGCCCAGTCAGGGCATTAAGAGTTTATTTGTCTCGCTCGTCCATTTTCAGACAGACTGAGCAGCTTTTTGTTTCATTCAGCAGTCGTGCTAAGGGCCGCGTCGAAACAGAGCGCTGACATTCATGTCGAAAAGGGCCTTAAGTGCCCTTTAGGTGTTAGAGCGCTTCGGTGCAGAATACTAAAATAGCTTGAGCACAGCTCGCTGACGATAAAATTACCCTATGGGCTCATACTGTAACGTAAGACTCATACTGTTACACAGTTTAGGTTCAACGTTTTCACCCTGACTGTGTGAAATACTGTGACAGTGATTAGCTCCTTTGGGATTCTAACTTATTGGGAATGACGCTGCTAGACTCTCTTCTCAGATTCTCTGTGAGCCCCGGGCATCTGCCATTGGATCGTCCCCAAAAGGCCTCTCTCGATAGGCTGCTGCAGTTGCCCGGTAACCCAATGCACAGAATGATGGTGTGCATTGGGACATCAGAATAAAAATATTGATGATTCTGAAGTTGAAAATACAGAATCATTTTAGATGAACATGCTTACACTCTGTCACTGGCTAGATGCATTTGCTGGTAACAGAGAAGACATTTGGCATTATCTGGACCCACAAATATTCCCCCATTGTATTATTATACATTTTATTCAACATTGTGTGTATCATAGTTTAATGTAGTACCGACACTAAAACTCTGTAAAATTTAATTTTTCCTCACATAGAAATATTAATTTTAGGTGAATTATACACAATACATACTGCTGCATTTTAGTATTGTGATATATTGTTAGACCTCTATGATAAAAGACTATTCCGTCATGGATAATTTATAGATTGTATGTTTGTTTTTGAATTTCCCATTCATTTCCTATGGTGGTAATTTTGTATCACAAGTGTGACTATTTTTGTAAAGAATGTTCAGACTTTTCTAATCATTTAAATTTTTCCTTTCTTTTTGTTGTTCATATAGCAAGCGTCACAAAGTTCACCAGGTTTTGTACCTGTAACGGTCACCAGCTGGAGTGCCTTTGAGAGCCACCACATCAGACTATTATCATTCCTTGAGAAACTACATTTCCCATAACGCATTGCCAGAAATCGTTGTTAGGATATTTTCTAAAACATAGATAATGTAGTGTAGTGTATCAGTTTTACTTCTGTTTAGAAACAGTATAAAGTGCCACATCTTTGCCCTACACAGGCCTAAAGTTTTGTTTCATCATGTGCTGTAATCACAGATTATTACTTTAAAGTACATTAGGATGGGAAAATGTGTCAATTATAATAAAATAAATAAATAAAATAAATTAAAAAATGAGAACACCACATGTACATACTGTATGTTAGTACTCTACCAAAGAGCTGGATAACTATTTAATTTTGTTGACAAACATTACAAAACAACATATATATGCATAAATAGAGACATGAACTTCCTACACTTTAGCCATTTGGTCCATTTGAAATGTAATATCATTATTCAAATTTGTCATTTTCACAGAGAAAAAAAGAAATTTGAATTACAGTCATTGAGCTGTAATGTACATGGCTCACTGTGGTGTACCTGGATCACCAATAGTCTGAGTTTAATCAGTGTATAATTGAACAGTGTGTGGCATTTAATCAGCAAAAGATATTAAACTAAAAACAGATGGGATGGTATGCGTATGTTCCAGCTATACTGTCACTCTTTGTTTACACTAAAGAATACTGAACCTATACCACATCACTACATTTTTAAATCTTCATCTGAAAACCCCTGCATAGGTTTGGACCTAAAACATCGGCATTGACATCTAAATGTGAACATGTAACCCACATGTAATCAAGTTCAGCAAAGTTTACTGGCTATCTTGTAAAAAAAACACAGTAATGCTGTTGCAATAGTGAGTATATGCACCATTTGAAAGAGCTATGCTACACATCTGAATATACAAACAAATCAAAGGGATATGATTTAACATTGAGTAGTTGAATTTAATTCATCTTATTCAAGGCTTGTAAAACTCCCATTTGAAATGAATTAAACACTTTAAAGAAACAGAGAAAATTTCCAAAGCATGGATGAAACGGTCCGAGTCATATTTCACCCCAAAATCAAAAGAAAAAAGAATAAATAAAAATCAATACCTTTTGCATTTATAGCAAAAGTCTATTAATAAGGAAAAAAAGTTTTTATTTTACTTATATTAAAATGAGATTTATTCCTGTGACAACGATCATTACTCCAGTGTCACATGATTCTTCAGAAATCATTCTAATATGCTGATTTGCAGCTCAAGAAACATTATTTTTATTGTCATGTTGAATATAGTTGTGCTGTTTAAAATTTTTGTGGAAACCATGATATATTGTTTTATTCTTTGAATATAAAACAGGAATGAAACAGAAAACATTATAAATGTCTTTACTGTCACGTTTGATCAATTTAAAGAATCCATGCTTAAAAAAAAGTATTAATTTCTTTAAAAAAATATATCTTACTGACCCAATTCTTACCCAATCTTCTGAACGGTTGTGTATATACATACCCAATTAAAATATGAATGTACATGTGCACCATTCTAAGTATATTCCATGGTTATATTTTGCTGAATTGAATTTATACTGAAATTAAAAATAATGAATAACAATCTTAAAGGTTTTTCAGGTTTTTACAGAAAATATAATTGCATAAATGTTCTTTTGATCTCAGGGTGAAACAAAACATTCATTTAGTTGGACATTTATTTGTGAGACAAACTCACCTACTTCAATAGCCTGTAACATCAAGAGGGAGTGGAAAAGTCCTCTGCTTTTTATATAATATGATACAATCTGCATCTTCCCCTGAGCGATCCAGTCACATCACTGCAAAATAAATTTTTCAGAACAATGTTTAAAAAGTTAGATGTAGTACAGCATTCAAAAAGACGCATGATATTAAAAAAATAATTTGAGCCAGCCAGCGAAACAGCATGTAACAGCACAGATTCGACCACTATTAAAGCTCCACGCCTCATCATGTACTGGACTGTGAGAGTTCAGAGTGAATTCTCTGATGTCTCTTCAAGTTGCATTTCTGGGTAAACCTTTTCCCACAGTCTGAGCAGATGTAAGGTCTCTCGCCAGTGTGAACCCTGCGGTGTGCTTTCAGGTTACTCAGTTTGGTGAAACTCCGTCCACAGATGGTACAGCAGAACTGCCTGTCTCCTGAGTGAATCTGTTGGTGAGCTCTGAGGTGACACAGATGAGAGAAGCCTTTCCCACACTGGTTGCAATTGTGCGTTGTCCTTGCCGAATGGTGGCGCGTGTCCCCTTGAACCCTCACACTGACCATAGGCGGCAGACTTCTTCCTGGATGCACGGTGCTGAAACTTCTTTCCCCTGTAGCGGCTCCTTCAGGATACTGACGGACTTGAGAGGGTTTTGGAGTAGGAAGGCCTTTGGAGATGGATTGTGCTCGGTTAACATCACTGGCGCTGTGATCTGACACAACCGCGTTGGGATGTAAAACAACTTTCGTGTTCTTCCTAACGGGTGATCTGAGATGCTGCATGGCTTGTGGAGCAAGGCTCTGAACCTTGACGGGAGGCGTGGGATAAGAGACTTGCTTTTGTACTTGAGGATGTCCAGGCTGAAGGTCCAACGGCGTCTTCTTAGCACTGTTGCGAGCAGAAACCATCTGAGGCCCGATTCTCTCCATTTCCTCCCAGTCTGGTGGAAGCATCACTATAACTTCCTGTTTGATAGAGGCTGAGTCTATGCTGCTTACCTGGGGTCTCAAACCCGGAGACTCTGAAGATACGGAGGTCCTGACTAGCTCTGGCTGTGAAACAGATGACCGTGCTGAAGGGTCTGTTTCAGAGTCAAACCATTTTTGGGGGGTTCTGTGTCTGACCTCATCCTCATCCCCCGGTTTTTCGGTGCAGGACGGTCCACCTGGTTTGTGGTCAGAATCTGTGTTGCGGAGTCCGTTGGTCTCTTCCACACAGCTCTGAGGATCTTTTTGTTTGTGTATTTGAGAGTGTATTACTAGATAAGCTTGCGTGTCTCTAGGCTCTGTCGTTTCCTCTTTCACTTCTACTCCAGGATTATGCTCACCCACTTGAACAGCCTGTCATGGACAAAGTGTTCATGAATTAGAAACCGCTCAAAAATGAAAGTAACATCTTCGAAAACTGCAGTATTTGGACACTTAAAATCTGTGAATTTTATTGCATTACAAAACCAAATGGCATGTGCAAACAAATGCCTTTCTCAGTACATTTTAGAGAACGTACACTGGTGGTCAAAAGTTTGGAATAATTAAGATTTTATTGAATTATGCTCAGCAAGGCTGCATTTATATGATTGTGATATGTTAATATGTTATTCCAATTTAAAATAGCATTTTTCTATTTTAATAAAATGTAATTTAATCCAGTGATGGAAAAAGATGAATTTTCATCATCATTACTTACTATTAGTAATGATGAGTCACATGTGTCACATGTGAAATCATTCTAATATGCTGATTTGGTCTTTAAGAAACATTTGTGCTGCAAAAAAACAGTTGTGCTGCATTACATTTGTGGAAATGATTATACTTTTTTGAGGATTCTTTGTCAGATAGAAAGTTTAAAGTTTTTTTTTGGCATTTATTCAATTTATCAAAGCATTTAAAGCTTTTGTAACATTACAAATTATAAACATTATAAATAATAGTTTCTCGAGCACCAAATAAGCATAATAAAATGATATTTCTGAAGGATCATGTGACATAAATAGAGTATAAATAGAGTAATAGATAAATAGAGTAATGGCACTGAAAATTCAGTTCTGTCATAAAAGGAATAAATTATTTTTTAAATATATTAAAATAGAAAACAGTTATTTTCAAATGTAATAACATTTCACAACTTTACTGTTTTACTGTATTTGTGCCTTGGTGAGCAGAATATACGTCTTTAAAAAAAATAAAATAAAACATTAAAAAACTTAATTATTCCAATCCAAACTTTGTACAACCAGTGTAAGACATCAGTTTCCTCAAGTTCACTCTACTGTCCAGATACATTTTTGTCTTCTCTGCCACTACATATTACCATTAAAAAAATGGCATACACACATTATGTATCCTGTCCAGCGGTGCTGAAGGCTTCTCCTGATTTGCGCTTCCCTTGGGACTGCAACTCCAGCTACTGTCAGAAGCATTTTCCTGCTTAACAAGTGGATTGTCCAAACCTTAAAAACACACACACACACACACACACACACACACATTACATTTTTTTATAAGAATCATAAAGCATGGATAAATAATTTATTTTAAATACTGAAATATTCCATAAAAATAAAAATTAATTTCAATCTTTTTATCTAAGTTTATGGATATTCAACTATGAATGTTCTTTTTGTGGATCTGAAAATGAATCTGTGCTTCATTTGTTTTTAATGTCTCTTCACAGTATCATTATGGACAATGATTTCAGTTTTGAATTTTACATCCTGAAACTGTCTTATTTTAGATAACGCAGTGAAAATCCTGTAAATGCCCAGAAAAAGTCATATCCACAAATCTAAATTTACAGCTTCGAAACCAAATTTGATTGTCTTTTGCTCTAAATTAAAAACGTCTCGCTGATTCCCTATGTAAATTTAAAAGAAACAAAAAACAATGAAAACATCCCCGATATCAAATAAGATTATAAAGTCACATGTGAACAGAGATATTTATGTTTAAATTAGATGTGTCTATCCCCCCTACTTGAGTAAAAACGAAAGTAATGCACATTTATTTTCTTGCCTTTCTTTTTATTTCTTTTATTTTGTTTGCTTATTTAATAATTGTATGTATTTTCTGTTTAAATGTCAATTCTCTATGTCCCTTGAAAAAAAATAATTGTTCTACTCATTGTAAATTTCAAATATCAGTAAGATTTATGTTAATGGAATGAATGTTAATTGTTGTTACTTGCAAAATGTTAATAAAAAATAAATAAAAAAACAAGGAAGCCATTTTGTAATCATGTGACAGGAAAATCATGAAACACCCCTTGATCAGTGGTTCTCGATCAGGGTGACGCCTTAAAAGTATGTAAATAAATATATAAAAAATACGAAATATAATACCAGGAAATATGTCTGTAAACTGGAGGAAATTAATTTTGTACTTTAAAGTCATTTGTAAGTTAATTAAATTATTATTATTAAAAATGGCATAAACATTTCATATAATGATCCCAAAATACACACCATTCTTGTGTATAACTGGCATACATAACTGGTGAAAGTCCTTTGGGAAGTCAGATGTTTCTACTCACTGCTCTGTGTTTCGGGGCCTCTGTGTAGTACCCTCCTCCTGGACACTGCTGTCCGCCCACAGTCCATACACCTCACCCTCTTAAACCTCTCCCGTTCTCTCAGCTTGCCCTCCGAAACTGTCAGTCTCCGTTTTAACACCTCCACATCTCGCTTGCCTCGGTCCATCTGCTCCAAGAAGCTCTCCTCCACTAACCTGGTGATCTCGAACATGGTGGTCTTGAGAATATTTTCCATGACCGCAGACAGCTGAGTCTGGAAGGAGATGACCAGAGTGTCCGTCATCCTGTATCTGATCTACTCGAGCTTGTTCTTATAGAGAAGAATTGATTGCTGAATGCATAGACACAACAGTGATCATAACATTAATGACCACCCATGCTGACTTCCATCTCAAATGTTTTATTTCTCAAGTCCACAGTTTCAAAATGCACAGTAAATGTTGCACTTCACACTTTCACGAACAGGCAATCATCATAAAATCGTAAAAATCCCGAATATAAAAACCTCGCACTGTTAGCATCGAGCTCAGTAACGTTAACGTACATCTGATTGACAGACTATGAATCGCGAACCGAAATAACTACGTTAGCTATCCTTTGGCGCAAGGCGGAATGCGTCGCATCATGTCCAGCTGACTTTAGTACATTTTACATATTTTATTTTGTTAATGTATAAGTACTAGATGTTTGACTAATACTTCATTTCTGCATGTAAAGAGGAAGCGACGCTGAGAAAGAGAAAACGGACAATAATGTTGTTGTTAGTGACGTCACATATTGTACGGTGGCCTTGTTGGGCTAAAATTGGCAGTGAGGTATTGCACAAAAGCAAGATAAGGGATTAGGCTGGGATTTTAATCTACATATAAATTACTATGGAGATTCACACTTTGCAGCTAGCCTGCTCTTTTTCTTCTTACTTCATGGTTCTGCATTAAAATAATAGATATACTTATGCATACTGCTATTTTAGTTATTAAAAACTGCTGTTCATTTCACTGTCAGAGGTTTGATGAATATATTATTTGAGATTTAAATTATTTATTGGCATACAAGCAGTGAGGAAAGCATATTTTCCTGAGCAATTATAACTTTGCTGTCCACAAAAAATGCCAACACAATGCAAAAGAACTATACTACAATATGAAAAATATAGACTATGTGGGCTATATCTGCAAATATAGAGTAGAATTGTATAGTTGAATGAGAAAAAAAAATGTAGGCTATTTTATTGCAGTTGATGAGACAATAAGAAATGGCTCATTAAGTCATAAATGGGGTTTCATTTAAATCTGTAACAAGGTCAGTATGTAGTATATATAGACTAAAGATTTGTATTTCCTATTCACAATAGCTTGACCTTTGTTGGATAATGTAGTTGATGAGGAAGTTTTAATACTCAGATGAGCATTCAGGCATGAATGAGTCTTCAGAGATCGGGCAGACCCATTTGGAATCACTGGCTTCCCTTTATTTAAATCCAGGGCCAGCTCTTCTGCTGTGGTGAAGTCTTGGGTTGGAGGGCCACCCCCCATACCAGATATATGACATCTCATACATGCATTACTTATCAATATTTTATTCCATAATTCAATAGCCTGGTGTTGTTAATTATTCCTTACATGGGTTCTGAAGAGCCAGTAATATGTTTCATAATTAAGTGTTTAGACTAAACAGCTAAATCAACTGACAACCAAATGAATGTTTAAAATTATATTTGAAGGTGTAATGCTGAAGCAGAGAGCTGAACAAAGACCGACATTGCATGTGACATACATTGTGTATTCGAAACTATATTAAGCAAGTTTAAAATAAACTTTAATAAACTGAAATTATTCCACCTACATTTTCAAAATTAGCGTTGTACACACAATAAGATTCTTAAGATCATGAAAGTGACAATGCCTTACCACTCTGCATAGAAAATACCATAGACAGTAAAACAAATGGACACAGCGACCCCATAGACTTGAATGGAGAAAAGACCTCTAGTAGCTGTGACAAGAGGAATCTGAATCATTCCCTTCCGAATATTGCAGAGACGAAGCACGAGTAGGAGCTGTCCATAAGCTAGAAGTAGGATCAACTTTATGACTCTCTATGGGCCTACAAGTCCCCCCCGATTGGCTTGAGCTTTTCCTTGTGTGACAGAGAGTCATGTCTTATGGCGCAATCATTAGCCATTTTTACAAAAACTGCTTCTATAGGGCCATGACATAAGACACAAGGTAATGAAGCCTTTTATACATTGTTGTTTCTTTACAAATAAACAGTGGAAAAAATGGAGTCTTTAAACGCCTCCGATTTAAAGTTATTAGCTGTCAAAGTGACACCAAAACGAATGGGAGTCAATGGAATGCTAACAGCAGGTGAAGGCTTGCTAGCCAATGGCGGCCCCCAGGCAGACTTCAGTTTCCGGCCGGTGAATTACCCCCTTAGGAAAATTCCATATTTACATCAGATGCAAAAATGGCCACATCAACCACAATGTTACATATATTCTGTCATCGTTTACCTCAAAAGCGCATGAATTTATTTCTTCTGCTCAGACTCGGATACCTTTATTAGTCCCCAAGGGGCAATTCAGTTTCACAGCCAACACTAAACACAAAATAAGATATCTAGCAGAATGCTGGAAACCAAACAGATTATACGGACAAAAGAAATTCTCGAAATATATTTGTTATGTTGCACAGAAAAAGTCTTACAGGTTTTAAATGACACAAGGGTGAGTAAATGATGAATTTTAGGTGAACTATCCCTTTAAAGCTGGGCGCACATTTTTTGCTGTCGTACTAGCTTGCAGGCGATTTTTTTCTCTCTGTAAATATCGTTTGGAAATCGTTGATGCTTGTATGGTCGCGGCTCGCATTGTGAGAGGAAATACAAGCCAAGCCATGTCCCAATAACTTTAAAACATGTTTAAAAAAATCCACTGATTTCACTGGTCCAGTGAGTCCAGTTGAGCAGTGTCCTCTACAGCCAAATCATACACAACCACGTCAGATAGAATAGATTGATGAATATTATTATAGCCCAGTGGCTGCAACCCTTCAGTGTGTGCATACACTGACACACACGAATACTCTCTAGTTTTTTGTGTTGAGAGGAATGGCTGTGTTGTTTTCTCTGCTTTTCACAAAATCATTTGAACACTTCCCTTTGTATTCTCTTTCCTTTTTCAATACAAAGCTACAGCAGCAACATCGAAAGCTCCAATCTCCCAGACTGATCTCATGAAGTAGCGTGTGTATGACGCACCAATTCGTATTTCCATTTTTGGCGTGCTATCAAGACGCATAATCGCCTTTCAGCGTGTTTATGAACGCCGTTGACTTAACGTTATATAAATATATGACTTACCTCAACCCCGTCCCTAAACCTAACCGTCACTGGGGTTAATGGCATTTATGACTGTTCCCTTACCATCCTAGGTAAAAAAAAAAGATATGACTTACCTCAACCCCATCCCTAAACTTAACCGTCACTGGGGTTAATGACATTTATGACTGGAGATTTGACTGCGTGTTCAGACACGCGGAATGACGCGGACGTTAATGGCGTAGACATATACGCATACACGCGGATACACGCAGATAGCACAAAATACGTGGAGATGACACGCCACCTGACTCGAAAGTGGCGTATATGTTTACGCAAAAGTCATGATGTCATGTTGAATCTCCAATGCTTTTTACGCCATTATCAGGTTAACTGACTCATAATGTGTACAATATGTCTGCCCTTCTTTACAACAACAAAATTAATACAGAAAACACAATGACTACAACGAGAAGTTCTACAGTAACAGTGTAACATTTTATGGGAAACAAGTCCGGTCAGACTCAGGACGTCCAACAATTTAAAAGTCAAACCAACTCTGTAAGGTTGCAAGGTGAATTTTTTCGTCATTGGTTATTCGGGTCAGCACTATGTTTGCGATGATGTGACCTGAGATGGTCCATTCGTTTGAAGCTCAGTCCACAGATACCACAGCAGTACGGTCTTTCTCCTGTATGGGTGCGTTGATGGACTTTCAAGATGTCGGCCCGGGTAAAGCTCTTACTGCACAGAGTGCACTTGTGTGGTTTCTCCTGCGTGTGAATGCGTTGATGCAGCTTGAGATTCCACAGTCGGCTGAATTTGTTCCCACAAAGCGTGCAGGTGTAGGGTTTGTCTCCGCTCTGGCTGCATTTGTGTCTCCGCAGGTCACTGAAGGACGAGTAGCCTTTCCCACAGTGGCTGCACAAATGGAGACCGTCCCGCTGGTGGACACGCTGGTGGACTTTTAGGTTGCAGGCCTGAGTGAACTTCTTACCGCACTGGTTACAAGTATATCCAGCACTTGAAACGACTCGTTGGGAGGCTGGGTAGCCTTTCACAGAAGCCCTGCTGTCACCTGCTTGTCCAACATTAGACTTCAGAGAGTGGTTCGATGCATGTCCCTTATAAAGTGCACTGCTAGCTGTGTCCCCAGTGTAAAGTGAGTGTCCTCTATGTCCAGCACCATCTTCAATCCCACTGTGAACTTCCGTGAGGGCACTTGTGTCTTGTATGTGGCCATCTGCATTAATAAGTATACAGTCTCTATCCACGTCTTCTGTCTCGGGGTTGACTTGTTCAGGTAAAGGTGCTCTGTTTCCTCTTTTACTCCTAATAGAAGAGCTGTAACGTCTCCCACCTTCCTCGACCAGGTCTTTTTGGTCAGTCCCAACTGCAACTGATATTGCATGACCTAATGTGTCTTGAGTTTTTCCTCCAAGACTGTCCAGGTTTCCTATGTCCAGTTCATGTACACTGTAGCCCGCTAGCTCTTCTGCATCGTAATGTGTTCGGTATGGCAAGCCCTGAACGTCTACGATATTTGCGTAAGTTTCACTGTCAGCGGTCTGTTCAAGTCCGGAGCTCCAGTCTTCCTGAATCTGTTGCAGCTCTTGCTCACTGTAACTGTGAGCTGAGAAATCCATCCTCTCAGTTCCTGGAAAACCAAACATTGAAAGAAAAAGAAAAAAACATTGTAATCTTCAAATACAGTCTGATGTCAGAGGTTTGCACTTTGCAGTAATCAGATGTTTAAAGGGATAGTTCACCCAAACATTTTAATTCTGTCATCAATGACTCACTCTTATGTCGTTCCAAACCCATTAGACTTCTGTTTATCTTCAGAACACAAATTTTAATGAAATCTGAGAGATATCCGTCCCTCCATTTAAAGTCTATTCAGCCAAAAATTGACAGTTCAAAAACTATAAATAAATAAAATATATAAATGAATAAATAAATATAAAGAGATTGTGAAATAAATCCAAATGAATCGAGTGGTTTAATCCAAGTCTTCTGAAGAAACATGCTCACTTTATATGACAAACAGATTTAATTTAGGCTTTTTTTGCATAGAAACATTGATCAGTATGTGTACACAAAGCATTTAATATAGTAAACAGAAGCTCAAGCGTACAACCCACCTCATTGGTTCTTGTGAAAACTCAAACGTGCTGGTGAACCTCACTGTTACTCACGCGTTAAGCAAACATACTTCAGCTTCTATTTATCAAATTTGAGTGACCTATGTATGTTTGCTGATCAAAGTTTATATGTGAATAAAAGCCTGATTTAAATCTGTTTGTCATATTAAGCGTCACGATCATGTTTCTTCAGAAGACTTGGGTTAAACTGCTCGAATCATAAGCATTTATTTTATGATCTACTTATGAACCGTCAAGACATTTTTGAGTGAACAGACTTTCAAAGGAGGGACAGAAATCTCTCAAATTTGACTAAAAATATCTTCATTTGTGTTCCTGAACGAAAGCATTACAGGTTTGGAATGACATAAGAGATGACAGAATTTATCTCTTTAAATCACACCTTCAGTATTTAGTGTCCACCCATCCTGAAGCTCCTTATTATCAGCAGTGGCATAGAGGGCCTCCTCCTTCAACTCGCAGTCCAGTTTCCTGTCCTCTGTACCAGCTGACTACAGAGAACACAAAGACAGAACATGGAAAGAATGTTAAAGTTGTGGTGAAAAAGAGGTAGCGACAGATCTTTTCTTCCATGTTGTGATGTGCATTGGTCAATAACATGCACTTACTAAATAATAGAGTGAATTTTCTGTGTCTCAGACACAGCCATTGTGACACACAGCTGTACAAGCAACTTATCAAGGTTAGTAAAGTGGTTTATCCATTCAGCTACTCACCTCTGTAGTGTTACTGGGTCTGGTTTGATCTTCTAATCTCTCTTTTCCCAAATGTGTGTCAGTCTCCAACTCACAGCTTCCCCAGTTCCCAACCGGAACTCTCTCCTGTTTGAGGCTGCGTTCATTTTCTACATGTGGTCATCAAGGGTGAAAGCAACTGTGAGGGCATTGATTACACAGTCCTTTAATTGTCTTTAAAGGGATGGAAGAAAAATGTAATATGGTCTGGAATGCCATGATGGTATATAAACTATTCCTTTATATTATGCTGCAGCTCAATTTGACAACTTGGATCTTTGAGAGGAAACCAATTTTCCTTGAAGATGTCATTCATTTAGTCTCAGGAACATGCCTGCAATTTGTTTTGGAATGTGTGTACAACATTTCTATAAGTATTATCATGTTTTCAATTAAAAGGCAGCAGCACAGACCCTCTAACGGTATTTGCATGTATGCACGTGCAAGAACTTCTTCTACATTGAAGGTGTACACTTTTATCAGTTCATGCATGTTCTGTTCAATGGGAATCGAACCCATGATCTTGGCGCAGCTAGGACCTTTACTGCTCGACTTATTATGTAAAAAAAAAAAAAAAAAAAAAGTTAAAAAAAAAACATTTTTGGAATGATTAAATAGTTACAATGCTGTTTAAAATACTGAGCTTTTGGATTTTTTTTTTTTTTTAAAGTTGCCAAATTCAGATTTAAAAATCACCTCGTCACGTTTATTGTTTCGTATTGTGTGATAATAAAAATTGATGTTAAAGGTTTGATGTTTTTGTCTGATGTTTTTTTTTTTCCCCATCGTGTGATTTTTGGTCAATTGTACTGAATCCATTTTGGGTCACTTTGACCACCACCTCTCACCCAGATTTATGTTTAACCTCGGTTAAGTGTCCAGTTTGTCAAAATGCATGAATCAGAAACACTTCACAATAAATTCCTGTTCTGTTCTAATTAAGTATATGATATTCCAACGGATTATAAAGTCATATTTCTTTTTTGTAGAACATTGCAAAGAGTAACAACACGGAGCAATGAACAAACCTGATTGTGGTGGTAACAATTCTTCTCTTTCACTGTCACACACACGAGCTTTGTCACCACACTCTGCACACCTCAGGACGCGCATCTCCTGGTTTTTCCTTCTGCACTCGCTCCACTGCAGCCTCTTCTTCAGAGCCTCCACCTGCTCGCGACTGCGGGACACTTCCTTCACGAAACTGTCCTCCACGAGCCGGGTGATCTCAAACATGGCAGCTTTGAAAACGGTCTCCATGACCCCGGATAGCTGTGACTGAAACGAGTGTAGAGCTTCGGACATAATGACGAGGGTTTGGATGTAAAAACCCAATGGAGAAACCTTGTCTAGCTACTTCCGGTGATTATAAACAAACCAACAATGTATCCTTCAGCTTTTCATTAGACTTTTCAATATCGTTGATGTGCAACCGTTTCACTGTGTTTATTGAACCTCTGTTCTAGTGCTAGCTACTGTTTACGCAAACTATCGTTTATTGCACTCTCATTCGTCTCACAATTAAACATTGTTATATAAACGATACGCTGAGAATCAATGCTGATCCAGCTAGGAACATCGTCCAACAGTGTGCAAATGACCGGAAGTACTTCTTAAACCAAACATACAGCAGGAAGTGGGGGCGGGGACGGGGTAATGGCATAGATATCCAAAATAAAGGCTAGACGTCTTATGGCGAAGTCGTCCCATCACCGGTGGCCATCTTGTCACAGGCAAGCTTTCTGGTGGGCTCTATGGCATAGACATCTATATCTATGCTCTGTGGTACCTGATGTAAGATGAGGGATCAGCACGAACAAAAATACCGTTATCTCGTTGAAATCTTGACGGATTACGGTTTGGTTTCTTACAAAAGTTATTAACGTGGCTATAATTATGGATGATTATTTATTTATACAGTTATTATACATAAGTATGCAGTGTCATAACTACATCTCTGACGTTTATAAAAAAACAAACTGTTTGAAAATCGTTAGAAAATTTAGCAAGTTTTTGGTTAAGTACATGCACCACTAAAACACAATGTTCCGAGTGAGCGAGCTGCCTGTGACAAGATGGCCGCCAGGTGCGGACGTCGACCTCCATTTGCCAACAACGCGGAGAAATCTAGCCTTTAATGTGGAATCTATGGGAATGGGTAGCTTTAAAGGGGCAGTACCATCCAAACGAAAATTTAAGAAAGTTAAAAAGTTTACTCATCGTTTACTGTGTAATTTTACTCAAAATCATGTACTCATCTTCATGTTGTTGCAAACCTGCGTGAATTGCTTCTGTGCGACAGAAAATGTTTGTCAGAATGACAGTCCCAGTCACCATTCGCCTTCACTTAGCCTACATCGTTTGACTTATAATGAAATTCAAACGACTCAGGCAAAGTGGTCGCATTAAAAACTGTATACACCTTTTGTATGCCAGGGTCGGCCTTTCTTTGTAAAATAAAACCATATTGTAACTCAGTGCTCAAATAAAAAAATCACCATATCACCATTTGCTGACCTCTTTGCTTTTGTTGGTCTGTGCTGAGCTGCTGTAGACTGTTTTAAAAAAGCCCATAAAGCTGTTATCAATGCATTGCCTACTTCTGAGATCGTTTAAAGTTTAGAATGTTGCATGTTTTTTTTTTACCATGCTATCACTTAATTTAGACCATCCCATTGTAGTTAAGAAATTAATTTCTATATTTTCAAAAACTATAGCAGAAACACGCGGGCCGGTACTCGGGGACTGACATTGCCCGTCCCTGCCAGAAGAACAATTTTGGGTTCCCCAAAAAACATTTTTAGTGAATAGTTCTTAATAAAAAACAATATATTTATCAAATACAGATACTTTACTTTACAGATACTTCCACCTGAATTATGGAGTAGGCCTGCCATTCTGTGGCAATGGTTCTTAACCAGGCTGCCTCAGCAAACTTCCAGGGGGCCCAAATAAGTCTTAAAATCATTTAAATGGGTAATACTTTAGAATACGGTTCCATGTACTTATATTGATTGACACAATCTTATAATGCTAAAAAATCAGATGCACACTCACTTATGTTCAAATATGCTATTTTAAAAAGCCTCAAATTCACTTGACACTTCATTTCAAGTTTGTATAGGATAGTAACAAGAATTTAATAGTAGGCTAATGCATTATTGATTGATTCATAGATGTGACCACTTAAGATCTTTGGAAAAATGCATTCACAAATAATGCATACGTTTTGCTTCGCTTTCTTTTGACGAAATCTACATACAGTGTTCAGTGCTTCAGAATGTCACAGTGTTGTTTAAAAAGCAGACCGCAGACCTTGTCTGCAGTCTATTAATAAAAGTTTTTAATATTCAGTGCGGAAGTCTACCGCCCTCCCATGGACGTGTAATTCTCGTTGTTGATTCTGTCAAAGAGACTGAAATAACGTCTGCTCCATAAAAATAATAGTCCGAATCGCGCCATGCCTGAGGCGAGCCCTGAAGATGATGACGGGTTTCAGACCCAGTTCACACACATTATGGAAACAATATTACTGACTGCTGTCAGGGAAGCGACAAAACTTTATGAGGGCACTTTGAAGCGCTTGAAAGCGGAATTGGTGCAGCTGAAACAAGAGAATGTCAAAACGAGGACAGGTGATTCATCCAGCCAAGACACAAAGAAATTCACTGAATATGGGAGTCAGAGGAATGCAAATGTCCCTAAACATCGTGATATTGGCGTGCAGTGCGGTAGGTCTTTTTCTTGTAACGATGTGTGCTGTTATGGCGTTCAATAAACACTTCCTGGAAAAGTATAACGACTTTTAACGGCTTAGATGAAGTCAGGTAAATGCATAAAAGCCAGAATTTCTTACCTTTTTTTAACTCTACGTTTATTATATTATATAATCATCTGTAATGTATGTCCTGCTAAAAAAAATCTAGAAGTAAAAAACTAGACTAAGATAGTTTGTTTGACTGTGTGGTTTTGTGCACTTTTCTATGGGGTTTTCTTCAAAGGGGTTAACTACAGTTTCAAAAAAAAATATTTTGTGCTGGTCTTATTTCTCATTTTCATTTGTTAGAAAAGCCCATTTTGGTTGACCAGGGATGCAGCCCTCCTCAGTTTATAGGGCAACATCTTAGTGTGGGAGACATTACAAGTGATAAACTCACAGATCTTTGTGCCAGTGAGGATGGGAGACAGCTTGCATTGCTCCTCATCAAACAAGAGGTAAGAAACGATAGACTAGTTTACACTGGTTCTCGTTCCCTTCCTTCCTCCCACTTTTCTGTTTTGCATGTCAAATACAGACTGAGGTCATATCCTGAGGACTTAAACTCTGTAGAGTTTGATTAAAAATATCCAAATGTTATGTGAGGAGGAGAGACATTTTTTGTCACTTAGAGTTTAGTTTCATTTCTAAATCTTGTTCATATTTGATCTGTAGAAAGTGAATAATATTTTAATGCTGGCCTTTTTATGCATTATGATTTTATGTTCTGTGTCTTCAGCCTCATGAGACTAAATGCGACAACTACGCACCAGGATACTTTCTGCTGAAGCAAGAAGGTGCTGAGCCGATACTGGTGCGCAGAGAGCCAAATAAGGACACCGTGGAAAGGGGTAAAAGAGTCATTCAAAATAGAACAGATAAAAGTACAAAGAAAAGATTTTTACATTTTTCACTGACCAACCTAAATATATTTTGTAAATATAAACACTCTGTTCCAAATATCAAGAGAGAATTGTCAAACAATTCAAAAATCACATTTTTAAACGCAAGATTGCGAAGAATTTACCATTTACCTTCTACGAATATTAAATCACACATAATATTGTGAAAAGATTCAGGGAATGTCAGTAAATGTTGGGCAAAGCAAATAAACCTCTTTTGAATGTGCATGACTTTTGAGGCCTCAGATGGCACTGCATGAGAAATCGTCATGTGTTAAATATAGCCACATGTGCTCGGGTGTACTTTGGAAAACCATTGTCACTTAACAGTCTGCATCAAGAAATGCCACTTGAATCTCTGTTACACAGGGAGAAAGCTATACATCAGTTCTTTGCAGAGATGCTGCCGAGTTCCCTTGGCCCAAGCTCATCTCAGATAGTCTAAAACACAGTGGAAATGTGTCCTGTGGTCAGATAGTCCATGCTTCAGCTTGTTTTGGGGAAAAACAGATATCAAGTTCTCAGTCCCAAAGATAAAAGGGACCATCCAAACTTTCATCAGCAACAGGTTAAAAAATTGCAGGTACAAAAATTCCACTTGGACAACTTCAACAATTAATATCCTTAATTCCCAAACATTTAAAAAGTGTAATTAAAAGAAAAGGTGATGTTGACGCTTTGCCAAGAATAATATTTACATAATTTTTGAAATTGACATTTTTGTTTTTAAGTTTAAAAACAATTGGTGCCTAGACAAATGTAAACTTAATATTTAAAAATGTGAATGAAATCACCCCATCCCACCCCAAGCACTCAACTCAAATATTTCACTAAAGTATCTGAGAATTCAAGAATTCACACAGTCCAAATAGCCAAAATATTACATCACAAATTTGTTAATACATTTTGTTCTTCTTAAAGTTAATTTCTTACATCTTAACCTCTCTGTATTCACAGTTGTGATCCCACCATCATTTCAAACAATAACCAGGCATCACAGCAACATTAGAGAAAAGTCTCCACCATCAGTGATTCCTTCCTCCTGTAGTCGTAGAGTGGATTCCTGTAGTAACAAACCTAATCAGATTATACAATCCATCCAAGGTACATCTAAAAGAACATTAGAAATCAATGAAGACGTGTCTTCCCAAACCAAAAGACAAAATGTCAGTGCACCAGCACAGACATCCTCTACTTCTGTACTTGCTAATTCAGCCCCGACTCCTGCTCCTACTGTTAACGTGTCTGTGCCAATGATCGAGCTGTCTGGTGCTCCATCAATTCCTCAAGTCAAGTCAATGGCATCATCAGTTCACCGACGCCCAAACCCAAATCCTCAAACATCTTACCAGACAGTAGTCCCTCAGAAAGTGGGGTCAAATATCTGTCATCCACTTCAAAACACGTTTATTTCCCCTGTTCCTCCAAACCAAGTCTTGCCTCATTCCTCCAAACAATGGCCTCAGGCATTGGTTAAAAATACAGAAAAAAGTATTTCAACCATTTCCTTGCTAAACCAAGCCACTGAACCATTAACCCAATCTCAGCTTATACCATTATTTCCACCACAAACCATCAAAACACCAGACCAGGAGGTTCCCCCACAAGTACATGCTGCCATGCCATCAGGCCATATTTCTGTCTCACCAAATACACCTTCAGTAGTTCAGGATCGGATTCTCTCAGCCAGCCTTGTTCCACCTCAAACCAAAGTTTTTGCATCTCTACAAGAAATACCAGCACATTCTGCGACTTCAAGATCATCATTCCAGTTCCCTTTGGTGCTCCCACATAATCCGACTCAACCGACACCACCTTCTTACCTTCCAACACCCATTCCATTTACTTCTCCTCTCCTTCCGGTTAATGCAATTCAGGGATCTGTCTCCCTAAACCCACCTCAACCTCCACCTCCACTTAAACATTCTCAATATCCAATCCAATCCAACCAGTTCTCCTGTTCTTCAGAACAGATGTTTCCTCCACCCGACAATACACCAAGTTTGCTTGAATCTCTTGAAACTTTACATTTGCACTCGTCCATTGTGATGACTCCACAAGAGGCCCCGGAGGAGGCACCCATGAACCATTTTCCACCATCTGGGCAGCTTGCGCCTCTGCTGACACTTAAGGAGCAACAAGCTGCCGCTTCCGCTAATGTTGTTTTAGACCGAGTGCCAAGTCTATCTTCAGAGACATCTGTGTCCCCAGTGGACAACTTTGAAGGAGACGTACCACCTTCTCCATGTTTCAGTGCAGAAACCACAGATATAAATGATAAAGACTTGTCGGATGATGAAGACACTCCCACACTCCAGTCTAGACTGAGAAAACAGAGAAAGATGTTCTCTAAATCCAGACAAGGTGAGGACGGCACAGCTATGGTCAGTGATAAGAGAGTGGATCGGGCGCAGAACAACTTGATTAGTGAAACACCCCGTTCTGGCTCCAATAGCGAAAGTCACGTCTTATCGAAACCTTCGAGTAAAACTTTGCAGAAAAGTACTGAGTGTCTCGAGTGTGGAAGGGTCCTCAGCAACGCGTCTGCCTTGGAGAACCACATGAGACTTCATACAGGAGAGAGACCTTATACCTGCTCCCAGTGTGGAAAGTCATTCCCTAGTGTGAGAGGCCTTAACCGGCACATGAAGGTCCATGCAGAGGAGAAACGGTATCAGTGTGAACAATGTGGGAAGAGTTTTGTGTACCACTTTACCCTTACCAAACATCAGCTCATTCACTCAGGAGAAAGGCCTTTTCCTTGTAAGGTTTGTGGAAAGAGGTTTTTGGCCAAGGCAGACCGGTCTACCCATATGCGCATGCACACCGGAGAGAAGCCATTCTCGTGCACGCTGTGTGGGAAGAAGTTTAAACATAGGGTTGCTCTGAATATGCATATGCAGGGGCATAGAGGAGAGAAACGCTACATTTGCCCCCACTGTGAAAAAGGATTTGTGGATCTAGGTAACTTCAAAAGACACAAGCTCATCCATACAGGGGAAAGGCCGTTTGAGTGCAAAGAATGTGGGAAACGTTTCACTCAGTCAGCCCATCTCAAGAAACATGTCAACACACAGCACGTTCCATAAAGTAATTGGATTGTTTAAATATTAGATAAATATTCTGTTACAGAAAATATAATGGTATTAGGCCTGATCACAACTTCATTTATGGATATGCTATTTTTAAAAGAGAAAAGTAAAAGATTATTTTTTTATATTTTAACTGCATTACTGCATACGTTTTGTACAGTGCTTTAATTGTTAACATTTTTTTTTAAATGTGAAGTAAAACGGGATTATTTTTCTATTAATTTCTCAACCAGTTGTAACTGTTGTAATCGAAATTATTCACCCCCTATTGATTTTCTATTAATTTCTCAACCAGTTGTAACAGTTGTAGTTGACCTATGGCTAAGCCACGCCCCCTCCACTCACTCGGACAAACAGTCGACATTTGGGGACAGGCGCTATGTCAGCTATCACAGTAGGAGACATTTCACAGGAGGCAATTGGTGATTTTTGGAGACAGAAAGATTATATATCATCTCGAAGTCACTTAAAGGTGCAATGTGTAACAAAGTTGAGTATCTATTAACAGAAATGCAATATGACATCCATAACTATGTTTTCAGTGGTGTATAAAGAACTTACTTAATTAGCCGTAATGTTTTTATTACCTTAGAATGAGACATTAATAGCTCCATAACCGAGGGAATCCCCTTCTACGAAGGTCGCCATGTTGTGACGTCATATTCCTACCGTAGCCGAACGCGAACAAACAGCGCTACAGAACGCGTTTCATCACTACCTTGAAAGAGAAGTAGCGGAAAGCTGGAAGCTAGCCTTACACTCCGTGAGTAGTGACTTTTCCCTTGTGAGTGGTGTAAAATATGTAGTTGGGATTGTTTCATGTAACTTAGTTCTCCCTCGCTGTGTTATGGGTTTGTTATGTTGGGGATAGATGTGCTGTTACGTTCGTGAGACAGCTGATGATTAGTATTCATGTCATTGACCGTAAAACAGTACGTTACAGGAATCACTAACCCGTCGATAGAGACTTTTACTAAAGTCTTTTATCACTAAAGTCGATCGCGAAGAATTTAAAAAATCAGAGAAAAAAAGCCTATTGTGTGTAGTAAATAGTATCTATGGGATGCGGAGATGACATGATTGTAACAGCGCGCGCACTTCCGACCTTTGGACTCATGCAGACGCGTCCCAGCTCAGCCACAGCAACAGCTCATATTAGCCAGCTAAACTATTACTACCCTGTTAGAAAAAATATATAGCTGCTCCCTCGCTGTATTATGGGTTTGCTACAGTATGTGGGGAGAAATGTGCTGCTGGTTACGTTTGTGAGACAATCAGCTGATTATTATTTTATTAAATTATATATTAAAACCCTTGATCCTCACCTGACTATGGCTTTGTAAACAGACAGTATTCATGATGTGGTTTATAATGGACTGTGGTACAGAAACAGTGACAATGTTACACACTCTTGGCTTACTCTGGCTATTCTCTGCTGTCTCAGCCGACGAGATGTTTGTCCCGTTTTAGCAACCGTAGCTTCTTCGAAAGGGAGGGGTGAGCAGTGGGCTGAGCCCTTAGTGCAAACCTGGTGCAAACTCGCAACCGAACCACTAGATGTCGCTAAAAGTCACACATTGCTCCTTTAAAGGGCCTTAATCATTTAAAAGGGCCTTAATCATTTTATTGTTGGGAAGATCGATGAAAAGCTTCAGCTCCAGGCAGAGATGTACAGGTCACAGTGTAAACGTGATAAACCGCATATCGTTGCCATCACCGCTTGGTACTACAGTATTTACATGAATCATTCAGCACAACATTGTTAACATTTGTTATCTCGGTTATTTACAGATATGTTCATGAAGCCAAGTGACATGATGTACAACGCAGCTAGAAGCTAACGTAATTGAACCTTATGTTAGGCTAACGTTGCGTTAGAGATTTTAAAGATTTGTTTAAATACTTTGTTGACTCAACTTATAACAGAAGTAGACATCCTTGTTTAATTTATCCACTTTTAGTTGGTGTTGAGGTCTACCGCATAACTTAATCGCATTAATTAATCAAGAGCACACACTTATCTCGGGTGGGATATGGCTTGGGAAAGGGTAAAACAATACACACCGTCGCCCAGCCTCTCGGGAACCTAGTGTCGGAGTTGCATGTACATTTTAAACATTAAATGACTAAAACTGACTAACTGCAATGCATTTCAATGGACATGGAAGCAGAGAATGTCCGAGTGTATTGGGTTAGCTGCGCACTGTGATTGGCTCATCGCGTTTGGGGGCGTGGCTTAGCCATAGGTCAATTGAAATTTTTCAACCCCTATTGCAAATCAGGTTTATTTGCTAAATTTACAGACTTTCAGCTGTCTGCCCCAAAAGGTGGTTTCCCCAAATTCAACTGAAAATACAACTTTTAATGACTTCTGCAGTCTCAAGAGTATTCAACCCCTTCATGGCAAGCATCTTTAGTACATGGTAGAACACCCCTTTTTCTGTTATGACCTACTGCAAACAAGATGTAGAACCAGACACCAGCTTCTGGCTGCGTTTCTGAGGAAATGCAATCTCAACCCATTCCTCAATGGCCTCCAGTTCAGTAATATTCTTGGGTTTGTGTGCTGCAAATGCCTTCAAATCCCACCAGAGATTTTTTTTCTTTGAGGTTCAAGTCAGGTGACTCTGATGGCCACTGTAAAATCTTCCAGGACTGCAACCAAGCCTTGGTGGAATTTGAGGTATGCTTGGGATTATTGTCCTGTTGGAAGGTCCAATGACACGCAAAGCTTCAGCTTCATCTGAGATGGCATGACGTTTTCTCCTAGGATTTCCTGATATACAAAAATGAATCCATCTTGCCTTCCACATGCCAGATCATCACCGAGCCCCAGCTATATAGCCAGAGTGTTCTTTTAAGCATATGCTTCATTCTTCTTCCTCCAGACATAGGGCCGAAAAGTTTTTGTTTCATTGCTCCACAGAACAAAATCCCAAAACTTCTGTGGCTCATTTATATGATTTGGAGCAAATTAGAGCTGACTTTTCTTGTGCTTTTGGGTCAGTAGTGGTGTACATCTTGGAGTTCTGGCATGCGTTTAGTACGTCTTACTGTGCAAGCTGAAAACTTGGTCTTTTGCAGTCACTCAAGGGATTTCTTATTTCTTGTCAGAAATCTAGCCATTGATAGCTTCCTTTTTCTGCCCCGTCCAGGCAGTGTAACCACTCTTCCTTTAACTTTGAACATGCAAACCATGTTTCCAATGGTGTCTCTATTTGAACATTTAGTGCCTTAGCTATCTTTTTGTAACTTGTTCTTTGTTTGTAATTTAGCCACATTCTTTTGACTTAGCCATATTTCTAACATGCATTCAAACATGACTCAACAACAACCCTAGCCAGTTCAGATATTACATGTGTTCTAGCTCAAGTACACCAGGTGCAACTAATGAAGCCCTTGATTATTGATTATTAAGCTCTGCACCGGGTGTGCTTGAGACAACACCTGTTTTGCAGATTTGTTCTATTATGGGGGATTCTATTCAGGGGGATAAATTATTGTAGACTGCAAAAATGAAAAGTTGCATTTTCAGTTGATTTTTGGGAAAGCATTGAAACATTTGTTGTGTTGAGCTATTTCATTGCAAACAGCTGAAAATGTGTAAATGTTGCCAATGTTCCTGATTTGCAATGGGAGTTAAGTTATAATGGTGTATAAACACCCTAAATTGAAACTTGGAGTTTATTTGAATTTTTTTAATTGTATGAGGGTCACACATTACTGTTTGTAAGATAAATTTGTGTCCAATAAAAATGATCAAAGTTTGTTTGCTCCACAGTTTCTCTTGAAATTGTATCTTATCTATTTGATTCATGTGAATGTAGTGATGCAGACAAGAAAGAAAAATGTTGCAAATCATATCAACCACTGGGTGGCGGTGTAATGTTTTGTGATACACAGACTGTCTATTAATTGCAAGTGAGACAAAACAAGATAAAATGTAGAAAAATCAGCATCACTTTAAAATACGTATTTTCATTTTTGCCAATTATACAAGCTTTTGTTGAACAGATTAGTCTGCTTAAAAAAGACTCGAAGCCATATGAAAGTACAGCTCATATGTGTGTTCCAGTTTATGTAAAGTTATGCTATGTAAATTAGCTTGAAATCTTCTAGATTAGTTGTTCATGTTGCAACATGCACTACATCATTCAATGCAAACAGAAAACAAGACAAGTTATTTAACATATTACTCTATGTTTATGGTGCATAACAATAATGCTTCACAAAGTATAAATGCCATTGTCCTTAAGGTTACATTTTGAAAAGTTAGGGGTAACTGGGCCATACAATACTATTTTGTTTGTAAAATTATTTTGATATTCATTATAGTGGTAACTTAATGGTTACACAATTTCCTCATATATTTGGAAAGAAAAAAGTCAAATTGATTGTAGATCAGAAAACTTTTTTTGCAACATGCCTTTATATTTTAGTCATACAGATATTTGACTAAACTAGTATGAAATCTATGATAGATGGATGATGAGGTCACATAAAACTGGTTCTGAATAAGCACCTGCATGGTTCTTCATTAGTAGTCCTAATTTGGATGAAATTCTTTGCTTTACACAAACTCACTAGCTCTGAGAAATCTTTATAAAAATAATATTTATGGAATGTAATATTTATGGAAGGATGGAATGAGAAAGAGAATGATTGGATGATTGTGTATTTGGTTGATGGACTTCATATCATTACAGAGGGAATGCGTCTCGTAGAAAAACGTATAAAAGCAGAGATGTCCACAGAGGGAGGGACATGGTGATGAGGCGAGAGCCTGCGCTAGACTTTATGGTGTAACTGCACCTGCCCACGTTCCCAACTTTGTCAACTGCAGACAAAGTCACAGAAGTTGAACAACAGGAGGCCTCATATAGACCCATCACAGTGTCTCCCTCTTCCTTCTGGGTTAAATTTCCACTGCCTTGCTGGATGGAAATGCTCTCGATTCCTGTGCCGTTACTGTCTGTGATGTTGACAGACAGTTCCCAGTTCGATGAGCTGCAAGAGGAGGCGTAGCAAGTACCCTGTACATCTACAATTTCACATTTTGGAGGCGTCAAATCAGTCACCTGAACAGAACAGTGAAGGACGAGTTAAAACAAAAGCTTCCTGAAGCATAACTTGGCATATCCATAACATTATAGAATATTTATAATAGACATTTACATTTATTTGATTAACAAACTATACAATTCTGAGCTATTATAGCAATTTAAAATAAATTGTAATTAATTCCAGTGATGGCAAAGCTGATTTATTTTTATCATTACTCCAGTCTTCAGTGTCACATGATCCTTCATGAATCATTCTAATATGCTGATTTGGTGCAACATTTCTTATCAGTGTTGAAAACAGTTGTGCAGCTTAATATTTTTGTGGATTCTTTGAAGAAACGTTAAGAACAGCGTTTATTTAAAATAGGAATATTTTGTACCAATGTAAAAAAGGTCACTTTTGATCAATTCAATGCTTCCTTGCTGAATAAAATAATGAATACTTCTGAACGGTATATTATTTATATAGGTCAACCAATTTGTTTTGTGTGGAAAATTATTTGCTGCCATTGAAATTTAGATCTAAATGATTCATTTTCCTATTAATTCAGTCATGTTAACAATTAGCATTTGGGTGGGTCTGATAAATATAATTGTTTGATATTATTGTTTGTTTGCTTTTTTTCTACATCAAAATCAGTGGAGAATCGAAAAGACTCATGCGACTTGTGTTTTGTTGGAAAATAACATTTCACAAATAAATATAGTCTTTCTGAAAGCATGTGAGGTCACCTTGGAGAGAACAGAAAGGCGAATGACAGCATAGTTAGAATCACTTCCTCCAGGTCCCTCTGCCTCGATGGTTAGCGTAACGTCTGTGCCTGAGACCGTTTCAGCAGGAGGAGTGAGAGACACCGTCCCTTGAGCACTGCCGCCACTCTGCAGACTGAGCCTGCGATGACAAAGAAACAAAACTGGATCAGAGTTTTGCTCTTGATAAGAAAAGCTACAAAAACATCACTGGGTGATTTGATAAGTGGAGACATTACGTTAATGGATGTGTCATAGGCATGGTTTTGTCATTCCTTGCACGAATTGTGTAGGTACCGCCTGATCCATTGGTTGTAACAGTAAAATTTAGTTTAAATACTTGTCCTGGTAGCATGGAGCTGTCTGCTATTGCCTATATAGGGAGAGGTAAAACAAAATATGATATTCAATTCCAGAAAATAGCATGATAATTAAAATAAATGTGTTTAAACAACTAGAGTACTGACTTCTAAAGGAAGTATTCTAACTTTTATGTAACCTTAGCAGTGACCGATTTCCACATGAGAGACTCGACCACAATAGATTTTTGTATGTTAGCATGTTGCTAAGCTAACAAAACAGTTGGTATGAAACAATAGTCTTTTATTCCCTATTGTGATATCCAAATAAAATGGCTTTTCAAACAAGAACAAATGTAGGGTGCCACTTTATTTTGTCCATCTGGAATTGATCGCGGGCGAGAGCAGAATGAATGGGAGTCTATGGGGCTAAACGGCTAAATGTGTCTCTTTCACCTGCTTGTCGTTAAATTAACATAGACTTTATTGTTGATTCCGCAAGTTCAATATAGATTATAGGCAAAAAGTCGAATGAACGAGTACTTGTGTCCTTTTGATTTCTTACAGGTTAGGCCGTTGTTGGCCGGAAAAGCTAGCATTCTGCTATTGTGTGACGTCATCACATTTTTGAACGGATTTTTAGAACAGATAAGTGAACTGAAAAATGCAATTTTCAGCTGAGTGTATTATCTTAGCCCTCCCCTTTGAATGCAACTTTAAAATTACTTGACAAAAAATTACATCCTGAGAAAAGTGGATTTCTGGGGATGAAACCCCATTGACTCCCATTCATTCTGCACTCGACCGCGAGCGCCCCCGCATGGACACAGACGTGTTACTGCAGCCAGTCCAGAAACAAACAGGAAGTAACCAGCCAGTGCCAATTTTCTTCAATTAGACATTCTCTGATGCAACCCAGTCTTTTTCACTCATCCACCATGGATTATTGGATTTATATTTTTCACTGAACTAAGTACAATGCGTTCTGGGAATGTCATGCTATTCTCTGTGTAGAATATCTGCAATAATTCCTTCAAATCTAGATGAAAAGAGTTATCTTAGGAGGAAGCATTTGTGAAGATACTGTAACTAAATTTTGGAACAGAAGGAATGTCATAATAGATCAAATAACAGTTTCAAAAATAAGTGTCATGTTCCAGAAAATAATGCAGTTTGTACCTTAACAGTGACTTTGGACTGAGACATCTGTGTGGTGGTCTGCCTCTGGAACAGGCTGGAGAAGGTCTTGTCTTTTCCTTTTAGCAAAACCACAAACTCTCCTTCTGGCACTTCTTTCACAGTAACTAGGAAATCTCCACCACCCATTTTCTCTATGGTTCCATTAGACCCTTTGACCCCAGACACCTCCATGAGAGCGACCTCGTGCACCTCTAGAACCTCTGGACCTTTCTCTCCAGTCAGTGTTAGTAGCAGCTTAGCCGGTAAACCTGAAATATAAGCCGAAAATCTTTTAAAACTGCCATTCAAATAATTGTATAAGAATTGATTCATAGTTGAATACAACAGTGGTTCAAACCTGCTGATGGCCGCCCATCAATGACAGCATATCCAGGATGAGGTCCTTTGAATTCCTCCACAAAGTCATAGATGAATGAAATCGCACTCTGACCTGAAAAATGCAGATTCTTTTCATTTTAAATACTTTTGTAGGCCACTGTCTACATAACAAAGGCCTGAATACAGTTTGGCAAAGACTTCAGTCTTTTGTTTTGCATTGGATTATTAAATGTGTACATGATGGCTCACCAGTCACTTTTATGGTGTAGGATTGAGTTGTCATCATGTCAATGTGCCACAAGCCCAGCTCAGTTTCGTTTAATTGGATCCGTTGCAGGTTACCTACTTTCTGAATTGTTCCCAGAGGTCCGTTGGAAACAGAGTTAGATTGAGAGACACCTGGAAGCAAGTGCATCCCATTAGATAATAGTGTGCGTAATAAAGGCCATTGCACACTGAGTCCCACATTTTCGTATGTGTTTTTTCGTATTCGTGATTCGGTGGCTCTGAATTGTCAAAAAAAATTCACTCCATTCAAATGCGAAAAACGCAGAAAATCGAACCCGATCTGATTTTTTTTTATGACGGACGAAAGTTTCGGAGGCAGTGTCCAAGCGTGATTGACATAACGTGAGGTCATATTTATTTTTTAACGTGCAGAAATTTTGGACGCGAATTTCGGACTCTGTGTGCAATGGCCTTAACAATCGACAATCAATCAAGTGAGTACACTACAATATAATACAATCAATTCACAAGTAATTCTAGTTTTACATTTTTATTTAGTTTTACATTTTTAATTAGTTTTTCAATAACTTCTACACTGTACAAAATATTGTTGGTTTAACTTAAAAAATGAATGACCTGGTTGCCTTCAAATTTTGAGAGTTAATACAAATGAAGGAGATTGATTTAATCATCAGGAACTCAAAATATTATGTTATCTGAACTACATAAATGATTTAAGTTGATTTGACAAAAGAAAAAATGTTGTGACTACAAATCATGAAAATATTTGTTATTTTAGTTTGTTATAGTTTTAATTCAGTTTTCAGAGTTTTCTAGATTTTACTGGCTATTGCCGTCCTAAACTTTTTTAGTTTAGTTGCTGCCACCACACTTTCATGACACTAAACCAGATTTTCATTTCAACTTCTGTTACAGATTTCATGTTTAGAGTTGTTTGCAGCCTGGTAAAACTTACATGACACTATGACTTATCCTGGACTAAGATGAAACGAAGATAAACTAAATTTGTTGGGAAAGCTGAAATTCTAAACGATTTAACAGCTAGTGTGGCCTGTAAATTGTCAAATAAATGTAATGTCAATTAGCTTTTGCATTCTAAAGTGCCTCTGAATTTACCAGTCGGGCTGCGTAGGTTGAATGTGAGGCCACTTCCTGTGATGTAGATAGTAGTGTTGGACACAGAATGATCCAGTAGGAAGGAGAAACTCTCCACACGTCCTGGATCCCTGGAGCGCTGAAGAATTGTCACCTGACAGGAGAAGAAATATGGTGCAAACATTTGCAAGAAAAAACTTCGGCTTTATTCATTTATACCATTAACTTAGGCTGTTCTAACTGTTTTGTTTGTGAGAAGTTTACAATTTCAAAATGTCTATAAAATGCTGATCATACCAGGGCTGAAGTGGAGGTATCAACAATGATATCAGTGGCTTGAGAGAGGCTGGACTTGGGGACCTCAATGGCTTGACCTCCAGAGGCCAAGGCCACGTCAAAATAAACCTTAAAAGCTGGCCCTGCCTTCAATGCCCTTCTCCTCCTGCTTGATGTCGTAATGAAGAAGTTCAGCTGAAAAGAGAGGGGGAGAGTGGGTAACTAATTGAGGCCTGGTGAAAATGTTGATGGCAAAGACTGAAACTAAAACAATGTTAGAGAGATTACTGTAGACTTGGTGCTGCGGATGAGGGCGGTAATGGTTTTCTCCAGGTATGTATCCTTTGGTGGAGCGTCGGTGAACACATATATATGCGAGGAGGAGGGAGCGCCTGTCAGAGCCAACTGCGGGAGAGACAGAAGTTTAGAAAGAAGAACCAGAGTGGTCAATAAAAACTGATTCCTTGCAATGTTCCTGCTAGTGTTTTGACCAAACTAAGAATGGATCTTAATACAGGATGAAGGTTCACAGATTCTCTAAAATATTCTTTATAATAATTAATATTCTAATAATTATTAGTTCTAACCAGAGACTAATGTGGTTGCTTATTATATATGACGATTGAGCTTATTGGCTGAAAGGCCACACAACAGTACCTGAAGTCCTGACAGGCACATTTCTGGGATGTCTTCTCCACCCTCAGCATTGAGTTTGGAGATCTCTGACTTCATTATATCTGGGTCTGTGGTTCTTATTAGTGGTCCAAAACCTGCAAATACACACAAAATTCATACAAATATAGTATCTGTGAAAAAATAGTAAAAAAGACCGGTCTAAAATAGTCCAAATTTAAACATTTATTATAGGTGTTGTTCAGCAGTGATTGAGAAAAGAAAAGTTTGGCAAATGGATTCATGATGTACTTGAAGAGTTCAGATGCAAAAGCCTCTAAATGCCATTTGAAATTTTCTTCTTTAATGATAATTTTTATCAAACTTGTATATTTAAGTTCAGTTATTTCACTTAAATGGCAATGAATTACCTATTAATTGTTATTTAAGTGAAATTACTGAACTTAAATATACAAGTTTGATAAAAATCATCATTAAAGAAGAAAATTTCAAATGGCATTTAGAGGCTTTTGCATCTGAACTCTTCACTTGCTTATTCAGCCCGTTCTCATCCTTTGGCGTCATATGTGACGCTATATGACAAAATGGCGAAATACTACGCACATGGCACCCTTTATCGTTAATATAACACGCAAACCCAAGGCGTCATAAATCCTTTAGCGTAATATGTCATATAGCGTCACATATGACGCTAAAGGATGAGAATGCGTTGGCTTATTATATACATTTTTTTTAAATTGTGAACACAAAAAAAGTTACGGGATGCAGCTATAAATTGCATTCAATAATGAAAAGTTTCAATAAAACAGTTTAGTTTAGTTAGTTTTACCAAGTATGTGCTATGTATTCCAATGCTTAATGGAAACGCTTTTTGCACTCACCTGGATCGTTAAACGGCACCAGAATATATTCAGATGGTTCATCTTGAGTTCCTTTTTTACTGTCAATTATGTTGAAGGCGACTCTCTTGGCTTCTGCAATGTCGTTCGACATACTGCCTGTGGTGTCAATCACAAAAGCCAGCACTGCAGATCGAGCAATTCCCATCAGCCTGATGGAGGAAACAATTATTATTCTGGTTAATGTGTTTTAAATGTAAACATAAATGCATTCACATTACATTTATAGTGATATCTTAAATGTTTTAGAAAGATTGTCTAAGGATATATAAGGAATTTATCCCCATACCGAAGGTAGTCCTTGTTCCCTACAGCTCCACGTATGTCCTCCAGCAGTTCCAGGGTGGCTTCAGATGCCAGATTTACAGCATTATTGTGTAGAACAGCATTATGGGAAAGGCGTTCATCTTTACTGATCCCACCTCGAGGATTCTGGGTACTGCTGAGATCAGTCTCCCCACCATGGCTACATTTACCTTACACACACGCATACAAGACAAACAATGAAATTGTGACACTTAAGAATATTTTTAAACGTATTTTTCTCTCATTTTTAAAAAATGTTTCTTAAGTAAGGAAATGCAGATGATATCTTATTTTTTATCTGTCAAAGACATTTTGAATTATATTTGAGGTTTTATCAAATTTGGTAAAAGTTAGAAATGTTTTAGTTAATACAGCCTCTGCTTATGTAACCCTATGGAACGCCTTATGGAACGCCTAACAAGGACATTAAAGACCCCAGTCTCTAGTGTCAGTTGCTAGTGAGCCTCTTGAGATCAGGGGAGTGAGGTTTACCTGCACAGCTCTCTATCTGGCCTCCATTACACTCAGCCCCCAGGTCAAGGCACCAATATAACCCCCTTCAAACCTACTCGCCCCTATCCGAGTGGGACTTGGCGTCTAAGGCATTGGAGGCGGGCATGCTAACAAGGATGCAAAAGGCTCTAGTATCAGTTGCAAGTGCACCTCTTGAGATCAGGGGAGTGAGGTTTACCTGCACATCAATATTTGTCAGTTTCTTACACATAACAACCTAAAACCACTCTTTCTAAGAAGCTGATAAAACACCAACGTTTGTTCTAAAACAGTTTGACTTCACTTCACCTTACATTTTTGCAGTATATATGCCCATGGGTGTTTCTGGTATAAACCTATGTATGTTTCCTCACCTTGAGGTTTGTAAGAGGAGAATAAGCCCATGTATCCTGAAGTGAGGTACTTCCCATTCAGAATAGCAGACAACAGCTGGTTTGGACATGTACCACTGGCACAGTCACTGCATGTTGGCATTGCAACGTCTGCACATGAACAAATACATATACAGCATTATACAACATACATAAATCACAAACATGCACTTAATTTACTCATTTACTGTTTAGGAACAGTCAACAGATTCATCTCATACAATTATGATATGTACTCTCTGGTGTAACCTGTTATTATCAGTTAGGCACCAGGTCCATCTGTTCACTTATCTCTAGTTTTCATTTTAAAAATTGATTTTTTAAGAGCTATGACACATGAACATTGGACATGTCAACACTGAAAGAATGGTGTAATCACATTTCATTTCCAAATATGACTCTCTCTCATAAATCACACCCACTGACTTTATCTACCTGCAATGTTCTCAATGTTGAGGTCCGGTCTGATGAGGTTGACATATGGACTTTTGTTCCCTAATTCAACCCAGTTACTGTGGCTGTAAAAATCCTGAAAAAGAATTAAGATGAATGCGTAACATAATATTAATGCTATTAAAGCTTACGCTGTGTTTTAAAGGGATACTCCACTTTTTTGGAAATAGGCTCATTTTACAACTCCCCCAGAGTTAGTTGGGTTTTACCGTTTTTGAAGCCATTCAGCCGATTTTCTGATATTTAGAAGAATGTCAGTAACCAGACAGTTTCTGGTCTCATTGACTTCCATAGTTACTATGGAAGTCAATGAGACCAGAAACTGTCTGTTTGGACATGTCATTGACTTCCAGTTACTATGGAAGTCAATGAGACCAGAAACTGTCTGTTTGGACATGTCATTGACTTCCAGTTACTATGGAAGTCAATGAGACCAGAAACTGTCTGTTTACTGATATTCTTCTAAATATCAGAAAATCGGCTGAATACATTCGAAAATGGTAAAACCCAACTGTTTAAATCTGGGAGTTGTAAAATGACCCTATTTCCAAAAAAAGGAGTATCCCTTTAAGCAGAATCTAGCTTGAAAACATATCTTTTAGAGAAACATGTCACAACCATAAACAAAGCAATTCTTATAATAAATTGTAATAATGAAACCATTTTCTAGGTTAATAAGAAAAGTTTATGGTTTATTTTCATGACTGTGTAGTTGTGTGTTGTCATGTGTAATTTTATGTCGCCTTGCTCCCTGTGCCTTATCTTGGCCAGGTCACGGTTGCAAATGAGAACCTGTTCTCAAATGATTAAATAAAGGTAAAATAAAAATAAATAAAAAAATAAACTGTTTATGCATTCTTTTGATATGAGTAAATGTTGATAAGTTTTATTAACTGGATGTTTAACATAATATTAATATTTAAAGCTTAGTTTTTTGATTTGCTAGAGAATATTTCTTTTTAAAGAAACATGTGACAGCCATAAACAAAAGCATTTCTTATAATAACGAGTGAAACCATGTTCTTGAGCAATTTTGTAGCAATAACTGTATCTCCCTCTCACCCACCTGTAGTGTGTGACACACTCGCCCTAGTGTTTCTCTGGCAGATATAAGGTTGTCAGTTCGGACATTTGCTTTTATGGCTGCAATTCCCTGAATGATGAGGTTGCGCCCCTCAGCGAAGGCCTCATTATTGAAGTGGTGTGGTGCACTGTCCATGAAATCACGGTCCACAAATCCATTCTGCATGTAGATCTGATTCAGTGCCGTACGGAACTTGGCACCCGAAACCTCACCTGTGGCCGTGCCCAGACACGCGCGCAGCAGCTCTTCAGGCGATGAGCCCTGTGTTAAAGTGCAATCATTTCAAATAAATTTATCATCATTTTGAATAAAATGACAAACATTTCTTAAAACAAAAGCTATTGTTTGTCTTCAGAAGAATCGCGCAATTTTTATGGTATTTAGTGCTTTGTACTTGTACACAAACTCACCGTTGGATTAAATTCTCTTCCTTCTGATTCTGCCACTGCTTCACACACCTCGCGGATCTTTGCCATCACAGCAGAACCAGTAATAGTCACATGAGTGTTTCCGTTACCCCCGACTGACACAAATGCCTGCATCCTGGACACTACTAGTGTGATCAGGACCACCACAGTGGGTACTAATGACTTCATGATCATCTGAGTCAAGAATAAAATATATATACATTCATATATAAATATTTATATATATTTGTTAATGAGAAAAAAATGACCAAAACAGTAGACAAATTGAATGAAAAAGAAATAATTAAAATCTTCAGAGAGAAGTGAGCAGAATTAAGGTAGCCCTCAAACCATATTCACTTTATAGTCCTTAATCCTGTAATTGTGGACAAATGTGGGCACAGAGGGCTCAGGTGTAATCCTAATCCTTTTTATTTATTATAAATGTTATATCACTGTCTTCGATAAAGTTTTGTCTATCCATTTATGGTGGGGTTTTTTTTCATTATGGGGGTATTTTTGAATTTATTTACTTCAAAAAGTTCTATGTAAATTATTTCAATGTAAAGTAGTTTTATTTTTTATTTATTTTTTAACTACATTAAAATTCATTCCAATAAGTTCTTAGAGCTAAAACCTAAAGATGAAGTGACTGCTGTCACCTGGTGTCTTATTTTGGCTTATTTTAGAATGCTCTAAATTACAGTTTTTCCCAATCATTTCTATGGGTGCCAATTTTTGACCCAAATACAAGATTAAGGAGTTTTTTTCACCCACTTAACATTGTAGAATTGAATAAAAAAAAATTGTCTGTGTTCAGGAGGCAAACTTATGAAAAGTAGCCAAGTCTTGTACCACTCATATCAAGGGAAGTATTTTTTTAAAAAATAAATCAAAATTATTTTGCCCACATTTGTCCAGAATACGGTTTTAGGGTTAAAAATAATACAAAATGTTTATAAATAGGCCCATAGGCTATATTTATATTATTATGCTAAGGCAATATATCTATCATAAATAATAGATTAGAAAATAGAATAGAATGTATATAATAGACTGTATTTCTTACCTTATACATTCAAGGCACCTTCAATCTGTCTCAGTACCTCCTGTCTATCCCTTGGTAATCCTTGTTAGGCTCTGATGATATTGTCTTATCACAATGTGTAGAAGTTGTCATGCAATCAGGCCTAAGACAATGATTAACCATGATGGAGGAATTAAGGCATGCCTGCCTTTAAAATATTGCATCATGTCACACACACACACAGATGTAAAAATTTATACATCAGTAATAAAATCAACCTAATGCTTACTGTTGAGTAAGGCTCAAATCCATAAAACTACCTTTGACCATTCACATAAAAACTTCTATATTGCTTAATTTGTATGACTTTACCAGTAAAGTTGTCTATATCGTCATCTTGGAACATTATTCACATTCCACAATAGGACCACACCTGTTCCCGCACATTGAGGTCCCAGAAGTTCTTCAATGAAATGATTGACTGTGTGACATTACAGATTTAAAGGTTCAATGAATGTTCCTTATGCATTAATCATGCGTTGTAATAATCTCATCAATATTATTCTTGTATCATTCAAATACTTTTATTTAAAGGTTTACCAACTAAATTTCCCTCATTAAAAAAAGTTTTATTTTTATAAATACAAATAAACTGTACTTTTGGAAAATATTGAAAATAATTGTATTTGACAAATTAATCATGACATGACTCATGACTATAGCTTATTTACAAAGTGGCATCAGTTACTTTTTTTAGGTGTCAGCAAACTTACTGTTAAAAAAATATTTTCAAGATTTGTTATCACAACATTTTTTTCTTTTGTCAAATCAACTTAAATAATTTATTTAGTTCAGATAGCTTATTATTTTGAGTTTCTGGTGATTAAATCAATCTCCTTCATTATATTAACTCACTTTTTTCAGTTCAATCAACTTAAAATTTTAAGGCAACCAGGTTACTTACTTTTTTTAAGTTAAACCAACAATATTTTTTTACAGTGATAGTATAAAGACGCACCCTAGCCTATTAGGACATGGAACACAGGCAAACAGGAACGGGAAAAACAGAACCAAAACACAATGGACATGTTACAATGACCATGGTGGTCAGTTTCCATGTGTCTTCTTAATTATTTATTTTTTTCATTGCCCAGCCTGGAGCTTCAACATGTCTTATAATACAATCCATATGCAGTGTTTAGCAATTTCACACACACACACACACACACACACACACACACACACACACACACACACACACACACACACACACACACACACACACACACACACACACACACACACATATATTCTGAACAGCTGTCGTCTGAAGGAAAACAATAATTGTAAACAGCAGAATTTCATGTGAAAAAAAGACAGAAAGATCCCACTTACACTTCTCCTACTGTTTTTATCGCTTCTTTGACACACCTTCAGGACAAAATGATATATGAGACAGGAATGACAAAGGCAGAGGTCAAAAAGAGTGCAGAAGAAAGTAACTGGTCACTGGTGGACAAACAAAGATCATCTGGAGAAAATGTGAGTCTGAGTAAACAAACTTCACAAAAGGTACGTTTCATTTGAGTCTAGTGTGAGTATAGGGGATCTAGATGATAGTGGCAGAATAAAAGTCAGAAAAGTCAACCTGAAGTAGCCTACTTGTTCTAAGACAATGACATTATCTCAAAGATAAAAAAGAATTATGAAAGACACACTGAATGATTTAAGATTTTAGAAATTAGCTCTTGCTTTATGTCGTGGTGTTTTTACATACAACACAGTTCAAAGGTTTGGTGTGTTTTTAAGAGAAATATGAATTTTTTTCTGCAAAGATGCTTTCAATTGACCAAAAAGATAGAAACGATATTTACATTGTTAAAACGATGCATATAAAATAAATGCAGTTTTTTTTTTTTTACAAAAAAAATAAAAAATCTGGGGAAAAATGTCAATGTCAAAAATAGGAAATGTTTCTTGAGCACCAAATCTGCATATGATTTTTGAAGGATCATGTGACACTAAAGGACAGGTCAACTGAAGTATGCTATTTGTAATATTCTTTAATCATGCTAGAGAACATGAACATCATATTTTGCACAAACTTGTGAAGTTCGTGAAGCTTTTCATTTAAATGTGTAAAAAATATTATTATGAAAAAAAAAACGATGCAAAATAGAAGCATAATGGCAGCAGACTAGTGATCTCAAACTTTTGGATCCCATTGAATGTCATAAACCAGTTGTTTGTCTATACAATCAATGAAGTATTTCAGTTCTTTGATTCTTTGCTCTTCCCACAACCCTTGCCATGTATTCTAAGTAAATGTTGTTGTTTAGGGCAGGCAGGGACATAAACAATTTTTTTTCAAGGAAAGAAATGAGATCCATTATCAGTCCTGAACACTGAACATCAACACCAAGACTTTCCTGAGGAATAATAACTCTTATATTAATGGATGATTGAATGGTAGTCATGACACAGTCATCATTTCTACTAAACCAACAATTATTACGCAAGTATGAGATACGTGCAGTTCCTGTTAAATACAATAATACTGTACCAATGAATCTGGATCCCAGCAACACTATAAATGTGTTGTTGGCAAAGCCTTTTTAATGTAATGTTTTAGACACTGCTAGTGCGAACTAATGTAAAAGGGATGTGTTTTAAATAATACTAAACAAGAGAATGTGTGAATTTGTTGGCAAACATTTTGGTTAGACTTGGTCTGCATGCGGTTTTTGGACTAACAAGATAAAAATAAAATAATAATAAATTATTTAACTCAAAATGCTTACAATCATCCATGCACATGCATAGACTGATAACACATTTTTACATACCTCACGATGATGTTATTTTAGAGAGGTCTTGGATGAAAGCGTTGTGAAGTCAAAATAGCGACAGCAGAAACCTCACAGACAGGACTAACACAGTTAAGAGACATGGTCAGAGTTTGCTCATCTGATTATCATAATTCACCACAGCTTCCTCTTAGCTTGATTTCACATTCGGTACTTCTTTCCTTCCTATTTTTTTGAAATTGATATGGTAAATGTTCTGTTTTAAGAAATGTGTAAATTCTTTTAGTGATCTGCATTGGAACTTTGTGATCAATTTAACTTAATATTGTCACTGTTGAAGTAATTTTTTATTTTATTTTTTTTGCACAAAATTAGAGCATCAAATCAGCATAAGAACTATGTCTGAAGGATCATGCTGAAGTAATGATGTTGAAATCGGAGTCTCATCCCAAAACGTCATATAACTGACCTCTTGGGACGTCTTTTGACCGTCAGCATCCGCCTTTTTAGGGTACCCTTAAGATGACGTTTTAGGATCCTTACCCCAGACGATCGGATAGACGTTCGGTCGGTCGGTCGGTCGGATGTTTGATTTTGTCACGGATCAAGCGCCATAGACCTAAACCTACCCCTAAACCTACCCCGTCAACTAACCGACGTTAAAGGTTCTCTAAGCGATGCTGGGCCAAAACATTTTTTGTCACATACATCAAACGTCTCCTCACTATCGGCTAGCTGCCTGTCCCCTAAACACACTGTAAAAAAACGCGGTCTCTGTAGGCACCACAGGCTCCACAAACGGCAACAAAAACAATCATGTCTTACCCGGACCACGAAACCTAACAAACAGTGTTCCAGCCAATCACTGGCAAGAAGTATTTGAGGGTGGGTCTGGGGGGTTAGTGCGCATGCACATGAAGGGTGTGTGTGTGTGTGTGAAGGAGAGCAGCGAAGCATCAGAGGGAAGTTTGAAAAATGACCGACACACGACCAAAGAGACGTCGTTCTGAGGAACAAATTAAAAAGAAGAAGGAGTCGAATAAAGAATGTGCGAAGTTCCGAATTTACATCGGTAGCAAAGCTTTTGAATGATGGCGAGAACTCCGGCGGCAGAAGGGCTTACAGTCCGACATTCAGGTTGCTCTGTTTTTGCTGGACAGGTGGGTAACGTTAAATTGTTTTTTTTTCTTCTAACCCACACAAGGATATAATTAGCTAGAACTATGCACGTTCACAATTATTTCAGGAAGCACGGAAGGGAGGGGGAGGAGATGAGATGCAGAGGAGGGAGGGTCTAGCTCCAATTTGTTTGAAAATATTCGAACGTCAACACCCAGGATCGCTTTGAGAACCTTTAAAGGTAAAGCTGTTGTATGACGGCCCGGGATCGTCATGTAACCGACGTTTAAGAGTACCCTAAAAAGGGGGATGTTGACATATGCTCAAAAGACGTCCAAAGAAGTCAGTTATATGACTACTTGGGATGAAACTGTGTTAAATTCAGCTTTGCCATCACAGGAATAAATTTTAAAATACTATTCACTCTCAGAAAAAAAGGTACGAAAGCTGTCACTGGGGTGGTACCTTTTCAAAAAGGTACACTTTTGTACCTAAAGGGTGCATATTGGTACCATAATTGTACAAATATGTACCATGAAGGTACCAATATGCACCCTTTAGGTACAAAAGTGTACCTTTTGAAAAGGTACCGCCCCAGTGACAGCTTTCGTACCTTTTTTTCTGAGAGTGTTGAAATAGAACAAGTGAATAAAATTGCAAAAGTACGTCACATTTTTACTGTTTTGCTGTATCAAAAAATGCAGCCATAGTGAGCATAAGAGACTACTTTAAAAAAAAAATAACTAAGGTCAAACAATAAAACTATAATGTCAGATCGCCTTAAACCATTACAGACCCCTGGTTAAGAGAGATTAAAGAGATTCTAATCTTAGAATCCTACAGATGTTAAACGTTAAAGGGATACTCCACTTTTTTGGAAATGGGCTCATTTTACAACTCCCAACAGTTGAGATTTACCGTTTTCAAATCCATTCAGCCGATTTTCTGATTTTTAGAAGAATAACAGTAACCAGACAGTTTCTGATCTCATTGACTTCCATAGTAGGAATAAAAATATACTAAGTCAATGAGACCAGAAACTGTCTGGTTACTGATATTCTTCTAAATATCAAAAAAATCGTCCGAATTCATTAAAACGGTAAAACCCAACTGTTTGACTCTAGGGGAGTGGCAAAATGAGTCTATTTCCAAAAAAAGTGGAGTATCCCTTTAAGAAAGAACCCCATTTAAACACATAAAGGTTTAATTTGTTAAACTATGTGCTTCATTTCAATTGCTTCTCTTTTTTGTGACAGCAATGACTTCCTCATTACCTCCTAATTCCTCCCAACCATCCCCCTCAGAGCTCCACAGTCCCCTTCTGCAGAAAATGATCTCTCACACTCTGAATAATGACACTCAAGTGAACCTGGCAGTGGTGAGTGTGCATGGTGTGGTATCCACTCTGGGAATCCTGGAGAACGGTGCTTTGGGTGCTTGGTTGCCATCTTCTTCGCAAGACGGTTGCAGCAGTATGGGTTCTCAATCTGGCACTGTCAGATTTCCTAACCACACTAACTTTGCCAATTTTCACTCATTACCTAATGAAGGGCCACAGCTGGGAGTTGGGCGGCCCATTGTGTGCAGCCCAGGCCTCCATATTTTTCCTCAACATGTTTGTTTCTACCTTCCTAATAGCTGTGATATCGTTGGACTGTTGTTTGGTGGTGACTAAGCCGGTGTGGACTCGCCGCAGTGTAGGCAGCATGGAAGATCTGCGGCCAAGGATTGGCACATTAAAGAGCCACAAAACAGTATTTATTGTTTAAATTTACCAAATGTGAAAGTTGAGTTTCATATCAAAAGTAACCTGGTCCGTCCTGCCTATCAGCGCGTTGTGAGTGTCCTCTTTGCTCTGAAATGTATTTTTCACTGTGTGAGAACATGGTATGTGGCGTGAGAGCAGCGTTGCTTGTCGAACATAGCAACAGTGACTAAAGGGGATGGGTCTTTGCGAATGGTCAGTTGAGCATCGTTTAAACACCACAGCCTTCCTGAGTATTGTTGCTGACCATGTCCATCCCTTCATGACCAGTGTACCATCTTCTGATGGCTACTCCAGAAGGATAACGCACCATCACAAATACATTTTGAGAATTGTCAGCAGCCGTATTTCATTAGCAGCAGTTGTTGAGATCATGTGAGAGGGGGGAATCGGGGGGATATGGGGGAAATTAATGAATGGATTGAGAATGGAGTAGACAGATGGAAGAGTTCCTGTTTTAAGCTGTAAAAGAGTGAGGTCTGTGCTGTAACAGTATGAAACAGATGCTCTTAGTGGTATTAAAACTCCATGTATGCGTCACTAGCAGCTTGCAGCTAATCTGGGACAAAGGGAATGAGAACAACAAATGCTAAACAACAAAATAAAATAACAGTTTCAATATAAATTTCACAAAAAAAAAAAAAAAAACATGTAACCGACAAAAAGTTGATTTCAGTCAAAAAACCCAAATAAATCTTTGACTCAGTAGCTCTGTTAAATCTTCCCAGAAAGATTTCAAAAACGAATGGGGAAAAAAATTAAAAAACAATCAAGACAAATTTCAAACACGATACTCAATGACACACTAATTAAAAAATTAGTATCAAAATTAACTCCAAATGAATTAAACTCATTTCAATGTTCAGTTCACTCGTTCAATGTCCTTATGAACTGCAATGCAAATTCAAAATGAACTAAAAAGATGAAAAGAACCCTTTTACACACATTAACATTTCAATCCGACTAATTTTCATCACAAGATCCAAAAGGAATGTTAATTCCTCTTGTTAATGTGTATGACTTCCCTTAATCCTTAATAAATCCAACAAATATGAAATAAAGTGGAGAAAATGACATTGGCTTTCAAAATGACAGGCACTTGGTTATACCTCGCACATGGTTAGCAAAACCTCCACGTTACATTACATTCATTACGCCAATGAAATGGAAAACCATAACCACTTTTAGCAGTAGATTAATTCTCAATTTATCACTTTTATCACATTTCTTAAACATATTTCTCAAACTACAACAGTATTAAACCCATAAAACACTGAACAATGTAACTAGGCTATAGCTGATTAATCACTCAACAAGAACAGGTGCTAATCAATCGGAAATAATACATGGAAAATTAGGCTGGGTGTGGTCCTCTGACGAATCCATATATGGATTTCCACCAAAAGCCGACGTGGAAAATGCACATGAACACCCCCTCATGTGGTATTTACCACTGGGCAACTCGTAGAATATTTTGATGGACGAGTTGCCGAGATGAGATAACCTTTGACCATTTCAAAATGGCGGAGAGCACCGCGAGAGTCGTGAATGGTAAAAATATATATAGGCTACTATTCATCATGATCTAGAAAATATACAGCATATTATTTACCTTTAAAATAGTTTTAGCTAAATAACAGGTCTGGATCCATCTTTTTACCACATTACGACAACAAAAGCACTTGAATGCAACACACTGGTAAATAGTTCACATTGTATATACATACACACACTGTACACTTTTTTTATTGCCCTGGCCTTACTTCTGGACCTGGCATCACGAGTGTCGATCTCCTTTGAGCCACACAACAGTGTTTCATCACAGAATTCCTGTCAAGTTTGAATGAATGACTCGTTCATAAAGACAACTTGCCACCACCTACTGGCTGCTTTACTTTCATATTTAATCTATAACATGGAAGGGCACTGTCGGTCCTCCTGGGTGCAGAGTTCAGCTTCTCCAACCCTAATCAAACACACCTGGCTGAACCAGCAATCATCATCTTTAGGATTATTAATACTGCTTGGTTTTTATCGGAGTTGACGCTAAACTCTGCAGGACAGTGGCACAACAATTTTCTTTTTCAATAATTTTCATGTTGCTATATTAAAAATTGAAGCTATATTTAAAACATTAATCCTAAAGTAATATGCAATTATGTACTGTAGCTATGTAAATGAGCTGTAGGCTACTTTAAGTCTGGAAAAACAGAATTAAAATTTGAACTCCCTCATCCCCCATGCAGGGATTACCCAAACTCACACAAGAATCTACAGGTAGGTGGTTTAAATGGTGAATGATTATCATCGAGTATTATACATGTGTTTAGTATCATTAGAAATGTCTCGTAGTGTGACTGGTACAAATGTCTAATTTCCAAATAAGTCAAACAAAAGGTAATAAGGTTTTTGAGAGTAAGAGTTTTTAGAGATAACAGGTACACACAAAGGAGGATGAATGGGTAAACCATCCCACTTTCAGAAGGTGTTAACTCGATGCTAATTCCCACTGTTAGCAAATGGTACCATGTAAATCAACTTCTGCCTCCAGTAAGTCTGGGAGGGTGATCACAGTAAATTCCCACTGTGAACATATGAAATGAGCTTCACCCGCCGACTGGATGCCTCCGATGGACCGATCGAGCCGGGCTTAACACAGCAATAGGGTGACCAACTGTCCTGATTTCCCAGGACATGTCCTGTTTTCATGCAATATAACAATTTTCTATCCATACAGTCAGAGGAGGCATAACCTACTTTAAATGTATTGAAATTAATAAGGTATCTTTGAGTAAACTTCGAGTATCATTTGAGTTGGCCCATGTGTTTGCTGGGCCAAGTGTCCTGGTTTTTGGTAATCAAAATATGGTCACCCTAAAGTAATAAATCACTGCATATCAAATTCACCTGGTTACTGTAATCTCCTCTGTACACTATCATTTTCATTAATCTTTTGTCAAATGGTACATCTAGTCTTATAATTAATTTACCAGGCTACCAATGTGATTGCTTAACAACAACAATTAAGAAAATATTTGAGGATGGAGTAGCCTATTTAATGATAATGGATCGCCAGGCTCTGCGTTTTTCTTTGTTCTTTTACAAAGGCACATGTTCATTTTAAATTTTAGTTGTTTTGTTGTTCATTGTTTTACATACTCTGAACTGTACCACAAATGCCTTGTATTTGTCTTGTACTTTTTGCACTGTAGGCCCTGTCAGTAATGGAATTAAAGGGTTAGTTCACCCAAAAATGAAAATTAAGTCATTAATTACTCACCCCCATGCTGTACCTACCAACCCCGTAAGACCTTCGTTCCTCTTCGGAACACAAATAAAGATATTTTTGGTTGAATCTGAGAGCTGGATCAGTCCTACATAGAATGCCTAAGGGACTGGCTCTTGATGGCCCATAAAGTCATTAAAGAAAAGGTTTAAATATTCCATGTGCCTACAGCGGCTCAATTATACGTTTTTCAAGCGACGAGACTACTTTTTGTGTGAAAAAAACATAAATAACGACTTTATTCGACTATTCTATTACTTCCTTATGGGCGCATGCGCGAGAACTGAGACGAGGACGTTCTCCTTCGACTACTTTTTGTTACCGGCTGCTCACCGCTTAGGAGTTTTACCGCCACCTACCATATAAGATGATGATCCATATATAAGGCGCTCCGGATTATAAGGAACACTGTCGTTTTTTGAGAAGATTAAAGGCTTTTAAGTGCACCTTATAGTGCGGAAAATACGCTAATTGAAAAGCGTATGTACAGCGCGCATCTTCCTCTGCTTAATGTAAACAGAAAGTTTTGCGCTTCCAGCTATATCAGCACATCATCTTATACGGTAGGGGGCGGTAAAACTCCTAAGCGGTGAGCAGCCGGTAACAAAAAGTAGTCGAAGGAGAACGTCGTCATCTCAGTTCTCGCGCATGCGCCCATAAGGAAGTAATAGAATAGTCGAATAAAGTCGTTATTTATGTTTTTTTTCGCACAAAAAGTAGTCTCGTCACTTGATAAACTTATAATTGAGCCGCTGTAGGCACATGGAATATTTAAACCTTTTCTTTAATGACTTTATGGGCCGTCAAGAGCCAGTCCCTTAGGCATTCTATATAGGACTGATCCAGCTCTCAGATTCAATCAAAAATATCTTTATTTGTGTTCCGAAGATGAACGAAGGTCTTACGGGGTTGGAACAGCATGGGGGTGAGTAATTAATGACTTAATTTTCATTTTTTGGTGAACTAACCCTTTAAATAAAAAATATATAAAAAAGGTAGGCTGTGTGTAGCGTCCTGAAGTGTTCAGATGGGTACAATGGCTGTTTTTAACTCAATTTTGGCAAAGAAATGTAGTGTTTCAAAACTGCAGGATGTTTTACTTAGAGCTGCCTTAGCATATTAACATCATGAGCCAAGTATATTGTTAAAGGCTAGTTACCATGTGCATATTAAAATTCTCATGTAGGCTACCTCAAAAAACAGGAATTTAATTAGAATATGTCTAGAGTTCAGCTTTACTGCTTAAAAGTTCTTGTAAAGTTTCAAATAAACTTTTGTCTTCCCATGAGTGAGCATCAGTTTCCATGAGCCTTGGATTGATGTACACTCCCCTCTTCACCAACCAATGGTGATACTTAAAAGGGGCCATATAATGGTACATGCACTTTTTCAAGTTGATTGTACTGAAATTTGTGTTGGCAGTGCCTGTACACATTATTTAATCATAAAATCATTTATCATCTATCACTTAATGATAAAAATCCATCCAATGTTTTTGTTTTAATCTCCTTACTATGCTTTTTCCAGTCTCAAAACGCCCCTCCCACAGTCGTTGATTGACAGCACCGTTTCAACACAGACCCGCCCTGAGCGAGCTGTCATCATAGTCCGTTATTTTGGTGTTCTGTTCTTGGGTGTAATAACGAACAGCAGTCATTTTGATGTTCCTAAATCCGAACCGCTGAAGACACAGTGGCTGAGTTTTGATTTCCCCAATATTCCCCACGATCAACGTCAATGCGTTCATGTTTGCGGGTCCGACTCCGGTTCCAAACTAATACGATTGCACCATTGACAGGATTACACCCGCAACTATTGTCAAGGCAATAGAGAGCCTAAGTCCCGCCCCTTCCGGTCGACCACCATGGGACCTTATTTCGGAAAAATATTGAATGGTAGTCAATGGCGAGAGACAACAAATATTTTGATCTCGTTTGAATTGTGCCCTGAATTACACATATGATGTTTGTCAATTTAAAAGATACATTTTAAAGTAAAGAAAGTCGCAGTTTGATGTAAAACCGTTGAGGTATAAGTCTGTGAAAATACGTAATTACAAAGACTACAAACCCCAAAGGCGCACATTTTCTCCCAATGAATGAAGCTAACTTTACTGAGGCTGTCTGTCATTGTTTCTACAGTCTTACGTTATAATCGTAACGTTACGCCGTCCTGCCTGAGTGTTTTGTACCAGACTGCACACACACGAGCAGCGGATCTCGTTTCTCTTCCAGGGAGATGTAGTTCATAGAGCGATTTTCACATAAAATTAAATGTTACTCTTCTGTTGTATGACAAACTGCGACGTTTTTGACTTTCAGAATTATCTTTTAAATTGAAAAACATCATATGTGTAATTGAGGTCACAGTTCAGACGGAATAAAAAGATAATTTGTCTCTCGCCATTGACTACCATTCATATTTTTCCGAAATAAGGTCCCATGAGCCGGAAGCGGAGGGGCGGGACTTAGGCTCTCTATACTCCACGTGTGTTGAGTCAAAACGCCCGCAGAACAGAGGGGCGGGGTGAGCGAAGCTCATTATCATTTAAAGGCATATGAAACTGTGTGCTGAAGTGAAAACAGAGCTGTTTTTGACCATGTAAAATTAGTGTTTTCGTACAATACTAATGAGAATTTTTAATTAAAATATATTACAAACTTTTCATTTAGACCCAAAAGAATCAAATAAACTTGTTTAAAAAATGGCATTATATGACCCCTTTAAGCCAGTCCTAATTTACATGAAACTGGAACTGCAACATTTGGAAGAGCAACATTTGGAAAAAAACAGCGAAGTGAAAACAGCACAAGCGTCCAGCAGAAAATGCAAGAGAGCACCAAGTACAGAGTAATAAAACCAAGGGAAACATAATTTTAAAGAAAACATGATCATAAATTTTAAGTTTCTTGGAAAATGTTTTTTAATGTGTTTAAAGATTTTATTCATGCTTGTTATTTTTTGATTCACGCTTATTATATTTTGATTGCGGTGAACACGTTGTTTGCTATTCTGATAATTTTGCATTATTTTTTTCAGTTTGTGCAATACATGTGTTTTTACATTTTTACAGCAATCAGATTACTGTCTAAGAGCATTTCTAGCATCTCTTAAAATGTGACATAAGTTCCTCGAGATCAGAACAAAATGTACCATGCAAATCATCCGATTTTTTTCTTCATCCTCTCCTTCTAATCTTACAAAACATTACTGTTTATGTGTGGATATGCATGTCTAAGTACATGCCAAAAACCTTCACCACAGAAGCACTGTTGTGGAATGTGAGTCTTACCCCCTACTTACTGAAACTGCTGCTTGTCATGACATCTGGTCTTCGATCAAGGACTGTTGACAATATTGAACTGCAATAAAAAAGTTCAATGAGCAGCAAAAGGCACAGAACATAAAACATAAAATTATCTATTTAATGTTCGGGTTTTTTTTAGAAATCAAAATATGAAATTGTCATGAACTCAGATGTAAATATTAAAAATATTAAAATAAACAATACATATAGAAATACAATTAAAGATAATGTCATAATGTCCAATGAATGAATGGATAATTATGGATTAATATATCTTGTAAAATATTATTGTTTAAAAAAATCCTCAATAATATTTTTAGAAGTAAATGACAATTTAGAAATTATAGTTTTAGGTGGAAATAGAGGATGAAAAATTATACACCACGAACATGGCGGTATAAGAGGATTTTGCGAGAGAGCAGGAAACAGGATAAAGGATTAAATCAGATGTAAACCAGGAGAAGAATGAGAGATAAAACATTTCTCCTTATCTACAGTCTAATCACACAATGCCAGTACATCAACCTAGTGTCTGATGAGACAAAATGAATATAGTTGTTTTGGGAATAAAAAGAAATGCATTTTAATTTGCTTTCAAAAGATGAAACACAAAAGGTGAGATTATGGTATAAAATAACACTGAATATGGATTATATGTTTGGAGAATCAGTTTTATTTTAACTAAAAAATAAATCGAAACATTCAAAGCAAGTTGTCTCATAAAGAAATTTTATTGTATTGTGTCTGGCAATGGGAAAATATTCACCATAATAATTTGACAGTGCATTTATACAGCAAAGGGGGGAGGAGACAGAGAACCTATGAATGACAGAATGAGTGAGAGGGAGCGAGAGATAGAGGGACCGTATTAAAAAGAAACAGACTGATGGTGAATCAATGAAAGAGAAAAAATGAGAAAGAGAGAGGGGAGGGGTGAGTGATGTTCAGAGGGAAACACTCAATGTAATTTCCTGCAACAGAATCTAAACAGACAGAGTGAGGCAGAAACACAGAGCCATAGAAAAGCATTAATGCTCATCAGTCGTCACAGAGAAACATGTCTATGGAACCAGGCAGCACGGAAACCATTGATGTTCCTCAGGACAAGATTGTCAAAAAGGTACGTGACCGTTGACACTTATGCTACTATGGAGCACAACTGATTAAAAAAGAAGTAAATCTGGCAGTTTGGAGTAAATAGGGGAAATTAGGTCTTTATTACACTTATGGCTTTCTACAGACATATACATTAAAGTTTTGACAACAAAATAAAACTTTTGAACACAATTGAACCATTATTGCAAAAATCGATAATATATACACCCTACATTGTTTGAAGTATTTTCAAAGTATATTGAAGTATATTCTACTATATTGAAAGTATATTGAAGTATATTCTACCAATAAAACGTGGTGAGTTTTTGAAAGAAGTCCCTAATGCTCACCAAGTCTATTAGATCACAAATACATTAAAACAATATTAATATTATTCAAATTTAAAATCACATCGCTATTCTGTTATAATACACTGTGATGTCAAATTTGAATTTTCAGAATCATTACTCCAGTTTTCAGTGTCACATGATCCATCAGAAATCATTCTAATATGAAAATTCACAAAAAAATCACAACATATGCAACTATTGTTTGAGAAAAGTGTGTGAAACTGGCCTCAAAACCTCACTATTGATTATAGCCTGTGTGATAACTAGTCCAGGTCTTCACAAATCATAAATGGAGCTCAAATTTCATCGTATGCTCCCTGATCAACTGCTCTTTTGCTCCATGTAACTTAGGGGTCCTTTAGGAAGAAGATCGAGAAGCTGAGGAGATGGAGCACCTCTTCAGGTGGCGGCAGCTTCAAACGCCCGCCCAAAACCAAAACCCTCAGTCTGAACTCGCCCACCGAACCCGAGGCAGAGCCCTTCAGAGTAGAGACGGAGCGCAGGAAGCTCAGACCCATTGTGGCATCTGTCTTCGGTCAGGTATGGACTGTTGTGTCACAGAAGCAGTTATTCATTATGTGCTGTGCTGAGCTGAACTGAGCTGTTGTATTGTCAGTCATATTCTGCTGAACTCTGGCACAGTTAGGCCTAATTAAGAATGATAGTAAACGTCAACCAGGGGTTCATGCAAAAGTGTTTCTTTACGAAGTGCTTGATGATGCGGTTTACACTTTTGAGCAAAGACACTTGAACTGAAAACTCACATCTGTCATACAGTATACTACACAAAAGAGACATGGTTGTTAATGCATGGTGGGAAACAGCATTAGCAGAGACAATGATGAAGGGCAGTTTATCAGCATCTATAAGAATATTCATTCATGCTTTAACAATGTTTGATATGCTGGCGGATGTGGATTATGTGCAGTTGTGTGGTTGGGTTGTGCATTCTCTAATGTTTGGTTTAAAAGCATGTCTTTCTGTCTGATATTCATTTTCAAACGGAATGTCACGTATTACCTTGTATGACAGCATAGATCTTCATAGACTTAAAAAAAAAAACTTCTTATAAACCATTTTGCCCTGATCAAAACTGATGCCTAATAAATTGTATTATATTGGGAGCTAAAATATTTTAAGTGGTCTGGAGGTATGAGAAGGCAGCGGAATGTCATTATTGAAGTTCATTGCAACTTTATTATGTTAAAAATCTGAAGAAAACACTGAATGGTTTATTTCCTCGTTCCCTCACATTTACTCTTTCAATTTTAAACCTTTCACACAACAGTAATCATAATAATAATTTTCGTACAGACTCTCTGCTTTCAGGGGATTATGGGGATGTTCTGGAGGAAAAGGTGAAAGTGTATTAGGTATTATCTATTATTCATCACACTTCATTCTTTAAAGCTTGTATTCCCAAACTCAATGAATGCATTGCATACAAAACTAGCACAGCCATGAAATCCCTTTATTTCACTTTTACTCCTCCACTAAGCTAAAGTGTGATTAATCAAAATTGGCATGAAATCAGAATTTCTCTCACCCTTCAAATTCTCTAACTTAATTCAGTTGACATTCTAACTTTAATAAATAAAGAATTTCAAAACTTGGCAAAAATAACATTAAAAAAAGAAAAAATATATATGACTAAAAGCCTGATATACTAAAACCATAAAGAAAAACAACAACACTGGGATGAAGGAAAGGGGAAGACTGAAAGGCTGGGAGAAGAGAGTGAGGGATGAAAGAAAAAGAATAGGACATGATTATATGGGTGAGATTAACGACTCAAGAGATCAAATCTGAAAACTGATTCACACAAGAACTCTCTTGTGAACACTCCAGCTTTGGCCATCGTAATAACATATCAGACACTAGATGTGGTGACATACAGTAAGTATGACCAACATAACACAAACTAAACCTAAAGCATGTTCCTTTTGCTACAGGATTTCAAAATAAATTTAATTTGTGTTAGCATTATACCAGATATTGATTGTTGAAATCTCAAAGTCACTGCCATTTTACTCCATCAAAATGTCTTTGTAGCCTACAAGCAATTTTTGTCCCATGGGGTGATATTACGACTACAGTTTTCAGCTTTTTATTTGGAAAATGATAATATTTTTGCTTTTTATTGTGCTTTATATGTACACTTACCTGCTACAGTGGGGCCAAAAAGTATTTAGTCAGCCACTGATTGTGCAAGTTCTCCTACTTAGAATAATGAGAGAGGTCTGTAATTTTCATCACTTCAACTATGAAAGACAAAATGAGAAAAAATAAATCAGGCAATCACATTGTAGGATTTTTAAAGAATTTATTTGTAAATTATGGTGGAAAATAAGTATTTGGTCACCCACAAACCAGCAAGATATCTGGCTCTCACAGACCTGTAACTTCTTCTTTAAGAAGCTCTTCTGTCCTCCACTCGTTACCTGTATTATTGGCACCTGTTTGGACCCGTTATCTGTAGAAAAGACACCTGTCCACAGCCTCAAACAGTCACACTCCAAACTCAACCATGGCCAAGACCAAAGAGCTGTCAAAGGACACCAGGAAGAAAATTGTAGACCTGCACCAGGCTGGGAAGAGTGAATCTACAATAGACAAGCCCTCGATCTGGGGCTCCATCCAAGATCTCATCCCATGGGGTCAAAATGATCATGAGAACGGTGAGAACTACAAGCAGGGACCTGATGAATGACCTGCAGAGAGCTGGGACCAAAGTAACAAAGGCTACCATAAGTAACACACTACACCGAGAGGGACTCAAATCCTGCAGTGCCAGGAGCCAGCACATGTCCAGGCCCATCTGAAGTTTGCCAGAGAGCATATGGATGATCCAGAAGAGGATTGGGAGAATATCATGTGGTCAGATGAAAACAAAATAGAACTTCTATTTTGGTAAAAACTCAATTCGTCGTGTTTGAAGGAAGAAGAATGCAGAGTTGCATCCCAAGAACACCATACCTACTGTAAAGCATGGGGGAGGAAACATCATGCTTTGGGGCTGTTTTTCTGCAAAGGGGACAGGAAAACTGATCCGTGCTGAGGGAAGAATGAACAGGGCCATGTATTGTGAGATTTTAAGCCAAAACCTCCATCCATCAGTGAGAGCCTTGAAGATGAAACAATACAATATACCAGCTAAAACACCAAACATTTGAGCTCTGTCATTGCCAACAAAGGTTATGTTACAAAGTATTGAGTTGAACTTGAGTTATTGACCAAATACTTATTTTCCACCATAATTTACAAATAAATTCTTTAAAAATCCTACAATGTGATTTCCTGGATTTTTAGTTAAAGTGTACCTATGATGAAAATTACAGACCTCTGTTATCATTCTAAGTAGGAGAACTTGGCTGACTAAAAACTTTTTGTCCCCACTGTACTTTATTAGGTACATCTGATCAACTGCTCGTTAATGCGAATATCTAATCAGTCAATCATGGCAGCTCAATGCATTTAGGCTTGTGGACATGGGGTGCGTCTCAATCAGCTCCCGAGCTTGTGAATCAGTAAATCTTTTTCACGAAATTCGAGCAATGGTAAGGACTGTAACCTCACTACACATTTGGACACTAATGACTTTATTTCCAGTGACATGATGACAACGTCATAATTGTACAACATCACTACTGGTGCATATGTACAACAGCAGAACTGATATCTTTCTGATATACTTGTAATTTAAAGTACACCACAATAAATAATTTGCTTGTTGCATATACTGCAACTTTTCAGCTGTAAATAAGTTATTAATGTTATTAGGTTCATTGTCTAGTGATGTATGTTTATGCTGAAATATAATTAAATCATGGTTTGTATTTTTAAAATGTCACATGATTTAAGTTTTGCGCTTCAGAACTTCCATTAAGCCATGAGGAAACATAGTGAGCATCGATGCTCCCTGGTTTTCACGGTGCATTGTGGGACTTTTTAGGGAGTGAAAGTTTCTGTGCCCTGGAAGGATTCTGTGATTGAGACAGCCCTTAAAAAGTCTGAATACCTGATCAGTGCCCTGGCCTGACTACTGAACTATAGGGATCTGATTGATTGAGATGCACCGATGGTCAAGAAGATCGGATGAAGTTCAAACGGAGCATCAGAATGGGGAAGAAAGGTGATTTAAGTGAATTTGAATGTGACATGGCTGTGGATGCCAAATGGGCTGGTCTGAGTATTTCAGAAACTGCTGATCTGCTGGGATATTCATGAAAAACCATCTCGGTCTGAAAAAGAGAAAATATCCAATGAGTGGCAGTTCTGTGGGCGAAAATGCCAGACTGGTTCGAACTGATTAAAAGCAACAGTAACTCAAATAACCACTCGTTACAGCAGAAATATGCCAAAGAGCATCTCTGAATGTACAACCTCGAACCTTGAAGCAGTGCCTCTCTTGTCAGCTAACAAAAGAAAACTGATGCTACAATTCACACAGGCTCACTAAAATTGAACAATAGAAAATTGGAAAAAACATTGCCTGGTCTGATGAGTCTCGATTTCTGTTGTGACATTCAGATGTCAGGGTCAGAATTAGGTGTAAACAACATGAAATAATCCATTCATCCTGCCTTGTATCAACAATTCAAGCTGCTCCTTGTGTAATGGTGTGGAGGATATTTTCTTGGCACTTTGGGCCTAGTAACAATTCGGCATCATTAAAACACCACATTATTGTCGCTGACCATGTCCATCCCTTTATGACAGTGTGGGTACCATGTCACAAAACTCAAATCATCTCAAACTGGTTTCTTGAACATGACTATGAGTTCATGATACTCAAATGGCTTCCACAGTCACCAGATCTCAATCCAATAGAGCTTTGGTATGTGTTGGAACGAGAGATTCGTATCATGTGCAGCCGACAAATCTGCAGCAGCTGTGTATATGTCAATATGGCCCAAAATCCCAGAGAAATGTTTTCAGCACCCTGTTGAATCAATGCCAGGAAGAATTAAGGCAGTTCTGAAGGTAAAAGGGGGTCCAACCCAGTACTAGCAAGATGTATACAGTGGCCAGTGAAAGCATATTATACTTTTATCCTCTTCCCAGAACCAGACTTGCAGTCTGAAACTATGAAAATTCAACATAAAATATTATTTCAAAATATTAATCACAAAAATATTAAAATATTTCAATATATATTGTGTTTCATCCGTCCTAAAGTCATGTGTGATAAAATAAGAAAACCGTTTATTATTGTGTCATTCCCACTCAACCTATAATTTTGTCATCTGAAAAGTATGAAAAATTTAATTAAATACATGAATTTAAGACACGTCACATGCTAACAGCTACACAAATATTTAGCTTTCAGTTGACATCATTTTTCCTCTCTAGGTCTCCCTGTTGTCTATTCTCATGTTTTGGCCTTAATCCATCGACAGCCCACCAATATACAGCAGACAATCCAAATCTCCTCTATAGCCCACACACATATACACACAAATTACAGAAGCTGTACGAATAAAAAAAACAAAAAAAACGAGACGCTCTACATTTCACCACAGGTCAGTTGTCTGGCTGTCTTGCAATAAAATAATTTAATCCACCAATCAAAGGCCAAGTCTACATGGGTAACCCAGCTGGCTGATTCTTTATTACATGTTTTAAACATACAAATTAAATTGTGTTTTCAACATTCGGTCATTATAGTAATTCACTATGATATTATTGCCATTTTTATTAAAAAAAGAAAGAAAAACAGGTGTATTTTATTTACTGACATGAGAGCACATGTCCAAATTAGTTCAGAGAATAAAGTAATACAAATATTATAATATAATAACAGAACACTGACTCAAAAGTAACTTTTTTTCAGAGAAATATATTATCGTTTGAACATTTAAACATAAACAGAGTAAAAAATCATATAAGCTGTGTTGTGCAATACGTACAGCATTTTGCTATCTTATTCATGCATCACTAGAGGAAATTAATCTGCATATGCATGTAAGTGTAAGTAAATAGGATGTACAGAAAGTGGGCGTTAATCATAGACACCACAGAGTGAGAAATTGTGTGCCGTGCAGATTAACCCCTGCTGATCCATTAATCTTAAAGTAGAGATGCATTAGTCCACTAATGATCAAAGTCTAATGGTTTAGAGTCAAGTCAGGAGTCATTTTTATTTATATAGTGCTTTTAACAATACAGATTGTTTCAAGGCAGCTTTACATTGATAATATGAAATTAAAGTAACAGTATTTTGGCTTTATAGCAGCTCTAGAATAAATTGATTGTTTAGCTAAAGTTAGATTTGATTGATCCTCCTCCTTGTGTCAAAGTGCGTCAATCAAACTTTACAACATCAGGGATGAGGACCAGTTAGTTACCAGTACAATATGGATGTTATGGCACTCCTCATTAGTCGCTCATACTTTTAAAACAAGACATATCTCCAAGTCAGTTTAGTTACAACTTTGCAATAAAGCAAGATGGAAAGTAATCTATTGACACTGACTATATTGCATTTAAAATGTTGATTGGCTGGATATACTAGTCAATATGAATATGTAGCCTAAATGATAACTATCAAGTATCAATTATTGCTTTTATCATTTAAAACATGCAATGGCAAGCCATTTTAGCTTTTTTAATTCACAGGATGAATTTTTCATATCAATAATTAAATGTGACATATTTAAGATGTGAATTATTGATATTAATATAAAATATGTCTATTTCTGATATCAGGAATTACATTTTCATTAGTACTAACTAAACGTCGGAAAACTGGGGTGTCAGGTGTGATTGTGTCTGCAAACACACAGGAAGTCAAGTGAGTCCAAACTTTTGCCTGGTGGGTTTTCTGGGCCTATTTAAATCTAGTTTCATTTATTTTTTATTTTACTAAGTGAATTCCCACAATTCTGTAAATTTCTCCCCACAATCACCATGGAATTTCCGCATGGGTCTCTATCACAAAAATGCTTGTTTGGTGCCTCTTAGTGGTTATCTTTCCATAATGCAGCTCAGTTATTCTACTGGATGTTAACGGTTCCTCTTTTATAAATAGTTCCTAAGTAATTCATATTTAAATCATTCATATATTCATACAAGGCCGCTGCTCAATTCACTGGATTAGTCAATTAACCCTTTTAGATCTACTTTAATGAACAATGTAATATTATTGAAATGTTATTCTATATTTTTTAAATATCTTAGTTATGGATAAAAAGAGTGAGAAAGAAATACTTCAAAATAGCTTGGTATCTAAAGAGAATACATAATACTGCATGGATTGAATACAGTAATGCCTTGATCTGTTCTAAAAACTCATCTTACTTCTGGGTAGGAGAGGTGAAAAGTCCAGGGCAAAAAAACAACAACAAAAAAACATGTTTTACACTTACCTTATGTGCTTAAACCCATCTAATCCCATAGACAGGCATTATTTCTGATGAGTGACAGTAATGTTTCTACTACACTTTTTTTGAAAGTCATTAAACTGTCTGAAAACAAAACCGGGTTCACAAACTTTCTAAATGGTTCATTTTTGTATGTGTAGAAAATATTTTCAAGATTTGTTATCACAACATATTTTCTTTTGTTAAATCAACTTTATAATAATTTATTTAGTTGAGAACTTATTATTTTGAGTTTCTAATGATTAAATCAATCTCCTTCATTGTATTAACTCACTTTTTCCAGTTCAATCGACTTAAAATTTTAAGGCAACCAGGTTACTTACTTTTTTAAGTTAAACCAACAATATTTTTTTACAGTGTAGTTATCACAATATTTTTTCTTTTGTCAAATCAACTTAAATAATTTATTTAGTTCAGATAACATATAATTTTGAGTTTCTGATGATTAAATCATTCTGCTTCATTGTATTAACTCACTTTTTCCAGTTCAATGAACTTAAAATTTTAAGGCAACCAGATTACTTACTTTAAGTTAAACCAACAATATTTTTTTATAATCACATCTTAGTAAGACATAAGTCACCATTTGAACGGCTTAAAGGTTTATTTTTTTCATTTTTACAAAGATATTTGAGTAAGTTGAAACCCAATACTTTAATTTAAAAGGGTAATTCGACAAATTCTCTCAAAAAAAGTCATCACTGGCACACAATGAATTCTGGGGGGTAGTATTTAGATGCCCACAAAAATGTCTGTGCACGGCCCTGGGGACAACTGCACTCCATCCCTATTGCTGTATGCTATTATATCCTTGTCAGTTTTACAAACATGTACAATAAGTACTGATTTAATTTACCCTCTGCTGACCTCGAACCCCTGACGCTATGGCTCATCGCCTTTCTCAAAACCATCTGATACCTGCTGTCTACAATCTTTCTACAACCCGAGATTCCCTTATCAGCACTGCCAGCTGCATTGCTCTCACCATGTAATCTGGAAAGCAGCGGATTATGAAGACCTTTCCCATCCCTGCCTGGCCTGGCCCACCATTCGTTTATCTCTCTCTCTCCTCATCCCTCCATCCCTTTCTGTTTTGTACAGAGCATTCATTTGCAGTGCGATTAGAGTCTGTCACAAGGCAAAATGAGGATGTGAAATAACATGGCAAGAGAAACAAATGGGAGGAAAGAACATGCAGAAAGAGAGAAAATAGACAACAGATGCCAGATTCGAGCGCATCAGGATTAAAGCACTCAGAAAACCCTGGAAATACCGTTTCTGGCTGAGGGAACAGGTCTCACTGATCCCATACCATGGCATGACTGTTTTTAGTGGTTTTACATCATGACCTCTTGTTTAAGCAACTCCGCCCCCACTTGGGATATTCTGATGACGGGGATTGTATGTTACAAAGTTTATGTAATAATCTGAGGACAGGAACCAAGAGTGAGTGATAAAGAGGGAGGGGGAGAGACAGAGGGAGGGACAGAGATGGGCAAGAAAGAGTTGGAGCAGTGAGAATTAGAGAAATACAAATGATGGGAGCAAAACCATCTAAAAGAAGCAGTATGAAGAAGGTAAGATCTGTTTTTAAATGAGCTTTTAAAAAGGGTGTAGATGTAGTCTGTAGGTTACTATTTTTTGGAAGTTGTAGTTAAGTAAGACTGCATATTTGGTAGAAGTAATGTATAGGTATTTAAATCAACTGTGAATTCGGTAAAAATATTTATGTACAAACTTAAAGGGACAGTTCGCCGAGCTTTAAAAGTTTTGGGTTGTATGATTTTTTTTAAATGTTTTTCCTACCCTAATTCTATGTTGTTAATTAATAATACTTAGTACTTAAATATATAATTACACCAATGACACCTTGAAATAAAGTGTAACCAAAAACTACAATAATGTGAAATATTATTCCATTTAAGACAACTGATTTCTATTTTAATTCATTTTAAAACATTTTCATGTGATGGCAAAGCTTCATTTTCAGCAACCATTACTCCCGTCTTCAATGTCACATGATCCTTCAGAAATAATTTTGCTGATTTAGTGCTCAATAAACATTTCTGATTAATATTAATAATGAGGAGCCAAACATTTTTTGGAAACCTTAATACATTTTTTGTCAGGATTCTTTGATGACCAAAAACTTAAAAATAACCTATTTACATTAACTCTCATTTAAAAATAGAATTTATAGAAATAGAAATATCTTTAATAATCATTCTAAATGTCTTTGTGATCAATTTAATGTATCCTTCCTGAATAAAATTATTAATTTCTTTAAAAAAAAGCTTAAACTCCGTCGTTTCAATGAAATGATACACGGAAAATATTCAGTCTTTATTTACTCATCTTCATGTTGTTTCAAATATGACTTTATTTCATCCGTGCGTATTTATAGCATGAATATAATGAAAGTAAATGGTGACCATGGCTGTCGAGCAAGATTTTAAGATTTCTCACACAAAGCAATCGCATGACTTCAGAAGACTTGGAATATAGAGCACACTTCATATGTACAGTGCTGTTTTGACACTTGTCTGCTCCTGATCTTTCATTAAACTTCTCCTTTTGTGTTCCACGGGAGAAAGACATTTTTCGGAGAACTATCCCTTTAACTGATTCTTTTTTTTAAAGTAATTTAGACATCAGCAGAAGGATTTTTGACAGATCATTTCACCACATTTTCAGCATTTTCAGACTGCGATGTTTTTGTCTGGTGTGTAATGAAATGGTACCTCTTAAAGGGCTCGCCCCTGGAAGGCAGTGGGCTGCCATTGGCAACCTCCATGTTACGAAGCAGCGGTGATGCGGCAGAGGAGGATGAGGATGATGAAGAGGGGGACGGGCAGCAATTTGAGGAGCCTATAAATGCTCTGGTTCAGAACTGTACAATGCTACACAACATCGTTGGCCCTGCCTGCGTTTTCCTCCGACAGAGCTTCGCTCAGTCTCAAATCGTATGTACACACACTTACAAACGCACCTTTTTTAGACAAATAATGGTGAGGACATGGAGAATTCCATCAGGGAATCTCATTATTATTGTCTGTCTTTTCCATTTTCAGTCAAATACCCCATTCCTTCCCATTGCTTCAATAATGACCCCATCTCACATTTTAGAGAGTATGCCGTGCAATGTGATTCACTGTTGTCAGTGGAATATACTTGTCCAAAAGACAGTCAAAGTCAGGTTATGTTGCCAAGTCGTTCACGCAGCATTTTTTAGAATATTTGGTCATAAATTTAAATGCACTTAAAAGTAAAACTTCAATGCAATCCATCACTCTCAAGTGTGAACCAGCCATTTTTAGATCAGAATGTCTTCAATAGCCTATATAGAAGAGACATTTTGAAGGATATTTACTTTAGCCCTTTTTGAGCACTTGAACTTAACTGAGACTTGGTGTTTAGTTTTATTTTGATTTTAGAAAACTAACAAAGAGTTGCTCTGCTCAAAAAAATCAACTGTTTCTTGTTTTTCACAGCATTTCTCGACTAGTCCAACTTTGAGCCTACATTCAGTATGAGGAAAACACTGTTAAAATCAAATTACCTAAGACTTTTACTCAATTTGTATTGGAATTGGTGACTTTTAACTTGTAATGAAGTAATTTTCACTGCAAACTATCTGTACTTTTACTCAAGCATGGTTTTCAGGTACTCTTTATACCTCTGCCTGAATGTGAAAACCAGTGATGTAGTTTTTGGCTGAATGAAGAAATGAGTAGTTTTGAAGATTGTAATTTAGATCCTGTACCCGAAAGTATTGATTAATGGGACTGAGACTGTGTAATATCCTTCTGCTGTCTATATATATATATATATATATATATATATTTCATAAGCATACTGTTATTTTTTACACATGGGACAATCTTGGTTAAACCTCTTATACACTCTCAGAAAAAAAGGTACAAAAGCTGTCACTGGGCCTGTACCTTTTCAAAAGGTACACTTTTGTACCCAAAGGCTGCATATTGGTAACTTAGTGGTACATATTAGCACCTAAAATGTACATTTGAGTACCTAAAATATACATTTTATTAACTAAAATATACATATTAACACCTAAAATGTACATATTAGGATCTAAAATGGACATATTAGGACCTAAAATGTACATATTAGCTCCTGAAATGTACATATTAGCACCTAAAATGTACTTATTAGAACATAAAATGTACATATTAGCACCTAAAATGTACATATTAAAACCTAAAATGTACTTATTAGCTCCTAAAATGTACATATTAACACTTAAAATGTAATATTAGCACCTAAAATGGACAAAAGTTTACCTTTTGAAAAAGTACCCAGTGACAGCTTTTTTTTACCTTTTTTTTTCTGAGTGTATGTCTTTGCTGGACCATAAAATCATTATACATGTCTTTTTTTTCTACTATCAATGGCTGTTCTATCAGATGTTAGTGTGGTGGGAGGATGCGGATAAAAATGCAAAAAGACAGAGATAAAGATAAAAAGTCATCTGTAGTTTCCTAATAGCTTAATGTTTCATATCAATGTCTACATCTGTCTGATAATCCCAGAATCCTTTTTGTGTGTAGATATTCTGGGCAGGGTGTAGGCTGCAGAAATTGCTGTAAGACAAGACCGATGGAAAATTTCCAAGAAATTGTTTGTGGCATATTTTTATTTATTTAACTTAAGCCTTTTCCCCCAAACAATATCACTAAGTAATATCACTATATATTCTAAAGTCTTATCTGATTATAGTAGGCTGAGGATATGCAACGCTCAGTGAGGCTGTTGAACACACCATGTAAAAACTGTTTGTTCAATGAGTGAGTACATACATGATTTTCGCAAAAAAATACAATGTGTACTCCATTTGTTGCCTGGCAACCTGGACCCTTGTAATCTGTTCACCATAGTGACTTTATCCTACTGCTGCTTTCATCATGCTTGCCAATTCATGGTAGTAATCAGCCTAAATACTCCCCAGCTGTGTGAATATGTTCTGGCTGGCCACTGCCAAAACACAGGCTCAGTCAATCAGATCAAAATCTAAATCACTCAACCATTTTTTTTATTATCTCACTTATGTAATGTGTAAATGTTGTTTCAGATGAGATTTCAAATGCACTTGTTCTTTTTTTGGAGTTATGCTGATAATGTTTTAATGACTTGAGTTTCTCCATTTCCACGAATATGAATATCCGATGACGACACGCAATCCCATGTGTGTGCTTTTCTGTCCTTCACTTCAGATATAAGGCATAATATCATAATTCTGTGATTCTTTATCGGTGTTGCTTCCGGATGATTACCAAAATTGCACAAAATGAGCCTTGTTTATTCTAAGAAAAAATAAAATATGTTGTTAAAATCATAGACAAACATTATATTAAATCCATAATTATATCCTAAACGGCAGGATTTTGTGGATTTTTTCAGAAGAACATGTCATAATTCAAAAAATTCCTGGAAAGGAGAAAAGGAAATGCCTGCTTTAAAGGGAGTTCACTTTAATTAATTTTTAAATTAATTTTTGAATGTTTAGCTTACCTCAAGGGCATCCAAGATGTAGGTGTCTTTGTTTCCGCAGTAGTTTCAATTTAGATATTTTTAGGTCAAACCGTTCTTGTCTGTCAGTCATATAATGGAGGTATATGGTCACCACCTCAAAGAGCATGCACAGCGAAGTCCAGATTTAACATGATTTAATGACTCGTAAATGTAAGTATCTACACATTGATGGCCTAAGACACAAAACGAGCGTTTGTGTGAGAAAACGAACAGTATTTATATCTCTTTTTACCTCTTGTACAGCCATCTCGAAGTGATCTGAGGGCGCAGGCTTTGTGGCTGTGGTTACAAGAGGTAAAAACGATATAAATACTGTTCGTTTTCTCACACAAACCGCTCGTTTCGTGTCTTAGGCCAAGAGTCATTAAATCATGTTTAATTTGGACTTCTCTGTGCATGCTCTTTGAGGTGGTGACCATAGACCTCCAGTATATGACTGACAGACAACGGTTTGACCTAAAAATATCAAAATTGAAAATACTGTGGAAACAAAGACACCTACATCTTAGATGCCCTTGAGGTAAGCTAAAACATTAAAAAAAATTAATTTCAATGTGAACTATCCCTTTTATGCTTTGATATGATAACGTTATGTGTCAATCTCCTTTTAAATATGGGCATTCCCAACGCATTCTCATCCTAGGGTGTCATATAGTGACGCGTTTGACATCTTGGGATGAGAACGGGCTGGCATCCCCATACCTGTGATGACCAGTAATCAGAGCCACGTGTGTTCCATTCATTCGTTCGTTCATGCAACGGTGTGTATGGTTGCCCTCAGCGACAATGACATTTGAGTGACAGTTCAACAAGCACAGTCTAAATGCAAAGCAGATTACAGGAATTTTCCACCATCATTTTTATGATGTGGATCCACAACATTGGATGAGTAAATCACTGTGTGTCTGTGTGTGTGTGTGTGTGTGTGTGTGTGTGTCTGCCTGTCTACGTAATCAATGTGCAATGTGTTTGTCCTAATAGTCTGTCTCTGTATGTCTCTTTGAAATCTGTACTCACTGCAGGACAGAGATCTACGGCCAGAGGAAATTGAAGGTACAGAAATATCCAACATCACTGATATGCTTTATTTCATTAAGAGCGATAAATCCTCCCATCAACCAAAATAATATCGTTCCTTCGCTTATTGACTTCTCTCCCTCTTTCCACATGGATACTTACCATTACCTCTCTCTGTTTATATATAAAAATGACCTTCAGTCTCCTCTAAATCCCTTGGTAAGATACATTTAAAGGAATAATTCACCCAAAAAATGAAAATCATTTCCGCGCACTCATGTCTTTCCAAGCCTTTTTCTTTGTTCAGTGGAAATTCAAAGAATGTTCCATAGCTCTCATTCACATTTTCCCATATTTAAAAAAACGGCAAATGGAATTGGTTCTTTCCTGTCTCTAAACCTTTTGACCGAACTGATTAAACTTCAGTCCGCTCTCGCACCTTAAAAATCAGGACTGAGCTTGACAGACTCTGCTTAGGCCTACTATATGATTTCATTGTCTTCTTATATGGAAAAAAATGATTTGGCTTAGGCTTTGCAATTGCATAAGTGCAAGTAATTTTGGTTGAACTATTTCTTCTACAAATTAAATGAGTGCCGTACCTTTATCCTTCAGAATCCTCCTACTTGGACTGATTACATAATGTCAACAAAGTCAGGAAGATGCTCTCTTCCTCTCTTTCTTTCTCTGCCTTCAGAGCTGAAAGAAGCCTTTCGCGAGTTTGACAAAGATAAGGACGGCTTCATTAGCTGTAAGGATCTGGGCGAGTGCATGAGGACGATGGGCTACATGCCCACTGAGATGGAGCTGATTGAACTCAGTCAGCAGATCTGTGAGTGGCAACCTTTTCATTTTCATTATACTTAGGCTAATTATCTCAGTTATACTCAAGAGAAGCATAAATATAACTTCTTACATGATCGTGTTCTTGTTCACTAGGTGGCGGTAGAGTGGACTTTGAGGACTTTGTAGACCTGATGGGCCCAAAGATGTTGGCTGAGACTGCAGACATGATTGGAGTGAAAGAACTGAGAGAAGCTTTTAGAGAGGTTGGTGATCTAATAACTGTATAGATAAAGTATTAACCCCCTTTATAATCAAATGGGTGACAAACTGAGAAATTAAATTTTCCTTGAGCTTTTGACATCTAAGAGGTCATCATATTATAAGAATATCCTGTAAGTTTCAGAACTGAAAACATCCTTTTTAGTCCAATAAACGCTTTTATTGACACCAGCCCCGGCAAACGACTCGTTTTTCAAAGTGGGGAACTGTGACGTCAAAGAGGATAAAACATCACCCCTGATCAACGCCTACTTCAACGCGGCCGGTTTAGCCCCACCCACCGATTCGCGCATTACACGCATTGCTAAATAACATAGATGCCTACCTCATGATGACAAACCGGATCGAGCTACCGAGCAATACAAAATATTGTGCCGTGCCTGGTTGTGGAAGAAGACAGTGGCTGCATATGCTTCCTCTGGATTCCAATAGGACTGCATGGTTATTTTTAATGACGTTCCCCTCCAGCTGATGAGGGTAAAACATTGTCCGTCTGTTCGCTTCATTTCATTGACGATTGTTTTGTAAACCAGACTGGATTTGCAGACCGATTAAGGGTAAAGAACGGTGCTGTGCCATCTATATTGGATCTGACAGGAATGGTGCAACACACAGACTCTGGGGCGAATCATTCCGGTAGCCATTTTACAACATTGGACGTTTTCAAAACAATTTCCTCCAAGTGCATCGACCGGTGAGTTGAAACTCATTATAATATGCAAAACTGTTATCCACTCACAGCAGTGGGCGTTTATTTTCAAGTCTTCAGTGCGAGACGCCCATAAAAACCGAGCGTTTATCAGGTAGGCTCAAGACTTGGGTACAAAATAGCCTAATACCTATTCATTTTGATGTTTTTGAATGCAAAAACCAAGCGAACGTCATAATTTGACCTCAGACAACAATATAATAAAATTTAAAAAGCCAGGTCATGACCCCTTTAACAGAAATTTTTTGTGTTGCTTATGCTTCCTCACCTGTTGCCTTTATTTGATCAAACAACTGCGAATATTAATACATTTTAACTGTTACAACTGTTTTTCCATTTAAAATGTAATTTAGTACTGTGGTGGCAGAGCTTGATTTTCACCATCATTACTCCCATATATATATATATATATATATATATATATACACACACACACACATATATAGATTCCTTATTAGCGGCTGTTTCATTGGCGGACTATATACCCGTCCGCCATATTGGAGCGGTTAAAGCCGGTCAATGAAAATTCGAGAGAAAGTTGACTGAGCATCTGCAGATTGCAACAGTAAATTAGACGCATGTATGAAAACTGACAATTTAGCCTACAACAATACAAAGGCGCTAACGCAGCGTTAAAGGGATAGTGAAAAAAAAAACATTCTCACATGTAAAAGGTTATCCAATTTATTTGGGAATTGAATTATCGGTGGTTGTGACATCATTTACTGTGGATGACGACACGCTGACTGTTGCAAGATGGCGTACGGACCGACGTGTCTGGAGCGGTCGAGTGAGGACATTTTTAAATTACTTTAATGCATCCTAATGATGTTCACACCCAGGTGTAGCCATGATAGACTTTAAAATCTATAGCAGAAAATCACTAAAAAGCACTAGTAGTCAATTAATAGTTTGGCGTATTGTATTCCAATGTCGAAGTCACATTTTTTTGTTCTCGGTAAACTAATCTTTTAAATGATCTCTTTCTCTCAGTTTGATTCCAATGGTGATGGTCAGATAAGTCTGGCTGAACTGAGGGAAGCCATGAAGAAGCTGATGGGAGAGCAGCTCAACCACAGAGAGATTGATGAGATCCTCAGGGATGTTGACCTCAATGGAGACGGCCTGGTTGACTTTGAAGGTTAGAAAGAAAATTGTTCTCTTCTTGAATTTGATAGAACTTAGAGAAGTTCTATTTTTAGATTATATATATATATATATATATATATATATATATATTTAGTATATACCAAAGCTGTTCTTGCACTAATGTACATTTGCAAACCAAGTACTTTTATAATTCAGCTGGAACTTTTCCTCTCTCATTATTTCTGTTTAGTTCATTAAGTTTAATGGATGACACTGTATGCATTCATTTTAAATGAGAAATAAAATTTCCCTTAAGCTTATGACATGAAAAAGCATTTTTTAATAACTAAAAATGTAAAACTTACTCCCCTGGCCAAAAAGACCATTTATTTAAACTGAGGGAACTTACACATAATGTAACAAATATATATGCATGGACAAACTAACTATTTTTCACCTTACCCTTCACAGAGTTTGTCCGAATGATGTCTCGCTAACTTGGAAGACACATGACAAAGGGAGAAAGCCATCAGTTTGCCAACTCCTAATGTGAAGAGTGAAATAATATGCGTCTCCTTTAATTAACTACCTTATGTAATTACACCATACTCTTTCCATACAGAGACCTTTATTTCACACATGGGCTTGATTTTATGACAAAGAGGAAAACTATGTTCTGACCAACTAACCATGACCTAGTCCAAAGAACACAACAACTTAACTAATTTATTCAAGTTTCAGAATTGTAAGGGGACCACAGTCTGTATAGCACACATTATCTACAAAAGTATGCTATAAAAAATTTATTTTAACTACTGACATTTGTATACAAGATGTACATGGTCATTGTGGATTGACAATGCAAAGGCAGATATAAATCAGTATTATGTGTGTTTGTGGGTCTAGAGTTCCTGTATGATGCTTTTAGGGCTTTGTTATGCTTTCCATGTGGGAACCACAGGACATTAGCATGCAAAACTGGTTATCGTACAACTACGGAAGAGTCTGGAATTACTGAACACAATTGCCATGGAGATCCCTTGTAAGAACCTGTTTCTGACACCCATGTGATCTCCCTTTGCAAACGTTTAAACCAATGTTGTTCTTTCTAACTGTTCTTGCAAACAGCACTGAACTATAAAAAAAAACATATTTTAATATTTTTATTGTTATTTCTGTATTCATAAATATTGTAAATATTCAATAACTAATTCAATTAAATGGAATTCGTTTAAACCTCTGACTGTTAACTCTTATTTCTGATTTTACTATTCCCTTTGTCATTTACAAAAGCTAAGGCCAAGACCGATCTGCATAATCAAGTATTTGACCTATTTTAAATTAATACATTGATATGTCGTGTATAGAGACTTCTAAAATGCTCTGTGAATTCTCTCTGTGTTTTGCCAGTTCTCTGCAGTGAAGAAACACACAGACTGGATGAATGAAGGCCAGTAGAGTCAGGACAGTCAAGATGATGTTCACCTACAGAAATACAATCAATATACTGATTACAATAAAAGCTGTGAAAAAGCAAGTTAGTGATTAAGTCCAGTTTACACAGGAAGAATTAATAATATTTTAATATTTTAGACTTAACTCACTTTTATTTAACCATATAACTTAGTTGCAGGTATTGTATGGAAGCCCATTTCTCCCATGTAATCAATTTTTATGCTTTGGACATAAAAAGATATACAGATGCCTTAAAAACGTTTACACTCAGAAATTGCTAGTAAATTACGGCAAGTAACACATTTGAATTAAGCGTGAAATATTGAAGTAGAAAAATGTATTCTTGTAAAATGTACTTTTTGACAACATAAAAAAGTGATAATTATGATATAAAAAGTGGAAATTGAGATAAAAGCTATATTCTGACATTTAATATATATATATATATTTTATGTCATAATTATGACTTTTTATGTCATAATCTATTACTTTTTATGTCATAATTATGATTTACTGAAGCATTTTTGTCTTCCAGAAACTGGCATCAACATCTAGCAGCCCCAATAAAGTATTTCAAACCTTAAATGAACACTTATAATGTATGAATTTACATTATATTTGATAACAAAATATTTTCTCCTTTTCTCAGAACTAAGTTCACATCAACAGACACATGTTTCACTTACATTTGTGAACCAGAAAGCGTGACAATAATTTTTGTCTTTATTTTTAAAAAACAGGATCTTAGTATATTGTCACTTAAAACCTTTTTTGGGGGGGTGAAATGTTTCGCTTACATAGAAGGGGTCTCCTCCAAGAACTTTGTTGAGGGCGAAGCAGGGATACTGCAGCAATGACACCACAGCTGATAGGGACATCACTAGCCCATACAGCTTTCCAAAATGGCGGGCCGGAAACCTGTAGGAATTCAGATTCACTGCGCTCAGTCTGCCAATCAAGTGACAATCGAGATATTTATATATCACATTTCCTTACGCTATGCTGATGAATGCAGCGTTCCCTCCATAGATAAAAGAGCGGTTAAGGACCTGAAGGATGAATGTGACGTACTGGAGAGGGAGGAACGGAATGCTTGCACTGATGGAGAACAAGAGGCACTGCAGAGAGGTGAGGAGGAGAGACAGAACGGACGAGTGCAGGTCTGCTTCTCGTTCTGACACGCCTGCAAAAAGATGAGGGAGTGAGAAATGGATCTTGTGTAAAGGTACGTTATTAGAAGTCAGATCTTTAGATTTCTCTGTCAGCTGACCTGGACCAAGGGGTTTTCTTTTGTGTCTGTCCATAAGCAGGCCATTCCAGGGAGCACAGAGAACTCCACAGAGCTGGGTGAAAGCAAACGCATTGGTGTACTCACTCACTGAGAATGAAAAAGAGATCATAGCCATAACCTATCAATTCTGCACCTATCACAGTAAGGCTTAAGCAGGTGAGATACCAATGCCATTCATTTCAGTAATTCAGTAATTCGATTTTGTAATTAAATGTAGAATCAGAATCAGTATATTATAGTACTATAGTTTTATTGCATTTTCTTGTAAAAAATATACTCAAGAATATTAAAGGAGTAGTTCACTTTTAAAAAAAACTTTTGCTGATATTTTACTCACCCCCATGTCATCCAAGATGTCCAGGTCTTTCTTTCTTCAGTCGAAAAGAAATGAAGGTTTTTGATGAAAACATTCCAGGATTTTCTCCATGTAATGGACTTCAATGGGAACCAAACGGTTCAAGGTACAAATGAGAGTTTCAGTGCAGCTTAAATGGCTTTAAACGACACCAGACGATGAATAAGGGTCTTATATAGCAAAACGATAGGTCATTTGAAAAATATATTAATAAGTTTAAGTTTTATAAGCACAAATGTTTGCCTTGCTCTGTTCTGTAGTTCCGTTCGTGACTCTCCTGTTCAAACTCGTTCATCAAAATGACCAGATCTTTTTTCGAGTCATGACTCGAATGGTCCCGATGAGACCCTTATTCATCACCCGATGTCATTTAAAGCCATTTGAAGCTGCACTGAAACTCTAATTTGGACCTTGAACCGTTTGGTTCCCATTGAAGTCCATTATATGGAGAAAATCCTGGAATGTTTTCATGAAAAACCTTAATTTCTTTTCGACCGAAGAAAGAAAGACATGGACATCTTGGATGACATGGGAGTAAATTATCAGCAAAAGTTTTTTTAAAAAGTGAACTACTCCTTTAAGCAACAAAAACTGTCTTGAACATTGATAATAATGAGCAATCAGCATATTAAAATGATTTCTGAAGGATTGTGTGACATAATGATGCTGAAAATTCAGCTTTGCTATCACAATATTTAAAATTTTTAAATATATTACAATAAAAACAGATATTTTAAATTGTAATAATATTTCATAATATTACTGTGTTGTTGTTTTTTGAACGTGAAAAAAAAAACATAGCCTTTGTGAGAAAATGAGACTTCATTCAAAAACATTAAACATTTTAATGATTTTAAACTTTTAACAGGTAGTGTATATACACTTAACACATATTTAAAAAGGATTAAATATTTAATATATTAAAATCTACAAGTTCATGGAGCATGGTGCAAAATTACTTTATTAGCCAAATGCTTAAATTCACCCCAAAGTCTGATGTGTGACTGTGTTGAATTAATCTTCCTGTCAATCCAATTTAAATTCCAGTTCCAGAAAGTCCTACCATTAACAAAGAATTACAGAATTAATTAAAAAGCATCATCGTAGATAGAAAATAATTTGTTTACCAATGACTGGGTCTTGGTTGGCCAGTCTGTTCAGCATTGGATTCAGAGTTCCGATGAAGAAATAATGGCGAAGCTGCATTACTGACAGCCATATGAGGTGCCACAGGAAGAACCAGGACAGAACACAGCTCCTAAAACTGTCTACAGAAAAAAATACTTTAAGTCAGCAATTGTGTTCCTCTTATTTTCTTCCAAAGTAGGATCTAGGATGGCCAAGCAGCACCTTTCTCAGAGTTGTGTGTTTGCTGTAGTGAGTCGCTCTCCAGTGGCTCATCATCTGCACCTCTTCCTCTGTCTGAATTCGGGTCCTGCTTTGCCTCGTACTCCTCAACGTTGTAGCTATTTGATTTAGCACAGCTCATCCTGTATATAAGGATTTGCATTGATTTTGAGCTACTAATACTAATATTACGAGTATGAATGATGTACTATAAACTTAAAAATAAATGGGTAACACTTTACAATAAGGTTCATTAGTTGACATTAGTTAACTACCATAGTTAATATGAACTAAGAATGAACAATACTTCTTGCCTTGGCTTTTGGCTTGCTTAGTTGGGGACATTTAATATTCAACAATATTATTGATCTGTGTTGTTCTTATTATCAATGTGAAGCTCCTTTGATACAATCTGTATTGTAAAAAGCACTATATAAATAAAGGTGACTTGACTTCTTCAGCGTTTATTAATCTTAGTAAATATTAATTTTAACATTTACTATTATTCCGTTATTAAAATCAAAGGTTGTATTTGTTAACATTAGTTAATGCACTGTGAACTAACATGAACAAACAATGAACAGCTGTTTTATTTTATTAAATAATATAATATACAACAAAGATTAATATTTACTGTAACAAATGTGTCATTGTTATTTCATGTTAGATAATAGATTAACTAATGTTAACTTCACTCTAAAAAAATGCTGGGTTGTTTCAACCCAAATTTGGGTCAAATATGGAAAAACCCAAATGTTGGATTAAAAATGTAATTAAAAAAATTACAGCTGAGAGTGAAATTTGAAATTGGGTTAAAATTTTAAATTACATTTTTAACCCAACATTTGGGTTTGTCCATTTGACCGAAATTTGGGTTGAAACAACCGAGTCTTTTTTAGAGTGTAATGAGCCTAGTTGTAAAGTGTTACCAATAAATGTTCTTTATTTGAATCAATGATGAAGAACCTTTAACATCCATGGAATATTTCCGAAAGGTTCTTTGAAAATGTTTCTTTAAAATTATTAAAATGTTCATCACACTAAGAAAAAAAGTGTACTTTTAAGTACAGACCACTGAAAGGTTCTTTGGGGGAACCAAAACTGCTCAAGAAACATTTATTATTATCATCAATTTTTAAAACTGCTCAATATTGATGAATAGAAAGTTCGAAATAACCGCATATATTTAAAATAGATATCTTCTGTAACAATGTAAAAGTCACTTTTGATATAATGCATTTTTGACAAATAAAAGAAATCATTTTACTGACCCCAAACTTTCGAAAGGTACTATAAATCCACTTGTCGTTTCACTCACCCATATTTGTAGTTCTCTGGGATGGGATAGGGAATGTGTGATGTTGGCATAAGGAAGAGAGTCCGGAGAAGATGAATAAGATTACAGGTCGAGAGGAAGAGGAATGAAGAGCGAAGAGAGACCCCTTTCTCATAAAGCACCTTCAGAAATGGTTTTACAGGGTTTCATGGGTTGCATGAACAGCTGATAAAAACGTTGCATAGGTCTATATGTGTGTGTGTTTGTTTGTTTGTGATGATTACCTTAATGATCAGAAAGATAACTGATGAAGAGTCAAAGGCCCCATTATAGACTGTGATAATGGTTGATCTATGAGTGACAAAAAGGTTCCCCACCTGTAATGAGGATAATTCAAATAAGCAATTTAGCATACCCTTATTGTATTGCATGTATAACCTATAATCATTCATGAACATACCTGCATATTTGTCATTAGAAATAAAATCCCCCCTACAGCTATGAAGGACAGAGCAGGAAAAAGCAAAAAAGAGAGAACTGTTTGAGGAAAAAGAGAGGAAAATTAGTCATACCGAATAGGCCTGTGACATGTGTGATTATTAGTTCACTTTTTTCAGTCAGTCTTTACCTTTATTGGAGAACGCCACAATTAAAGTGCCGGTGGTATAAAGAAATCTACAAAAACAATGATTATATCATTAGCATTAGCATAACAGTGGAAAGAAACTTTGTGTTTATGGTTGATGTGACCGAGGGGTAGTAAGTAAATGGTAAAAAGGGTTGGACCAAGGACGGACCCCTGTGGAGTGCCACAAGGGTCCGTCCTTGGTCCAACCCTAAACCCATGTCATCCAAGATGTCCATGTCATTCTTTCTTAAGTCGAAAAGAAATTAAGGTTTTTGATGAAAACATTCCAGGAATGTCATTTCATCAAAATGAACAAATCTTTTTTCGAGTCATTTGGTTCATTTAACGAACGAAATGAACGAAATGACTCGAAAAAAGATTTGTTCGTTTTGATGAACGAGTTCGCACAGGAGAGTCGTTTATTTATTTTTTAAAATTGGCCGATCGTTTCACTAATAGATAAGATCCTTATTCATCGTCTGGCATCGTTTAAAGCCCTTTGAACAGTTTGCAGTTTGCACTGAAACTCTCATTTGGACCTTGAACCGTTTGGTGCCCCGTAAAGCCCATTAAATGGAGAAAAATCCTGGAAGGTTTTCGTCAAAAACCTTAATATCTTTTCGACTGAAGAAAGAAAAACATGGACATCTTGGATGACATGGGGGTGAGTAAATTATCAGCAAAAGTTTTTTTAAAAGTGAACTACTCCTTTAAAATTTGGATCACAGCTTGGTAAGCAATTTTACAGTCCAAATTTTGCACAACATGTATATATTGTATAAAATAAAAAATAAAAAGGTTTTGTTCAGTATATTTGCTTTACGGTAAACTTAAAAAATTCCATTACTTTTTTTCATTTTCATTTTTTTAAGTGCTCTCTGACTTTTACGATAATCTTCTGAGTTTAAAAAGAGACCAACCTTAGGCCTGTATTCCAAAGCATTCATGATGAACTAAAACCAGATCTATGCCAAAAAAGAGGGGTGACCGTAAACAGGTTAAATGCTCAAATATTATTGGGCCGATTCAGTGTTTCCCTTTTTGTAAGTTTTAAGAACAAGTGGCAACTAACATTACACAACTGCAAATATTTGTGGCAGTTTTACTTAGGGTCTGTTTTTTAATGTCTGCAATGCACAAAGCTCTGTTTTTGGAGTCCAGTCAAACGCCCACGATGAGTTATCTGCTTAAAGCACACCCCACTCACAATCAGATACACTTCTTGCCTCCACTGCAGAGACACTTGCCTTAATTCTTGCCTGATCTCTGTTTTACATCCTACAAGGGACTAACTCACATAGCCAAAAACCGCGTTGCCATCGTGCCAAAGTGGTCGTAGACAAATCCGTTGGGCAGAGTGAGAAAGTTGTTCATGAACGAGGCCACGGTAAAGACCGATGAGAAATTCTCATCTTGCAGACTGCAATCTAAAGCGAAAACAGATAAGCAATGCACCAAAAGCATAAAATTAAGTGAACCATCTAATACAATAAAAGCAACCATTGTAAATGACCTCACCTGAGCCAAGTTCTCCTCTAGCATCTGTCACATTGATGCATAGATCGCTGAAGTAGCCATCTGTCTTCAGGACAAACACGAGAGACGCCCAGCCAAACACAACTCCAGCGAAACACAAGCACTCCAGCAGTCCTGTAGCCAGAGTCAACTTATACCTCATCCCCATTCCAGATGATCCCTTGCATCCCAGCATCCTCTGCGTCCACGCCGTCAGGGTCAGGATTGGAACACTTTTAGAACTATCCACTTGTATAGGAAAGCACACTTGCCAATCTGTTTAAATGAGCTGATCCATTTCTCTTGTTTGTGTGTTACAGCTTGCTCATATTTGACCAGAAACACACCATGCAAGCCAATATATGGTGGTAGAGATAAAGCGTGTCACGTGTTTGAACTAAATTTAAGTTGTGCATGCTCTTCTCAAGGGAGCGGGCTTTAAATCTGCTGCTGAAAACAACTTGACAACATTTAAGGTGCATTCATAAAGATTCACTGCAGGGTGGGATTTATTATATTAATAGCTATTTGTGTGATCCCATTTATGCATGTTTGTTCTCAGCATCTTTTATGCAAATCTCACCCTCTTTACGCATATGTCTGAAGTTTATGTAAAACTGCAAGAAGACAAAACAGACAAAGAAATGTTTTAGGTCAAATTTTACTGGTGCTATTCCATGTAATCAATATAAAGAATTCTGCCAAAACACACATCTGTCAGATCATTACATGGCCTCCAAAAATACTTGATTCTAATTGGTCAGCACTGAGTGGTGAAGTGTTTTGTATAATGACCCCTAAACTGGATACCTGTGCTACTTTTGTATTACTTTTGTCTTTTTTGCACTGCAAATTACAATCTTCACCTAGCACCATATTGGGGTCATGAGGCATATTGTCTGTAATAACAATAGATCAGAGGTTATTTAATTATATGGCGAGCATTAAACAAAACAGCTAAAAATTTTAACAATACAATAATAATAATACATTAAAAGTGTTAGGAAGATTGTTTTCATGTGTCATTTTTACATTAGGCCTATATATTTAAAAAAAAAAAAAATTCCATTCGGATTGGAACAGACGTTGTGATAGCCCTTTCTTCCATGTTGTGATACAATTGTTAAAGATTACGCGGGTATATGAACTTTTTTATTTTTTTTTTTTTAAAGATGTGCACTGATAAATCATTTAGGCTATAGTAGCCTAAATAATGCAATATTCCATTTAAAAAATCGTCCTTCTTTATTTAACTCAAATCAATGTCTCATGTCCACGTTAGACTTAGGCTATAGCAAAACCCTGACGCAAGAGGTCTTATCACGATGCCTTCATTTAGAGACATTCTGGTGCTTTGTCAAGTTTTCTTGAAATGTGACATAAGGTTAAAATCACTGATGGCAGTAGGTTATGGCACACATGCTCGCTCTATGTGGACAGTTGACTAATCCAGATTATGTCTGCGCGCTCTAATCTCTCTAACAAGAACAACAGTTTTCCTCGTCCAACTTTTTTTTACGGATAGGCTAATGTAAATTATATCCCAGATGCAGGCGATATATCAGACATAATCATAAAAGTCAAATCAAATTAAAACCATCTAAAATTAACTGAATTCTGTTGACATCTTTTCCATTGCAGTTTTGAGCAATAATAGCTAGCTACACAAAATCTATGGGCATGATCAGTCAAATAATCAAAATTTTAAATAGTTTCTCCATATCCAAATTTGCGTATAGACATCTACTCACGACGTTCTTCTCGTCACATTGATGTGAATCACGGAATCGCCGAAGCGCTGCAAATTCCCGTTTCGAGCTGAACAGCAGTTCTCGTGCACGTCTACGCGCGTTCATGAGCCTGGCAATTAGGCTACTAAAGGTAATCACAACACGAACATGTTTAGCACAAACTAATATTACAGATTTATCAGCAGTCCACACCAGTTATTATTTTAAAGAATTACATGCTTAAATTCTAAATGCATGACTATTGAAAAAGGCCTTTACAGTAGGCCTAGCCGTTGTACCCATTTTCAATGCAAAGTGACACCTCTTTTATGTGGATGTGTGTGAGGTAAAGCAGAGCGTGCGAAAGCAAGGATATGACCAGAAAAGGTTAAATGATGGGCTTCAGGGGCGTCATGCAAGCCAAAATTCTGGGGGGGCACAATCTGAGATGTTGCAATTGTTTCCTGATGAGTGGTCATGTAAGGGGGGGTCAGGGGGTTTCTCCCCCTGAAATTTTTTTAAATTCTGGCTGCTAAACATACCATTTCAATGCAGTTTGGGAGGGACAGAAATACCTTAATGGAGCTAGCAGCAACCCTCCTCTATCTGAGGACTAAGTTAAAGTATCTTTTTTGTAAGTTTATGTAAAAGACAGGTTGATGAAAGAACTGTAAGCTCAAATTCAAAAGCTTTTGAAGTCTACTTCATTAAAGCATATTTACACACACACTTACTGTACACTTAGGCCTTCTACACATGTTTTAAAAACAGTACCATTGCAGTTTTTATGTTATGATTTTTTAAATAGGTATGTGACCTAAGAACGATCTTACATTAAAGGTATACAGTATAAAGGGGCTAAGGTCTGACTTTGTGGTTCTCTGAAATTAAGTTATTTTAATATCAATATGTGATGAAGGACTTTGAAAGAAGTTTGACAGATTTCAGTGCTGAATAAGGTTAACACTACCCCGTTTATTTGAGCATATGATTTTGTCGCACCTTTTTTTTCTTTTCTACATGCCATGGGATAAATCAGTGCATGCTGATGAACAGTGGTCTTAATCTGCGTACCCTAGTTGTAAAAAGACTGACAGTGACACAAAGACCTCATGTTAGCAAAATGTTTTAATCTTTTAACTCTCAAAAAAACTATTAAAAAACATGTATGTTCTTTAACATTAGATTATAATTTTACTGTCTTACCATATGGATGGAATTGATAAGATTTTAACAATAATAATGCCAATGACGTTCTGTTTATCGATCCGATTCTTTAGAATCAGAATCAGATTCTTTAACGATTCTCTTATTGATTCTTGATAGCATTTTGTGGAAAAATGTAGTCATGTGCTTTTTTTTTTTTTTAAATCTTAAGCTTGAGTAGCCTAAGCAAACTGTACTTTTTATGTAATTCAACTTTCAAGTAATAAACAGAACATTATTGTAAAGTGTTACTGATTAGTTACACCGATTCAGACGTCTCCCGAGTTCACTGTTGGAAAGATCAGTTGTTTTAACCATTCATTAAAATGAATCGGTTCAAATGAGTCATTAGTTCGCGAATTGGACGTGTTATGCGCGTTGTGTGATTATCCTAGCTGTTAGGACATGGATGTCATGTTTATGTCAACTGAATGTCCAGAACGCTTCTCAGAGAAGATAAGGCAACTTATTTAGCACAATTCACACCCAGCGGTAAATAAGGGGGAAAAACACAGAATGCTCCACATTAAACTTTCATCTTCCGACCTTTTACCACCGTGTCGATTTATTTTGATTAATAATATGTGCGAGGGTGGGAGACAGGGAGAGAGCAAGTTGCAAGAGTTTTGTATGGCAGGCAGTAACGTTAGCCAACTAGTTTACGGTTACACTAGGCTAGCTATTGATAACGTTACACTGCATAACATTGTTAATGCTCTGAATTCGCAGCTAATATCAATTCCATAACTTTTGATCAAGTTAAAATGTCCAGGTCAACCATAAATAATCCCACTACCTTTTAATATCATCCGATAACTAATTCAATGCCGATTTGTTGCATTTCCAACTTACCACTCGCCAGTTCAACGTGCGAGCTGCTTGTACCGCCGGAACATATTACACAGCAAAGATTTTAAAGCTTTGCTCTACGCGCGTAGATTTGATACACAGACACCATATTAGGAAAAACGGGCGGGCTAATGCTGACCGATTTATTATCACACATCAAGAAAAAGAATATATTTGAGTCGTATGCTCTGGTAATTATAGAGCATAATAGGAATAAAGGAATCAGGGAAAAAATTAAAATAAATTTTAAAAGAATTTAAAAAAAATTATCAGGGAGGAAAAATCTGAGGGGGCACGTGCCCCCTCACTTTGAATGGGCATGACGCCACTGATGGGCTTGCAGTTCCTGGCCTACATCAATCCTGCCTGGTTTAATAGATAATTAAATCTTGTGACCATCTGGCTCCCTCTTGTGTATTGACATTAAACCTTCGTGTGTTTGAATTTATGGTTTGAACGTGCTTGGCAGTAAGACTCTAGTAAAAATAAATTTGTTTTGTGTAAAAGGTGAAGATCTGGATCAAATGTTTGTGTGCAAAAGAAAAACTGGATACTAAAATAAAAATGTTTTCTGAAAAATATGACGCACCATACTGGAAAAGTTTCCTATAGCCTGCCCTACAGTATAATAATTGATACTGAAAAGAGACTGATAAAACATACTATAATACTGAAACTGACAATGTTTTCAGCTCTATAGAATCCTCCAATAAGAACATGCACTGTTGAGGACATGCACTGCTAAACAGTCATACATTGATCACAGGATGACAAAGATTTTTAACCGGGCTGTCAAACGATTAATCGCAAATAAAAAATAAAAGTTTGTGTTTACATAATATGTGGTTATACTTTTTATACTTTAATTATACTGTGTATAATTATGTTGTATATCTAAACACATATATTTAAGAAAAAAAAATTTTATATATAAAATATTTATATTTAGATATAATATAAAGTATATATGAATCTATATACAGTATATACATGAAAATATTTCTTAAATATATACAAGCATGTGTGTGTGTGTGTGTGTATATATATATATATATATATATATATATATATATATATATATAATTAGTGCACCCACAGTGCACCCACATATATTATGTAAACACAAACTTTTATGTTGGATGCGATTAATCATCGCGATTAATCATTTGACATCCATATATATATATATATAGGCAATACCTTGATTTAATCATTATTTTGATCTACATCATGGTAAAATTGTTAGGCGTTCTTAATGTAATTTACCTCTCATTTGAGTTTGGGAAGAAAATAACTTTGCTTGTAACATTTTCCCATCAGATCATGTTACATGGCACTACTGTACAATGGACACTAGATGGAGCCAAGAGAACTCTAACCAACCACAATGAGTTCAATCAATTATTTCATACACTGCCACATTTGGCAGAAATAAACATTCTGCGACTGATCCTGTCTCTGTATCCTCTTCTTGTCACCTCAATGAAAAACTGGTAATCAGCTCTTTCTTGGTTTGGCCACCTATAGTCTGTCAGCCTTTGCATTCATGTTGTGATGTAAATATAAACCTGTCTTACCCTCAGCTGCTGGGCCAGAGGTGAGGCATCACCTGCCGAATCCTCTACCTATTTCTGTCCTGAGACATTATGAACAATCCTAGATGGTTGCTTCCTTTTATATTTTTGATCTGAGTCTCCTATAGCTCCTCATTGGTGACAGTCTATTTGATGATGTTGAATCCCAGAGACTTTTCAAGAAAGTCTGCATTATGTGTGAAATGCACCATCTTGATTTTATACAACAGAACTGGTTCCATATTTAACCCTAAAACCGTATTGTGGACAAATGTGGGCAAAATAGTTTTGATTTATTTTTAAAAATACTTCTCTTGATCTGAGAAGTACAAGACTTGGCTACTTTTCATAAGTTTGCCTCCTGAACACACACAATTTTTTTTTTTTTTTTTTTTTTTTTTTTTTTACTTAATACTACAATGTTAAGTGGGTGAAAAAAACCTCCTTAATCTTGTATTTGGGCCAAAAATAGAAATGATTGGGAAAAACTGTAATTTAGAGCATTCTAAAATAAGCCAAAATAAGACACCAGGTGACAGCAAAGTCACTTCATCTTTAGGTTTTAGCTCTAAGAACTTATTGGAATGATATTTTAATGTAGTTAAAAAAAAATAAAAAATAAAAACATAAAAATAAGCATAATTTACATAGAAAATATGGTACTTTTTGAAGTAAATACATTTAAAATACCCCCAAAATAAACAAAAAAACCCCACCATAAATGGATAGACAAAACTTTATCCAAGACAGTGATAACATTTATAATAAATAAAAATTAGGATCACACATGAGTCCTCTGTGCCCACATTTGTCCACAATTACAGGATTAAGGAGGGCTACGTTGAAGATTCTTCACTTGATGATAAAAGAATCTGCTTGAGCTCCAAACCAAGGCCTTATTGCCTTTTTCTTTCGTCAGTCCTTGAAATGGTCATGGATTCCACTCTGACCTTAATTGTGGCATTCTGAGAGAACATCGGGAACTAGCAGATACAGAAAAAACAATTGACCCAGATGGGCATTCACTACCGTTCAATAGTTTGGGGTAAGGAGGATTTCATGCACACAATGCTGCATTTATTTGATCAAAAATTCACACAGAAATATTGTAAAAATGTATTACGATTTTAAAGAACTGTTTTCTATTATATATATATATATATATATATGTGTGTGTGTGTGTGTGTGTGTGTGTGTGTGTGTGTATATATATATATATATATATATATATATATATATATATATATGATTTATTCCTCTGTTGACAAAGCTGAATTTTCAGCATACAGTCTGTCACATGATCCTTTTTCTAATATGCTGATTTGCTGCTCAAGAAACATTTCAGACATTTCTGTTTTTCAACAAACAGTTGATGCTTGATTCTTGAGACTGTGGTTCTTTTTTCAGGATTCTTTATTGATAAGAAAGTTCAAAAGAACAGCATTTATTTGAAATAAAAATCATAATCAACTTTTTTTTTTTACAATAATGTTACTTTTTTTATAATGTCACTTTTGCATCCATGCTAAATAAAAGTATTCAATTCTTTCAAAAGAAAAAAAATCATACTGACCCCCAAATTTTGAATGGTGTATATTTTTTGGCCTCAGACTACGTTGAGGACTAAAACTGGAGTATAAATAATGTAGTGCATCAGTGTGGATTTGTAGAAGTGTGTCATAATAAAGATATTTGTATATTCGTTTTAGGGGGGTCAGGGTTAGCCTCATAATGCATAACATAATAGATTAATCCTTTCCAAAAGCACAATCCAAAATTACCAAAAGATAGCAATTACGCATGCAGCTTTGCATCATATTCTTTATTATTAAATACCTGATAAAGCCTGTGCGACATTAAATATGTTGCAGTGATCCTAAACCTCATTTGTTTTGCAATTAAATTACTCCCATACTTTGGGCTTTTTTTTTCTTTTCTTTTTTTTAGCAGCAAGCTGCCCTGTGGCTACCAGTATGTGAACTTTAACAGTCACTGATATGCAATGTCACATGGACAACTGTGGAATTCTCTGTTGTAGCTGCTGAACTTTTTGTGCACCCTAGGGTCATATAAGGAGCTATATTGCACGACTCTGACTCAACTACTGAATGCTTTAATCAACAAACTCCCTGACTGGTTGTGTCGAGCCCTGTTCTCAACATCTGAACTGAGTTTTAATATGAGCTGAGCTTGATTTCCTGGGTGGGGAACTCCTGTTCCTGTAACCTCCCACATTGAAATGAAAGGTTCAGATGACAATGACTAGATATGACTGCTGCTTCACTGGTCACAAAGTCTGATCATGAGTCATCCTGGTTTAAGAAATATAGGAAATTACTTAATTAATTATAAAATTTGTTTTCAGCTGGTCAATTTCAAATTTAAAAATAGACAGACAAAACACAGACAATTTGTTTTGTCAACAGATAATATTTCATTGACATTTAAAAAGCTTATCTGAAAGCATGAACCAGCTATCACAAACACCCAATCTCACTGTTTTGTTCTTCTAAAATAGTCTGTTTCTCAAACCTTCAAGTGACACATCCATCTAGTGACTGGATGAATTATTCTAATGAGATGAACAGAGATGGACCAAGACATTAATAATTCACATGTTTTGAATGCAATGTCAGTTCTGTGGTAACAAGTGAAGGTCCATCAAGATAACAGAATAGAAATAATCACCACTAACTTCACTATGAGATAAATCATATAAATCTAAAGACACTCAAGGCACAATTAACACTGCTTGAACCCTTGTAATCTGAGGAACCCTAAATTATGCTTCAAGTTTGATCATACAGGCTAAATTGCAGGAGAACTAAAATGAGGAAATACAACAAAAAACAGAAATACATTAAAATAATAAACAAAAGGGTAAAACCAAAGGAAAGAAAGAAAAATTATATCACAGATTAATTTAGGCTATTAACAAAGGAGATTTAATAAATATTAACCTACGTACGACTAAATTGTGCCAGAAAAACTTACATTATATATTTATTTGTTGTTTATTTTATCACAGCGTACAATGTTATTTACACTTTAAAAAATGCTCGGTTGTTTTAAACCAATTTTGGGTAAAATATGGACAAACCCAGCCATTGGGTTAAAAATGTAATTTAAAAATGTATGCATATTTTACCCAAAATTGGGTTAAAACAACCCAGCATTTTTTAGAGTGTATTTATTGTTGTTTATTTAATTAAAATTCTTTATATATCGTTCCCCATAAACTATAGCTCATTTTTTTTGGGTGGAATTCTCCAATCATTCCAACACGAAGGTGCCGCGAAAAGTCGTTTCGAGATATATTAACAATGCCCGATAATTACTGCAACGAATAACTGCACTTAAGTGCGTTTACATTTATAAGCCCATTTATTTTTGCAGTGTAAAATTACGTTTTTCGTTCGCTTGCATATTAAAAAGTCAGACTCGTGTGTCCCCGCCCAAGCGGTGTCGGTGAGCTGAACTCCTGTTTCAGGGGAGGGGTCAGACGCTTCGCAGTGGGACGACGAGAGCAAAGAGAGGAGTGAACAAGGGGAGCGAGATAGATTGGTGGGTTTTTAAAAAGACTGCTTAAATTTGTTCATATCACGTTTCTTCTTTGTTTTGCTTCAATCCAGGGGAAACGCGTTACAGGTCACGCGTTAGAAAGCGAGCTCATAAAATAGGACAGATGCATTTGGCGTAGCGTGGGGCTGAAACGCCCAAATATAGAGCAGCAAACGTTTGGAATTACAATCACTTCCTACCGCTTGGAAAATCTGAAACTGGCCATAGAGAAGCCCGTTTCGATAGGCCACGACCTCACATCGGGACTTTAACGAAACCAAAAACAAAGGTAGACACTATGGAAACTCTTCTGTTTGTTCTCATCTCTCTGTTGGCTTTCTTTGTTGTCCTCTGGTTTTCCTTGTTTGGCCTCTTAATAGTGGAGTAGAACAAAGTTAGCCAGCTCTCCATGTTAGCAAGCTAACGTTAGTGGCGTTAGCTGCTGTGCTAATCGAAATGGCACGAGCGTGAGGATCATTGGGAAGGAGGAAGCTTGTTTCCCAGAAATCCCCTAAAGTTCATTTTTAAATCGAGTGCATAGTATTTTCCTATAATTGTAATGCTGGCTTCGTGAAAGAGATCCTGATAACGGAGCGTTTCGGTGTTTCCTCCCAACCTTATTGCAGAGATCCAGGATATATGGAACAGATAAAGTTATTGGTTTAGAGAACTCTAACGTTAGTTTTATGTGCGTTAGTAAACATTATTACGATGCTCCTAATTGTAATTGTGCTCATAAATCTGCATGTCTGCAAATGAATCCCGAAATTGATTTGCATTGGGATTAACGTTAGCTTCAGTGCCTTTGATCTATAATGTGACGATTTCAATAGTTTTTACACCTCTGTGAGTATTTTCTTCCAGGATACACTTTCAGGACCGTAATGTATTTTGATAGGGTTGTCCGTATGATTTCTATATATGAATTTAAAGTGGATAGTAATGCATTTATGGGTGAATAAATGGCAGTGAGTGTGAAATGTTCACTGCAGCGAAGTAAAACGGGTCAAGGCCCATTAACACACCTGAGTTTGCGGAAGTCACCTGACCATTTTAAAAAGCATTGTTTTTTTGATAACGCGAGTTGCAAAATATAATAGCCATTCATTTTAAATTCAATTGAACGAATACGCGTGGTTATTAATAAATTACTGGCTCTTATGGATTTTTTATTATTACTTCGGAGTGAGAATGAATATATTTGAGTTTAATTGTGATTTTTAGTGCAGTATATTCGCATGTTTTGGATTCAAATATGGAGTATCACATTCGCACTTACTGCTTTACCTGAACTGATCACAGGTGCACAGACTATTTCTCAGGTTTACGTGACTTTGACTCCGACTAGCATTTTTTCCCAGAAGAGGGCGAAATTCGGTCAGTTTACTCATCATGTAAGTTATATGCAATAATCTTTACGAAAAAAAAGTTTGGGAACCTGTTGAGTTAGTATTTTGAAAGGGTGTGAATGTGGGGGAAGGGAAAGGCGCGGTTCTCTCTCTGTCTGTGTGTGTTAACAGTGACTCCCATTTACACACTGTAGGTTTAACGGTGTGTGTGTTTTTAACCTCACGTCCAGTCTCTGAGAGTCCAATGAGAACCTCAGCGTGAGTCAGTGCCGCTCATAATGGTTATCAGACCCCGAGCAAAACGCCTCAAAGCTGGAATGTTTGGGATTTTTTTTTCATTATCGTCTACCTTGACCTGAGAGGGCCGGTACATGTGTACACTCGCCCGATTTGGGACGCCCCCCACCCTTTTAGGGAGCTCAATTCTCCCGGCCGTTACTAAAGAATTGGTCAAAAGCTGTGAGGGGAGGTGTGTCTTTGAAGACGACGACTCAATGACGGGTAACCAAATAGTTTGACCGCTGTAATGACCGGCTATAATGTGAGCACCATGCAGGGTGTGTCTTTCTGGCGCGGAAGGACACAGCGCTGTTATTAAAAACACTGTTTAATCATTTCTTAAGTAACATGAATAGATTTACAAAATACAGTTAATCATACCTGTACATAAATTTAGCACTGAATTGTAGTGCCAATGCAAAAATAAATCAGTAAAGTGACATACACAGATTTTTATGAATGCAAAAAAAAAAAAAGAACTAACTCTAAGAACAAATTTGAACCTTATGATAAAGGTAGGGTTGGCAATTTCGGAGAGGCTAGCTTTGAAAGCATTAGATCCCACCCTCCCTTCAGAGTGTCTCCAAAACCACACCTCTTCCAAAACACACGAACGTGTACTGCAAAAGAATACTCTGCAAAGCACGAGAGCCTGTTAAAATACCTCATGTCTCCAAGCACATAGTATTACAATAATATTGAACTTGAACAACTTGCATAGCTCTGACTTGTACCACCTACTTTGCAGATTCATTTCGACATTGATAGTGTTGACATAGAAGTGCATAATCCGAGTCTGAGGACATGAGCAGCTCTGAGTAGAGCGTCACAGGAACTGCCATCTCTAAATTACGGTTATGGCGTGAACGCAGAAAAAGCTTGTTGTTTTGGTTCAGGAGTAACTGTAAGGTGGCTGCAGTTTGTTTGCGGCGCTGTGTGACTTTGTCTACAACGCTGCATGTCCTGAGGGAACGTGCTGATGGCGTGTGATGTCCGCGTGAGCTGGGTGCACGGAGGTATGGAAAAACATAGGCTGACAGGCAGGTAGGTAGGACATTGGGTCATTGCATTCGGACCTAATGCTATGATTGGACTTTTTTTTTTTTTTGGTCCTGAGACTTCAACAGAGGATATGTACTTTGTTTTTTTAATAAATATATATTTTGATTAGTTCTATGATTGATTGTTATCAGGATCTGAAGATTTGCATACCAGTACAGAATATTTGAGCATTGTGTTGTCATGCATCAATGCAGAAATGTTTAGTAACTTTGACTAGGAGATTTGAGTTTCTGTTGTTATTTTATATGTTGAGGAGTTTTGAAACAGTTGTGGACCTTGGCAGTCCTGAACTTGGAAAATCAAGTATGCAAATTTTTGTCAATGAAGTTTTGCTAAAATTACAGATCTTACAGAATAAATTCAAGACCTTTTGTAACTTATTATATTGCTAACTTTTTAAATGCATATTATGCATAATATTTTTAATACTACTGTAACTGTAAAAGTAAGGTGTTCTACTTCATGTTGGGACAGTGGCTATTCACAATAGGCTACAGCCTCTAACCTCTTTGCTCAAAGGGATGGTTGACTCAAAAATCGTTGTCATTTACTCGCCATGTATATTTTTCTCCTGCAGAATTTTTTGTTTAAAGATTGTTCAAAAACAGTTTTGGTGAGCAGCATAGACTTCCTTTGGATGGACAATAGAGCACAGAGATGTTTCACAAACATCTTTTATATTCCTCAAAAGTAAAAGTCATTTAGATTTTAAATTAGCAATTAAAGAACAGTTTAGATGGTGTAAAATCTTACCATGATCTTATTTTATTACATATTTGAAGAGAACCAACTAGCCAGTACTTTTCCAAAAAGCAGTCTCCAAAATGTTATTTTATTTTTTGTTTGAAAAATTTATTTGATCAGAATTGAATTTGATCTCATCAAACCCAGTTTGTGAGTAATAATAACTGTTAAAGAGTTAGTTGATGTATGAATTACTGTTTTTTTAGAAGTTGAATAGGATGAGAAGGCTTCACTGAATAGCAGAGTTATTCTTCCAAATGTATTGGGAAGTCCTATTTACTCAAATTGTTCATATGATGATCATTTCCAGTTCTATCAGAAATGGTCCACTCCAATATATGAATCTCTGTTGAACCAATTTGGCAAAATAAAAATGAATTGGTGCCTGTTCTATTGCATTTCTTGCAAAGGGAAGAGCTGTGTGGAGAGAAGTAGTGCTAGTAATAGTTCTTCCAAGCAAGGAGTGCATGTTTTAAAAAAAGCACATCCTCTTCTTTTTCCTTAGTGGTTACAGCACTATACTTTAGATTTTCAAATTCCAGGAAGTGACAGGAAAAGAAAGGACGCCCCGCCCATGGTTGTTACCTTTTACCTGCAGTAACGTTCTCAGGTTGATGTTTAAAAAGTGTTGCGTCACCGGCACACCCATTTCCTGGTCTATGCGGTGTGACTGCAAAGCTGTCTGAATGAGAAGTAAAGGCTATAATGTGGAATAATTGATTGATGTACATGCTGAAAAGGTCAGTATGCTTCCCTAACTCTTTGAGATTTTAACACACTAGAGATATAGTGGGTTAAAGCACATGGCTGATCGTAGTTCAGTTGGCTGTGTGTGTACCAAAGTTCATTGAGCATTAGTTTGGAGCCATGCCATTGCTGATGGTGTTGCTCTTTACATTTCAGCATTGCCTGAGTCAGCAGGAACCAAAAAGCTTGTGTGATGTTTTGGTGAAGTAGTTCTACAAATGCTATCATTGGAATTCTCTCATTGCTATGTGAATTTAAATGGTGTTTTCCTACTCGACACCTGTATTGACTTTGTCTCAAAGTCACTCCATATAAAGGCACATCATAGTCAGCTTATTGTTTTTCTTCTCATAATCCACATATTTGGAGCAGAAGTCAGCAGCTGTTGTCTGAATTGCCTCCCACGTGCATATGATATGATGATCATATTTGACTGCCTGTTGCAGCTGCAATCTGTTATATTTACTTGTCCTTTATGTGTTTTAAACTGTGTTAAACTTTGTCCTGTTACACTGTATTTTACTATAAGTATTATCTCGGCCCAAGGTGTTTAGAGTTTGGATGGTTAGTGGCTTAGGTGTCTAATACCTTTGCTATCCCATTAGAGGACGCAAATGACTAAGCACCGACTAATTAATTTACTCAGGCTTATGTCTAATACTGTCAAAGTTCTAGAATCAAGTGTTGATGATGCCTTGTCACACAGGGCACTTTTGCTTTAATCCCACTGTGATTCATCATGCACCAAAACCCCACCAAAACTGCCCTGAGGGTTTTGGTTAAGGGGTGGGAATCTCTAGGCACCTCACGATTTGATTCGATTACGATTCAGAGGGCTGCGATTCGATGCTAAAGTGATTATCGATTTTCTGAATCTTTTTTTTTGTGTGTGTCTGTACCCATAAAGAATTATTGGTAATGTACAATATATTTTATTAACATTGCAAAGAACCAACAGGAAAATAAATGTGTGCCTGAACTTGTAGCTTACTTGTAGGTAAGGACAGGTGTTCTGACGATTCATGCTACCCATTGAAATTTTGATGTGCATTGATGTACATTTTCATGTGTTATGTAATTTCCCTTTAAAAATGCTAACTATGAATATTTGTACAGTCAGCCAGCTGAACAAGAATAACCGAAAGTTTCAGCTACTAAGCTGTACTTTGACAGTCAAATATGAATATTTGATGATAATTTTTCTTTTAACACCATTTTAAAAATAAAAACAGTAGTCTAGTATATAGTAGCTGAATTGTATTATAATTGTTTTTCATATAATATTAATCGACGTTCTCTGTAAACGATTCGCGCTACGGTAGCATTTTTCGGCAAGGCAGCACAAATCGTCAGAACATCGGTACAGCCACGTGTTTTTCCTCCTCTAGGTGGAAACGTGTCATGGCTTCTCGTATTTCTTTCTGATAAATTGTTTCCGAAATATTGCGTTTCATCAATATTACTTTATTATAAATCGATTATTTTTTTTTTATTTTTTTTTTTGAAAATCGATTTTTTAACATTTGTGAATGAATTCAGAATTGTCCACGTCCGCATCGCGATGCATCTAATAATAATAATCTAATAATTTCCCACACCTGTAGTTTTGGTGCATGATGAATCACACTTTCTTATGGACTGGCATTTGACCATATGTTAGGTTTTTTTTATATTTTTTGTTTTTTGCAAGTGATGCTGTTTCTGTTTTTTCTTTTTTTTTCATAGTTCAGCTCACAGTGAGTCTACCTGTGGTGTTAAATCATGTTTTGGTTTCAGGGTGTTCTAGGTCAGGTCTATTTAGAGAGTTGTCCCATGGCAGTTTTCTCCTTAGAAGACAAGAACTCTTGCAGTTGGTATAGGCTAGCATCTTGTGGAGGCCTATTTGTAACGTACACAGGCTGTGTCCGAAACTTAAAAAAATGCAGCATCCTTAGGTTGGAAGGTATATGTATTCTAATGACACATAAAGTCAAACTTTAGAGGCATGTTATCAATAAGCATTATTGGAATATAATTGTACACAAGCTTAGTTGCAGGAATCTGTGAGGGCAACGGACAAGAAAATTGGTGTACCCACCACTACCCAGGGCAGGTTTAGTAATAAGTACCCTTATATGGTTGTCTTGTCTATATACACTAAACATTAGTGCTGTCAAAATGAATGAATAATCCAAGTGATTAATCAAAAAAGAAAAATACTAATAATCCTGATTGATATTAAATATATTAAACAGTGTTTCCGCGTGAGAAATGCAAAAGACCGAAATGAGTTACTGTGACACTCAATGCGTGACACATGAGAGCTCTGATATAGCTAATGGCAATGGAACGGTATAAGTTTATACTTTTCAACCAACCACAATCAAATGCACTTTATCCGGATGGCACAATTTATCTGGATAGGTTTTTTTTTTTTTATTTCAGAGATGAAAACAAGCCGAAATGAAATGACAGTAACGAGGCTATTTTTAAAAATGTAAGGAGTAGAAAATAGCCTACCGATAATTGAGTGAAAATGTAAGGAGTAGAAGTAAAAAGTCGGCTGAAAAAAAATTACTACTGGAGTACCCAAAATGTGTGTTTGTACCGAATACGAGACAGGCTTGTAAATGTAAATGGTTAAAATTTGAAAAATCAATCCGTGGAGGTCAGCGTTGATATTGTGACGTGCCACCACAAATTAATGAATCTATGGGAAACCCTGACATGTTCAAGTTCTATGCTTGTGTAATATCCTTTCTGCTAGTAAGTCTTTAAGATATTTATTTTTAAGACGATAATTAAAAAAATATGCTTTTTTTTTTTTTTTACTTTTTGCTTTGAATTCCTTTAAGATTATTAGGTGTTGCGTTATTATTCATTACACCTACTTAGAGACGTTATGACTATACCACTAAACTACTTGTTTTGTGGACTAAATTGGCAAGAACCGAGTTTATTGGGTAAGTTTATTTATTAGAAATCAAATACATGAAACCAATCATGGACATTTTTGTAATATCCCACTGGAAACTGGTCGGTTGACCGGTTAAAGTAATCTGGAGCACTTTGAGTTGGAAGAGAAACCCATGAGCTTTTATTTTGCCGGAAACTGCTTTTACGAATGCATATGATTGCAAATCTAGTGAAATACTGTAATCGTCAACTATACAAATGTAAAAATAGTGAGTAACTGGTGCCCGCTACATTCCCAAATGCGTGTTAAACTCAGCACATGCACAGATGGAGTTTACTGCTTTCATTAACTGTGAACCGGTATTGAGAATCAGACCCGCGCAGCTGATTGAGTGAAAAAGTGTGTACTTATCGCTCTTTCGATTTTAGTTAGTTTGACAGCATTTGTGCAAAACAGGACCTTTTATGTTATTATGAGAAGTTAAAATGTATTTTTGGGCTGCCACAGTCTAGTTAATGAATGGGAAGTACTGTAATTTATTTGTGGCAGTCAATGCTGATATTTTGGTGGGCACCACCAATAAAGCAATGCATGGGAAACATTAATTGTAAGATTATGGAGTTCTGTTAATACCGCATTCAGCAGGTCATATTGGTAGAAAAAAAAAACACCTCTCTGTCATCCTGAATAGGGTTTATTTTGTGATAATCTCCAGCTTACATCAGCGCATATTACAAACTACTTGCCATATGAACAAATGGACAGGAAATAATGATTTAAGTTAAAATGATATTGGTCAAAAAGCATGATGTTTACACTGCATAAATTAAAAAATAAGAAAAAATCTAATCAGAATCAAGTATTCCTAAGAGCTCGAACATAGATTAGACACTCCCTTATGTGTTAAACTCTTGCATCAAAAGTCTTTTGTTGTCTGAATGATGCATTCATCAGAGCAAAGCGGTCTGAGATGCGAATGAGTCATCGGTTACACACTCTTCAATCAGATACTTGGGAAAAGAATGAGGACATATGTCATAGAGAATGCAACGAAAGAGCGACATATAAGGAAAAAGGAAGGGAAGTGTTTTCCAGTTATTTTCGAGCTACCAGAAGAGCTGAGACAGGATCTGACATGCCACAATACAAGCTGGAATGCGTGTGTGTGCGTGCGTGCGCACTCATTCCTCGCTTTCTACGAGAGTCTGTTTGCTTTGTGGGGAGGGAAGTCGAAGAGAGGTGGAAAAACAGTTTCAGTCCTGGTTGAAACTGACTGCTGCGTATGTGTTTTCAAGGACAATACGATCACACCCACCTGCACCCCCCTCAGCGAACTAAAGTCACCACAGCATATGCACACCCCGCTGCTGTCCCTCTCTCAACCAATTCTCTGTAGTGGGCACACATTTGCTATTGTTCTGTTAACCACTAAGCAGACAGCTGCAAATATTTCCCCTCTCTGTGGTGTGCTGGGTTGAGCTGCCTGAATCGTCATTGGCTACAGCAATCTGTGGGGCGGAGCTTTTCCTATGCTGCTGTTTTGTACATTTTTGGCCTTGACTCCGGCTTGCTTCCATTTCAATCCCGCTCTCATGATAGCCACTGTGTTTTGGGGATTCTTTTTCGCTCTTGGATTGTTGCGCTTTTGAGGTCTCCTTAAAATAGTTTCTGACATGCACAGTAGTTTTTCTGTTTGTACTTTTGTGGATGCTGAAATCTCAGTTGACTTTGTGCTTTATTTTTGCAGTGGCTTTGTTGCAAATGTAGGGAAGGTTCAATCCCTGCAGATCCGTAGATAAAGGTTCAAAGTCGAGATTAGTTGCCATGAAATCAAAACGGACAATTCTTTGTAAAATTTTGTTTTAATACTGCAGTATTTATTATAAATGATTTATCAATGCACATGATGTATCATGTGCCCTCGTAATCTTAATTCCTCAAAATAACTTCCCCTGCCTCTTGCGGGACATCTCTTCTCTGATGATTGGACCTTACTGGTCTTCTCTGGCGCAAGGGCGGGTCAACCTGTCACATGACATCACTGCAGTACATTATCCAGTCAATTTCCAATGGACTACATCAAGGTCTATGGTTCATTATTAAAATGTGACTAGATTTCTTAGGAAGTTGTTGTCTTGTGATGACTGAGTGTGAGGGTGAAGTTAGGATGGAATATGCCACGGCTACGTTTACAGTACGCATCCACTGTTTTCCTTTTTCTAGAAATATTAAACGGTCGCTTCAATCCCATCCAGCTCATCCAACAGGAGCTTCTGAGTCTTGCGTAGTGCAGCAGCAATCAAAGTTCACTGATCACGTGAAGGACAGTAAGTGACCTGAGGACTCTTGGCACAACAACGAATTGCCCCTTCGCTAAGCCCCACCTCCTCCCTAGTTACTGTTGTTACGCCTGTCAAGCTTTCGCGGCTGGCACATCTATTATAGTGTGGATGCACCGGTGTCAGACATTCCCAATGAGATCATTTGTAATTTTCAGCGAACAAGTGAAATATCTGAGAGAGCAAGACCATTCGAGGGATATATTCACAACATAATATGCAACCGATTAGAGAATAATTTGTTACAAATTGAAGCTAAAGCCTAACGTTATAGCCCCAGCGCTAGCAGCTGCCGCCTCATATGCTGACTGACCATTCAAATGGAAACACAAATTGAGGAACAGCTTATGTTCGTACACAGCATGGGATGTGAAAATAATCCTAATAATTATAAATCAAACAGCTTATCCATAAATCTTGTGGAATAACACTAAGACCGGGAGAGCCGCTATCCGATTGGGTTAAAGTTACTTAGTCAGGGGTAACGTTAATATGACGTTGATTACAAAATTCTGAAATGTATTTTAAAGTATGTCAGTGAGCCTTGTGTTGTCTTTTAATCGTCTTATTTTTCGTAATTTCATTATGACCAAAGAACCGTCAATATTTCCTAGCAATAGGTGATTTTGTTAATCATGTCGACATTACCGGTAGTTGTGAATGGGTTTCCCACACTGCTTGATCACGCCCATAATTTCTCCCCTTGGCTTTTAGATTTTCTGGAAGGAAAACAATTCCTCTCCCCCATCCAAAGTTTAAGGATACCGGTATCAGATTTGCACAATCAATGCTTCAGCAGGTTTCCCTCGTTCGAAAGCTTGCCAGTCTTGCTTGCTTGCACATAGTTACAGTTGCTAAGACACTATTAGCCAGTGGTGGTTTTCGGGCGTGGGTTTGCGACGGGTCAATTCACAACAAATGCGATTTCAATACCTTTTGAAAGCGGCTTCCTGATGCATGCAAATATCTCCCAATATGAAAACTGTCTTAGGCTGGGCTGTGTAGTTGTAACCACCTCTTAGCTTGATGAAACTGTTCTCTATTTGTACTTTAAATATTGAGAAGAGTACTTTTGATTTTGGTTAAACTTATAAGAAAAAAAACTTATTTTTAATTATACTGTTTTATTTCTATGATCAATTTGTGTAAAGGAGTTCAGTTATGAGATCAAAAGTTGTAGAAGGTTATAAATAATGTACAGTTTTAAGGTCTGAAGAGACTTGTTAAATCATGAGAGAGAAGCCAGTCAGAGTTTGTGGCAAAACCTTTTACAGCGCTTGAGTATTGTTGTCTCTTACTGCATATGATCATTCATACTCAGAAATTAGAACTGAAATGACTGAATGATTGAAATGGTAATTTATTACAAGATGATTAGTGAAAACATTTCAAATGCACCAGCAGACTATTTTTCTAGTCAAGCATTTCGTAATTTAGGATTTCTTAAATGCTTTGTAAAAGTCTCATCTCGTTCTTGTGAGCTAACGGTCTCGTCACACCCCTAGTATTCCCATTAAGATCCATTTGTTTTGGGGTGCTTTGTCTAGGTGTTAAGAGACTTGTGATCTTTATTGTCATTCTAAAAAAAAAAAAATGTCATTCACTCGCCAGTGTGACGTTGTTGTGTGGAAAACGACTGAAGATGTTCTGAAGAATGTTCATGCTGTTCTTTTCTATACAAAAATGCATCAAGGAAAAACGACTTGAGTACCGTAAATTGGTCTATATGGTTTTTTCTTCATAAGTCAGTTTTATCAAGACGTTAAACCATGTCAATATTTACTCAACCTCATGTTGTTCCAAAGCCATACATTTGCTGCTGAAATAGAAGTCCTTTATTCACTGATAATCTTTCCATCACTCAAAACTAGTGTCCCTCATTTGTGATATTACGTAATCGGGCTTAGTTCACTGTTCCTTGTTAAGAGGCATGTGAAAATGCAAAGGTTGCAAGCTGTGTGACTTGGAGAGTTTGGCTGTCACTATACGTGTTAATAGATACCATGGAGCTCTTCTTGGTATTTATTGGATTGTTTATCAGAAATTGAGCATCACATTTCAAACACACTGATAGGTATAGAATTTCTATAAGACTCAAGAAAGAAAAAAAAGCACTGGTATCGTTTCTGTATCGGCTGATATTCAGAATTTGAGTATTGGAATCGCATGTTATGATGACAAAGGTATTATTACATCCCTAGTACTACTTTGCTAAAAATATTTAGGTTAAGTGAATCCTATTCCTTACTAAAGTATAAATTGTTTTTTTTTTTTTTTTTTACAGTTCACATTATTTCTCTACACATATATAATTTCTGCAGTGACATCCTGCAAGAATTAGGGGTGCAACGATGCATCGAAAATCGCAGTATAAAAATGTGACTGTTGTTGTTGTAAACCGTATGATTCACGATAGTTTGTTTTATCCAAGACTCTGAATACTGAATTTAAGATATAAATTATGTCAAATACTCACCCTCATGTTGTTTCAAACCTGTAAAAGTTTCACTCAACTTCCAAACACAAATGAGAGAGATTTCTGTCCCTCCATTTAAAGTCCATTTTATTCTTAAATTGAAAAGATAACCCCAAATCTATAAAGGCATCGTAAAAATAATCAATTGAGTGGTCTAATCCTAAATTAAGAGACCCAATAGCTTTATATGATGAACAGATGAAACACAGACGTCAAATGCTTGCATGACTTGTGAAAACAACATGAGTGAATCCAGAATTTCAAGTTCAGTATTGCAATTGGTATTATCATTTAAAATCTATTACAAAAACGTGTTCGATTATCGCGATTTTTAAAACTCGCTGTAAATACGGTCCAGGCGGCATCACTCTGACGCAGCCACAAGACCTGCAACGTTGTTTTTTTTTTTTCAAGACATGGCGGAAAGCAAAGCAGTGGGATTTGGGAAACTGATGCATAGATATGATACACTAAGCATCAATATCCATACTCTTCCCATTGTTTTCTCTGCGAAGCACTGCGTGCAATGATTCCATTTTGCGTCAAGCACATCATTCTGAACACGGGATGCGCATAAGGCGCTCTATGTTGATACTTTTGCCCAATGAAAGATTATTAATGGTCTTTCTTGTTCTGTCTTATCAAATGTTGTTGCCTCCATAAGTCATATTTAATGTGTATGCTTGGGGAAACAATTCATAGAGCTGTTAATTTTATTTGTTGTTTGTTGATTTCCAAATATGAAACTTTTTTTTTTTTTTTTTTTTTTTTTCCTGAGCAATTTCATCTCATTTTAACAAAACCGTGACGATATTGATAATTGTGATTACTTTGGTTACTATAATCGTGAATACATCCCTAGTACACATTCACCTAATATTTACTAAATAAGGTAAAATTGTCCCCGCCTGTGATACCGGTATTACCGTGTTGTCATACGTTGATTAAGCGGTGGGAAAATGCAGATGAGTTTTGGGGGAATTTAGTTATCAAGCTTGCCTGTTTATTTATTCAAACTCATGTTTTAGCATGTTTTTTAATGTTTTGATTATCTTTTGAATTGAGGCATGCTAATGATTCATGGACGGCTATGGGCTCGTTTCTCTTTCACTTTGGCTTGACCGTAATAAACTTGAGAAAATGGTTAGTTCAGTTGTAAATGGTGGGAAATAGTCAGTTAAGTTTCCCTACAATTTCTCACTTTCTTCCCTTTATTGTCATTATTGTAAGCTAACATTGCTCAAAGCCGGCATGCCTTCTTTTTATTTAGTTCTTCTTCCAAGGAACCTTTGAAATCTTTCAACCTGTAGCTCAGATTGACTCCTCTACCCCTGTATGACGCTGTCCTGAAATCAGTGCTCAGATCAGCTCTCCAGAGCTCACGTTTTTTTTATTTTTTTTTTCATCATCTGTTCACACGCAGCAATTGCACTCCACCCAGATATAACTGGTGCTAATGAGCAAATGCAGCGTGAAGTTACATAAGTAGTTATTTATACGCTAGGCTGTGCTGAAATCACAAGTTCCACTGAGAGGATCTTACGAGAGAGCTTCTATGTTTAACAAAAAATAATAAAATGTCCTTGGTCCTTCTCCAGCTGTTTTGCAAAGCTTCCTTTAAAATAAGACCATTCATTCCTTAAAACTAAAACAAGTCAAGGGTGAAGTGAGATGCATTGAAGATAATACTTACAAAGGACTACTTTTATTTCTTTTTTTAAATATCCGCATTGGCCGATTGTTGTTTTGACGGATCACACACTTTTATTGTGGGAGTGCTGAGAATGTCTGAGCACCCAGTGCTCTCATTCTGTTTATTTGTTTAACAGTCTCTGTTTAACAGTTCTGTCTACCATAGAACTGTTAAACAAAGTTAACTGCAAATGAAAGTATGTGTTTGCCATAACTATATAAAAGCGGATGCTATAATAAATTTGCTGTCATTCAGCAAAATCACATTTATAATATAAACAAATTTTCAATATCTAAAAAACATATTCACAAACATGGCAGACTTGCTTAAATCCAGCTGTGAGATCTTTCTGAAGTATGCATTTGTAGCCAGCATCTACTGTGTATTCTGTGTTCGTCCATGCAAACTGAATGTGCAGTCACTGGAGATGTACGATCAACAAACTTTAAATCCTTGATTTCCAGCTATGCTGCGCAATGCGCTGTGTTGCCCACTGTCATATTCTTTTCTTTTTCACTCTGTGCTCTATGTAAAATTCTTTCTTTATTTGAAAAAATATGATTCCCAGAATGCACAAACTTGCCAGATACAGAACCAAGAAGTTGCTGTATAGGTGTATGAGTGTGTTTTCCAAAGTTACTAGCCACTTAGCATTTTCACTAACCACAATTTTGATATCTATACCATGGGTAAAAACTGCCATTTAGATGGTTCTCATAATTTGGCAGCAAGTATATTAGGCTCCTGTCACTTTAAGACCCGATTAAGCATGGATCCGGTGTACAGTTACACGTGTTTTCTGTCTCAACTGTTTGTTCACTTACAACATAACTGAATGCCTTTAAGTGAATACTCGCCAAGCATTCTGACATTATTTTGTGTGTATTTGACCAAGCGCGATAAGTAGCGAACTAGAACGCCATTTAATACCATGGCGGCTTTGTGCGCGCCGCGGCTGCATGCACTTGGAGTGTGTGCACAAATCTGCAGGGATGACTAAAATGATGGGGAATCCCACGGCAAAATTCACGTCCCTCTTGTAACCAACAATATTCATTCGAATCAAATGAAACGAGTGAGGGAGGGGAGGCGGGTTTGTGTGTCTCTAAGATAATGGCATCAGCCATCAAAAAGTCAATGGCTGTGTCCGAAATCTCCACTCAAACCACTACTCCCTGTAGGGGGTATATAGTGAACTCGTCAGAATAATAGAAACACAACTTTCGGACACTACTCAATCGTTTTTCAGCGCCGTTGATTATGTCATTGCTGTCGCCCGTCCGTCTTTTTTACGATCAGCGCAATGCATGATGGTATGTAGGGCTTGGGGTAGTGACCATCGGTTATACACTACTTTTCAAAATGCTTTCTGGGATACACTGAGTGGACTATATAGGGTATAATAATCGTCACTATGCATTCTGACAGCACTACAAAATGGCGAGCTCACTATATAGTCCACTATATAGTGAGTAGTGGGAGATTTCGGACACAGCCAATGTCTGTCGACCACTACAAAGGACCACAACTGCGCCATGTTTTGTTTTGCCATTATTAATAATGAATAACAAATTGCTTTATCACATTATTTTTATTTTATTATTATAATGTGAATCATGGCAATACAGTGGTGTTCTTTATTAATGATGTTTATATAAATCATGGTATATCTAAAAGTACCATAATATTACTATTTATTTATTTGGACTATTTTAATTTTGTTTTAATTGACTTGTGTACTTGAAGTACTATGGTCCATTCCCATCACTGACTGTACCATGGCACTGTTGCTGTGTTAGTTAGTTGTTGGTTTAGTGTTCTCAGTTGTCAGACAGTGAAATGTCCTCCAGAAAGGACAGCACAGTAGAAAGCACATGGACTGCTTTTATTTATCCGCAGTTTGTTTCCGTGGAGCCACTTTTGATTTGAATGGACCTTGGCTCATTCCTTGTTGTGTCTCCACTCGTCTGTTTGCCTCTACATAATCTCTTCTCGCACAGCATCTGAATCACTCTCCTATATGCGAGCTTGAAACCGGTCTGGTTTCCTCTGTGTTGTCACTCAGAGGTGGCAGCGTGATCACGCCTGCGTCTGAAGCGCTTTGTTAGCACCTGTCTTGCTCGTGCTCTCTTCTCACAGTTTTTACTTTCTGTCTGTCATGTTCTCTCTATCTCACATTTCTGTTTTTTTTCTCCCCCTGTTTCTTGATTTAGCTAGCAGCATGGGTCACGTGATGCACACCACTTTAAGCTATGTGTTTGTGCGTGGAGTGCATGTTTCTTTTCCTTTCTTTTTTTAGGGCACTTATGGAGTGCGAAAGGTGCTTGATCTCATGAGAGTGTGTAACCACTGTCCTCTTTCTCTCAGTGTGTATGGAGCAGTGTGAGAATGCAGCATCTCTCCTGGCCTCCGTGCGAGAGCAGGAGATGCAGTTTGAGCGACTGACTCGAGCTCTGGAGGAGGAGAGGAGGAGTGTGGGGCCCTCCGGTACCCTACCCCGCCCCCTCCCCACTCTGCAGGTAACGCCCTCCCAGCCAATCATGCAGCAGCAGGGTTCTCCGCATCATCACCCTGCAATATCTCACCCATGCCGCATCTCTCTGCACCAATGCGTCCTAGTTGGCACCTCAAGGAGCATGGCGAATAACCCATCCTTCACTGTTGCGTTCAGCGTCATCAGAACCCACCATTTGCATCCTTTCCTCTTGTCGTCATTCGCCGCCCATCCTTTGCCCTGTGTGGCAATGGCGTGTGTGGCACTCTGAAGCCCTACTTTCCTTGCATGTTGTTTCATCATGTCCCCAATTTGTCTCTCACCACATCATTGAATGTCAACCCTGTTGGTTCTTACAAAACGCATGTCTGTACATCGTACATGTGTCATTAACCTGTCTGTTTGACTTAGCGGAATGAATGTTCTTCAACGAAGAGGAATTTCTCTCCCGTTTGCTCTCTGTCCTCATGGTGAATGTCTCCCTTATCACAGAAACTTTCTCAACACACAAACCCCCTTCCGCTGATGTCTGTGAACGGAGAGATAACAAACCGGTTTAGTAAGATGAGTCTCCCTTGTGTGTAGATGATTTCAGAAAGCTCCATCTTTTGGTGGAAGTTGCTCAACGTGAACAAGTATCGTGTTAATCTCGGCTTTTCTCAGTAGAGGACTTTTTGAATTGGTTGCATGATCTTAGACACGCCCCCTCTTAAGGGTGTCTACTGTGCGCAAGTGAGTTGAAACTCACAACTCGGTTGCATTCACAACTTTTATTTCTCTTGGCTCTCAGATACATCAGATTAAGACAACATCTCACGAATTTGAAAGGAATACTTAACCTGAAAAAATGTATTTAATTTTATAGTCGCCATTTTAGTTTTATTTATATGCTATTCATTTAATTTTAGCTTTAATTGTAATTTTTGGCGTAATGTTAATGTTAGTTGCCAACATTATCTAATATATAATGTTTTATTGCTACTATATCATTTACAGAAACTCAAGTTTTACTAGTTTTAGCTAGCAGTTACGGAAATAGTTCCAAATTTATAACGGTCTTACAGGGAACATGACAATACTTTGCGAAATGTCAAGGCTGTGCTTTATTAATTAAATAGTAAATGGGTGAAACTCATATAAAGCTGCTGTCCAGAATATCTGGCTGGTACATTCCTAGAGTTTCTACACTAAATTTAAGTTAATTGAAAAGCTTTCGTTCTGCCATTTGCTCTCAGATGTCGCTTGCATTCGTGTACATTTTAAAAACGGAGCATAAGAATCGGTTCCATTTGACATTGCCGTCACTCTTGGCGCAACACATCTTGATGATCCACATTTAAATTCCACATGCTCCACACAAATGCAAATTATGACAGAAGGATTGAAGTTTTGGTCTTTTCATCACAAAAAGCTACCAAGTGCTTTACAAGGTTTAATGCAGCTGTGTAAATAACGCCGTATTTATTTTCGGTAGAATCGCTCTCTCATTCATTTTCTCATTCTTTCATTTTCTCTTTCTCTCAGCAGTGTTTGAAATGCCACCATCTTCTGTACATCTCCTCTCTGTTGACATAGTTGTATAGATATTAACATGCTGAGAAGGCTCAGCCCCTACCTGCTAACAGGTTCCTACTTGCCTGACTGTCAGCTAGGATTACCATCTACTTTCACGGCTCCCTCTGTGGAGCGGCAATAGTACAGCAGCCCACTACCCCTCTGGTTTATGTGTGTAGAGACGTTGTGCTTTAAGTGTGAATGTGATTGGTGTTGCATGCCATTGTTGTGTAAAAGCATGAGTAATATTATCCGGTAGCTGTCAACCCCCATCTCATTCCTGGCATTCGTTCATCCATGTATTCATTATTCATTTCCGCAACACTGTCATGTTTCTCTTGTGCAATGGTTTCGTTAGTTTTAGTGCCTTCAGTGTTTATCCTTTGCATGGACATAAGGTCAAGTTTTGTTTTTTGTTTTTTTGCTGTTGTAATTACTCGAGGTCCTGCCATAATCTGATCATTCTGAATGTTTATCATTGTTCACCGCCATGATCATTGGCCACTTTCACGCCTTCCTCACCTTTTTTTTGTCTGTCATAATTTTTCTTTCCTCTTTCTCTAGAACGGCCGTGTCACTGGTGATGCAGAGTTAGAACGTCTCAAATTAAACGAGGGATACATAAACGGGACTCAGGTTAGTAGGGGGTTTCCACAATGAACAATTTTTGTGTATATTTCAGTTCTGCAAAATCAGAATTAAATTATTTATTATAAATGACATATTTGAAAAATCTTAATGAAATTAGTTATTTATTATGATTAATATCTTATTAATTTAAAATATAATTAGTGTTGTTTTTTTTCTTACCCTTATATTTATAAAATAGGTATTTTTTGCCAAAATGTATGTGTCAGGAAAATAAACACATTGAACACTTGATAAAGTTTTGTTTAGAATAGTGACATGAGTATATCGTTATTTAGCATAAAAACTGTATCTCCCTCCTTACCTTCAAGTAATGTTAGTAATAGTTGCATTGTTTTACTTTCTATTTTGAGACATCCAACCAAACTACAAATTGCAATGCTTTTGAAAAAGGGATGTGCGCTCAACACGCACATATCTACATATCTCTGTTTGTTCTGTTGACCGAACGAGTGATAAGCTGAGTACGAGTGAACGAGAGCAGCATTCCTAATAAATGCAGATGTAAAATGAACAGGATGTAATGTCAAAACAGCACTGGTCCCAGGTCATCCTTATTGTGGAATCCTGGATGTCCGTATACTTGACAGATGCTCTTGTGCATATTTTTACACTCACTTATTTTGCTTCTGTACTACCTTGCTAATGTCATCACTGATTTACACCAGTGATTGCGCCAGATGGTGTTTGTGTGACACTTCCTATTCTTTGCTTGTGCTCACTATTGTTCTTTGTTTGTGCGCCTGTTCTACAGTACAGGATGTTGGACCCTGGTCATATTGTTGAGTCGATCACAGTCGAGGACCCCCATGAAGCGATGCCTATTATTTCAGTTGAAACTAATGAGGATGGATCCACACGTCGCACTGAGACCACGGTAGGTTTGCTGTAGCCATACAATATAAATGAATTAACTGGTGACATTTTGTCTAGCATGGCCTCATGTTTTGTTTTTTACTTTCCCTTATCAGGTAAAGAAGGTCACAAAGACAACCACCACACGAACAGTCATTCCCTCAGTTTCCGACACACTTTCCCTGGATGGCACTGGTTCAGTCACTGGGATACCCGGTTATAATACCCCAATGGACCGTGTGTACAGGCCACCGGCTGGCCCCATGGACTACCCCACCTCTACTGTCCCCCGTAACTACCACTATGGACCTCCAGGTGGCTATGATGATTACCGGAGCGGCCCTCCTTCTGAAGCCTACACCAGCCTCAGCCGAGGGACGCGGATGGATGACCGCTACAGGTCCGTGCCTTTCAAATCAGCATATTAGAGTGATTTCTGAAGGATCATGTGACGCTGAAGACTGGAAAAAGTTAAATGGATACTCAGTTTTTTTGGAAATAGGCTCATTATACAACTCCCCCAGTGTTAAACAGTTGGGTTTTACCATTTTAGAATCCATTCAGCCGATTTTCTGATATTTTGAAGAATGTCAGTAACCAGACAGTTTCTGGTCTCATTGACTTCCATACTAGGAAAAAAATATACTATGGAAGTCAATGAGACCAGAAACTGTCTGGTTACTGATATTCTTCTAAATATCAGACGGTTTCTGGTCTCATTGACTTCCGTAGTATTTATTTTATCCCTACTATGGAAGTCAATGAGACCAGATACTGTCTGGTTACTGATATTGTTCTAAAAATCATAAAATCGGCTGAATGGATTCGAAAACGGTAAAACTCGACTGTTTAACTCTGAGGGAGTTGTAAAATGAGCCTATTTCCAAAAAAAGTGGAGTATCCCTTTAAGCTTTGCCTTGACAGAAATAAATTACTATTTAAAAGATTTCAGAATAGTAACACTTGGAGCACAATATTAAAGTTTTACTGTATTTTTGATCAAATCAATGCAGCCTTGCTGAGCATAAGTGACCTCGTTCAAGCACACACAAAAAAAAGTAATTATTTTTCACTTTTGACCAGTAGTGAAGATGTACAAATGAGCTCAGTCTTTCTTTTGCTTTAGACCTGTGGATGGCTACCGGACGCTGGACTCCGCCTACCGCACACACAGCCGGCCGCAGTTGGACCCGTATGCGGCCCAGCCCCAGGTAGGACGTATGGGCAGTGCTTTAGAGATCTCTGGCATGCAGCGCTTTGTCCCAGACCCCTACGGCCTAGAGGATGATCAGAGGAGCCTGGGATATGATGAACCCGATTACGGCATGGGGCCAGCCATGCATTACAGCACAATGCCCCGGCTGGCACATCCACTCCATGCGCCACCTCCACGCCGGACAGGGTTAGTGTGTTCTGTTAAACGTGAAGCAAATAGTTGGGGGAAGGTGGGGGAAACTAATCACTTAATGTGCTGCTGCTTTTTTTGCGTAGGTCATATGAGGGCACACTGGATGGTGATATGAGTGGAGCTGGTGATATGTATTATTGGGGAGGAGGAGCTCCACTGGCTCAGGGAGAGAGGGGCAGCATGGCATCATTGGACAGCACTCTTCGTAAAGGCCCCGCCCCCACAGCATGGAGGCAACCTGAACTTCCTGAAGTCATCGCTATGCTCAACTACCGCCTGGACCCTGTCAAAAGCAATGCTGCAGCTTACTTGCAACATCTCACTTTTAAGAATGATAAGGTTAGTACACACACTGCAAAGCAGTGATTTCATCAACTTGTGGTGGTTTTTGGCGCGGATGGTGGAAGTCACTCATGGTGTAGCACACAAGATCCATGCGCTTAGTCTTCTCTGCCTATTTTTGCAGGTGAAGTCAGATGTGAGACGAATGAAGGGGATCCCTGCCCTTGTGTCCATGCTGGATAACCCAAAGAAGGAGGTCCATTACGCAGCATGCGGAGCTCTCAAGAACATCTCATACGGACGAGATCCAGATAACAAGATAGCCATCAAGAACTGTGATGGAATTCCCGCACTGGTGCGGCTACTGAGGAAGACGAGAGATCAGGACCTTACCGACACTATTACAGGTACGCTGGAAATCAAGGTTTTATAATGTTACAGAAGATTTATATTTCAAATGTGTGGATCTTTTGAGCTTTCTATTCATCAAAGAATCCTGAAAAAAGTATGAGGTTATAATCCATATTAGAAGGATTTCTGAAGGATCATTAAACTAATTGCTGCTGAAAATTCTGCTTTACCAAAACAGTTTTTAAATTTGAATAATATATTTAAGAATATGAATGCACATAAAGAGACTTCTTTCAAAAACATATAAAAAGTCATGTCCTTTTGAAATTTCCATTTTGATGCCAACTTTAAACTTTGTGATTCGAAGTGGTCAGACGAGATGGATTGTCGTTTACATGTGGTAGTAACTGATGGCTCGTCCTCTGACAGGCACGCTGTGGAACCTGTCGTCTCATGACTCTGTAAAGATGGAGATCGTGGACCACGCGCTGCACGCCTTGTCCGATGAGGTGATGGTTCCCCACTCGGGCTGGGAGAGGGGGCACGAAGGTGGAGAGGAGAGCTGCAAACCCAGACACCTGGAGTGGGAGACTGCGCTCACCAACACCACCGGCTGCTTAAGGTACATTTTGCTTTCACAAAACAATTTCTTAAAGGACCAAAATTTCATGTGCGAGTCAACTGTCCTCACATTGGTCAGAGTGCACCCGTTCATGTTCCGGGATCGAGGTCATATGTCAGGATGACAACAGTTCCATGGGCTTATTGTGGCTTTTTTTCTAATTGTCGTTGATTTACTTCGACTGTATTTTAGTGTTTTGGACGGTTCTGAAATCTGTTTGTCGGACCAAATTTTAGGTAGGCATATCACATCATCTTTGGTCCAGGTTAACCCACGATTCATTTTGAGAAAGCAAACACTGCCGCTTTTCATGCACTGACCATTATACATTGTGATACAGCCTGATTCATTGGTCCGTTGGGTCGGGTTGCTTTCCCGCCACAAGTAGGCAGAGGCCACCTTGTCCAGGTTATTTCGTACCCCCTTTTTTTTTTTTTTTTTTTTTTTTAAATCCAAGCGCGATTGGAGTGTTCATATATATGCTTAAAATAACCATACTAAGGGAGAAATCACACTAGTTTCTGAAACAAACGCTCCAAACAAGCCAGGTGTGAAAATGCCCTTAATCAGCCTGGGAATCAAACGCGTGACTTTGGAGATGCAGTTAAGCCACGGGAACACAGAGAGATGGGCGGAGGAAAGGATTAGGATATGTTGGGAAGGGACAGTTTAATGATTCAGATTAATGAAAGACTTTATAGGCGGAGGAGGGGTGTGCCTCAGTGCTGCTAAAGAATTCCTGTCAAGAAAAGTTGTGTGTGTGTGTGAGGAAGCTGCATTTTGATGTGGAAGAAAGACAGGAAGTGCAAAGGAAATGCTCTTAGATTGTGTGTGAGCAAGAACCTCTGAGGCTGTGAAAGAACCAGGACAAAGTTTGGACAAAAGAGAGAAATGTGATCTTTGAATCCACTTATTTCCCTTGAGTGCTTCTCTTTGAAAGTGTCCCTCACTTCTCCCACTCGCCTATTAGGCTTTTAGAAAGAGCTCCGTTCAGTCGGAGGAGTGGTTTTACACCATGATTACATTTAAGTAGAGCTAACAGCATCTTGCCTTTTTAACCCTCACTTTCTCATGTATTGCTCAACTTTCCTGCTGCCATCTGTGTATACACTTGGTTAATATGTTTTTGGTGATGACCTGAAGCTAAAAGTTTCTATGCGTGCCAAGCATTGCTAAACATTAAACAGGCAGTGTCCTAATTAGTTGCATGACGTTTCGCTCTCAGGAATGTGAGCTCGGAGCGGAGCGAGGCCAGGAGGAAGCTGAGGGAGTGCTCTGGACTGGTCGACTCTCTCATGTACATCGTCCAGTCACAGATCAACTGTAAAGATGTGGACAACAAGGTAACAACTGAACTGTGACTAAGTTTTGAGAACTGCGCTTTCATGCGCACCACTCTTTTATGACAGGAGAAGCATGTTTCCAGGAAGAGAAAAGAGGGAAGAAAGCGTTTTGGGACGTTTTTATTATTACGCACTGCAATTTTTTTTTTTTTGCTGTTAGACAATTTGAACGGTAAACTTGTAAAAGTTAACCTGCCTATTTATACAGGACTAGTTAAATAAGCCCACACACTTGGCAAAATACACTAGTATTTTGAAAATAAATGAATAACTTGTTGTACAATCGAGGCGATCTTTCGGAACCTACTTTGCAAGCACGACAACACTTCAATTGGCTTTATGCACAGCTGCACTACTTCCTGAACTTCAGCCAGCTTCTTGTTCCCTGTCTGTCATTATTGGACAAACTTGATTAATTCAGGTGTGTCTGATTATTGTTGCCGTGACTACTGAGGTCAGGCACACCTGAATTAATCAAGTTTGTCCAAAAAAACTTGCTTTTTTTTTTTTTTTTGGTTATTCTGTAATAATTACATGCATCACTAATAAATATTCTAAAAAAATATTTTTCATTGTGATGAAAATATATATATATATATATATATATATCAATTAGTGACGGAATAAAATTTATTGTTTTTGGTGGTCAATTTTGACAGCTGTTTGGGGGATTATTTTATGAGGCCAAACTCTTTCTACTTTATTTTATACTTTAAAGCCTACCTAATCACTGTAGCCTGATGGATGAACAAATAAAATTAAAACCTTGTGAATAAATAGGATATCTTACTGATCCAAATACTGCATGATCCAAATATAGTATTATTTGATAAATTTTTAAAGTTTTCATTACATTTTGGACATCCACGCTGAATCCACCTTTCTGATGGGATCAGTTTAATCCCGATTTTTTTTTTATTTTTTTTTTTTAAGATCCAAGTGATCCAATTCCTACAAAAAAGTTCTGAAAAATCCAAACTAAAGGTTTGATCTGGATCAAAACCAAGACTGGATTATGTAATCCATTTTTTCTTTTGAAAAACCCATTTTCAAGATTTGATCCAATCCGTTATCCAAAATACCGGGCCCAGGGGTTAGTGGATCATTGAGGGGTTAGTGGAGTAAGAATCCGCAAATTATGAATATTACTGAATTGTTTGTAGGATCAGCCTTTTCTTTGGTTTTCAACAGTTTTATAAATATATTTCTAGTTGTCCTGCTTCAATCTCTAACAAATGATGTATTATTTGATGATGTTTGTTATGTCTCTGTGCAGCTGATTGAGAACAGTGTGTGTCTGCTGAGGAATCTGTCCTATCAAGTGCATCGGGAGATACCAGGCTCGGAGCGCTATCAGGAGATGACTCCTGTCAATCATGGCCCCGCCTCTTCCCAAAAGGGCGGCTGCTTCAGCTCCCGAAAGGGCAAAGGTGCGCGTCTGATTCATTTAAAGAAAAACACAGGCACTAGCTGTGTGCCGTAACCAATTAAAATAAGTTTACTTGCTATCTTTGCATTCCAGTACACAATCTCTGTGTCGTGTAAACATAGGCCGTGCCTATTCCTAGTCTTTAATTCATAGTACACACTTTGTAGTCTGTTAGTTAGATGTGTCAGATCATAGAAGTTTGTTTGCACACAATGGAGATGAAGCATGCATGAATTGTGTGGTGTGCCTTGTTTGTGGGTTTGTTGCTAAATAATTGTATGGTGGCTGGGGCACTACTGCAAATTTTTTTTATGCCAAAACTTTCCTCATTTTCTTCTGTATCTGTCTCCTCTGCTCTCATTCCGTACATCCTTTTATCCTGTAACAGACGAGTGGTTTTCCAAAGGTAAGCTTTTCTCTCTTTTTACTTTTTTCTTTATTTTCTGTACTTTTTTAGTAAAAGGCTTCGCTTTGCTATTATGGGAATCACTTACATTTCACCTCATTGCAACCCATTATTAACCCTGTTCAATTGGATCTGAAATGGGAAATGTTTTAAGAGAAAATGATTTATTTCTCATCCCATTTCACATTCGTTTTATGAGCTGCACTACTTTTGTAAAGTAAGAAGGCCTATTAAGGGGACCAGTCACTCAAACACGTTTTTATTGATCAGTAGGAAATGGATGTATTATGACATTGGATACTATCTCTCTGTTTTAAAACCTTGTGAGATACACTGCTGCTGCCTTCTAAGGTATCATCCAAACTGTTCACAGAACAGTTTTTACCTCAAAATAGCTGGCTATTCTTGAAAACTGGGAAAGGAAAGACTAGATCCCCCCAATAAAGGTTTTCTGCAATCTGATTTTGTTTCTTAATTGTGTGACTGGCTCTTTAAAATGCTTGCTGCATTTTAAAACATTTCATTAGTAACCACCAGAGGGTGTCAGAGCTCAGCATTTTCAATAAGTCCACTCCTTACACACCTTCACTTTTGATGTTTAATCATGTAGACATTTTAAAAGACAATTGTCTGATTCTTTGAAACTTGCACTTTGTCACTTTGGCATACACTACTGTGAAATATGAGCCGTCTTGGCTCAAGTGTTTAGTCATTTAATCTTTACACAACTTGGGGGTTTTCCTCCAGGGAATAAATGTAACCTTTGTCAGAACTGTCTCTATTGAAAACTGTCTAAAGAAAGTCCCCTTTTTAAATATTTGAAGATGATGTTTTCTTCAGACTTTTGCTTCTAAATTGTCATAAATTACATCACTATCATTAAGCGGGCAGATAAGATCTTCCTCTTCATTTCTACTTCGCTTGTTGCTCATGCCGTCTGCTTTGTTCAGGAAAAAAAGAGGATGATGGAACTTCAGATATGATTGACATTCCAAAGAGAACCTCACCAGCCAAAGGTACGACGACAGTTTAGCCTTGTTGTCTCTGAATAGTTGGTAGTTAGATAATAGATGAAATAATGTAATTGTGGTGTTTTGTAGGTTATGAATTGCTGTTCCAGCCAGAGGTGGTGCGCGTGTACACTTCTCTTCTGAAAGAGAGTAAGAACCCCTCGGTTCTGGAAGCCGCCGCGGGAGCCGTGCAGAACCTGTGTGCAGGCCGTTGGACCGTGAGTACACTCAATAATGCTGACTTTTCAGACCTTACATAGTACATATTGCAACTTTCAGGGCTTAAAATTAACTTTTCATTCCCCCAAAAAAGCAGTTATGAAACAAAATTACCCCCAAAAGATAATTTAAAGTCATGATAGTGTTAAAGGAGAAAAGCATCAAAGCATCAATATATTTGGATTCAACATAGAATTTATTACACAAACTTTTAGGCTTAAGTGACCATGTGGTCCTTGGAATTTTCATTTTTGGGTGAACTAAAGCTTAAATGTTTTTTTTTTTTGTATTATTACTATGGATTTTTAAATTATTATTAAATTATATTCTAAATAAGAAACTAAAACTGCCAGTAGGTGGGGGTAAATGCCTAAATGAGTAAGAGTCATTCATTTGTTTGATTCGTTCAAACAGCTGATTCACTCAGTAATTAAGTAAATACTCTCTTTTATAAATGGGCTATTGAATCATTGGTTTACCCAATTGGTTTGTTCACAATGCAGTTACGTTTAGAAATTAAACAGCGCTGTGTGTTGCTCAGAGACGCACAACAGTTCTGCTCTGGCTTTATAGGTAATATTTCCCTTGGCAAAATCAAAAGCAAACAATATTGTGTCTAAAATATAACAGTTAACTTCTTATTTATAGAACTGTTGTATAAAATCAATATCACGTTTGCATTGTCACATTCATTCGGGACAAAAACTGCCCGTGTGATATTGCTTAACTATATAACGATGAAAAACTTTTGCCCTGATATCTTGAATTTGAAGGGTTTTTTAACTGTTTTCTCTGTATATCAGCATCACGCTGCGAGATGTTGCCATGCTTCATGTTCGTTATCAACTTTTTGAAATCTAATATTAGAAAATGATTTTTTACGTAGTCAAGCAGCCCTAGTCAATTCCTTAATATTTGTTTTATTGGCTCCATGAAGAGCGGAAATCTGCTTCATAATTTGATCTGTCCTTATTTTTGTCAGTATGGGCGATACATTAGAGCAACGATGAGACAGGAACATGGCCTGCCGATGATGACGGAGCTGTTGTCTCATGGGAACGACCGTGTGGTCCGAGCCATGTCTGGAGCTCTGAGAAACCTGGCCATCGACGCTCGCAACCGTGAGCTTCTAGGTGTGTGAGCCATTAATTCCTGTTTATTTGTGCTAGACTTTGTATTTGTCTGTTCAGGGTTGTTACCATGAAATGATTTCCAGTGATGTTTACACAATCTCTCATCCTCTCTTTGTGTAGGGAAGCATTCAGTGCCTAACTTGGTGGCCAATCTGCCAGGCAGTGGTCAGAGTCAGCCTGTGCGCGGGCTCTCGGAGGAGACGGTGGTGTCTGTTCTCAGCACGATGACGGAAGTGATCGGCTCCAGCGTGGATGCGGCCAAATCCCTGCGCAGCTCCCAGGGTATCGAGAGACTGGTGCTCATCAACAAAGACGGGTATGTATGTGTGTGTGTCTGTTTTTGTGTTAATTGGTTAGTCACATTGGAGGAACCTGAAAGAGGAACTTTTTAACATAACTACAGCTCATAAAAAAAGCATTTTTTATTTTTTTTTATTTCACAATCTGCATTTTCCCCATATAGCAACCGTTCTGATCGAGAGGTACGTGGCGCGGGGCAGGTCCTGCAGATCGTGTGGAGCTTCAAAGAGCTCCGCCGCACACTGGAGAAGGATGGCTGGAAGAAAACCGACTTCATGGTCAACCTCAACCCTCCTAACAACAACACTCGTAGCAACGGGGGATATGAGGACAGCACCCTGCCACTAATAGACAGGGGTAAGAACACAACACATTCCTGCTGAATGGCTTTTGATGCGTTTATCAGTCGAATGGACATGCAGTATACAACTTTGTCTCTGATCTGACTGTGTTTGGGTCTCTTTGTTAGGAGGCAAACAGGACAGAGACATGATTCCACTTAATGATATGGGACCAGGTAAAATGCACTGAGTTTATTCTCATACTTTATGCATAGGTCTAAAATGAACACATTTCTAGTCTATCTATAACATTATAAGACTATCACTTCACTTTTGAACAATTTAATGCATGATTCTTGAATAAAAGTATAATTTTCCTGCAAAAAATAAGAGTGCGAAATGCAGGTTTTAGGGGATTTTTTTAATGTATATATTATTATTATATACATTTTTTTATTATTGTTATTATATACACTATATATATATATATATATATATTATATATAATATATAATATACTTTATTTATTTATATATATATATATATATATATATATATATATATATTAGGGCTGTCAGTTAAACGCATTATTAACGGTGTTAATGTAAACCCATTTTAACCGTGTTAATGTTTATCGCGTGATTAACGGTATTTTTGGCCTAGCAAACTTTGTAGTTTTCTTTCACATGCATGGTTAACGTTACGTTTTGAGTGGATGACGAGCGCGAGATGCCGAAATGGATACCAATAAGATTCTGAATGGAAAGTTTACTTTTAAAAAGTTGCCAAATGGTTCCAATGACGAGACCAAAGTGATCTGTGTGTTTTGTCATTGTGAACTGAGCACACACACACACACCGATCCACTTTTCCATGTTGATGGAGCATTAAAATGAGAAAAAATAATGACATTTAGAATAGAAAAAAATGTGCAATTAATTGTGATTAATCGCAAGTTAACTGACATTAATGCGATTAATCGCGATTAAATATTTTAATCGTTTGACAGCACAAATATACATATATATATATATATATATATATATATATATTTAATAGTATGTGTTCTGTATATTAAATTTATAGAAAATTTCTAAATTACTGCTATATCTATGCAATTGATATGCTGTGATTTTGTCTGTGGCTCCAGACGCTTATTCTACGATAGACCAGAGAGGACGAAGAAACACTTTAGACGACACTCTGGATCGCTCTGACAGAGACGCACCTCAGGTAACGCCAGCCTTCAAAGGGAAACGTCCACCCTTGTGCAGTTACAAACAACAAACTTGTTCTCACTAACTTCCTTGCACACCGGACATCATAAAACCCACACACACTACTCAAGCTGAAACTTGTAACCTACTGTAATTTCACTAATAGTACTCTCACACTAACTCTCACACTCCCCCTCTCCTTCTATTATCACTCACCTCTTCTTCGATGCCTTTCTCTTATTCTGGTTCAATCTCTCTTTCTCTTTGACTCTCAGGGAGGAATGTATGGGGAGAGACGGGGCTCTTTGCCTCTGTTGGACTCTTATGATGGTTAGGCTACTCCCCTCCCCCCACTCAGTGCATGAGCACGCATGGTATGTGTGTCCACCTTCTGCATGGGCTTCATGTGTACATTTAAGTGGATGTGTGCCGCTCTGTGTATTTGTGGATCTAACCCTCATTAACAGTATTTTGTTATTCTGTACTTCAGTGGAAATGGGTTTACTAATTTCCAGTGTTGGGGAAGCTTTTTTTAACTGCAAGCTGCTCAATTTACAGTAGTTAAATTCCAGTCGAGCTAGTTAGGAATACAAGCTGCTTCATTTTTGTACTTTATTTTTTACAGTTAGAGCTATATTTATCAGGTGCAAAAACAAGGATCTCAAATAGGATGGCATTTTAAATTTAAATACATTTACAAAAACAAGTCAATATTTCACTGCAAAATGTATATAAATTGTATTTTAATTTATGCATCCTTAGAATTTAATGCGTGTACGTATACATGGCTATATTTATTTATCTGGTGCATTAAACAAGGATCTCAAATAGATCAAATTTCCAGTCAGCTAGAGTCAAAAACAAATGACTAAGGCAAATATTTAATATACCGCACTGATTTATATGAATAAAACACAATTCAGAAAACAGCTCAGCCAGTAAGTATCATGTTTCATTAGTAGCGTTGTTACTATCAGTTAGTTCCTCCCCAACACTGACCTCTTCCCCTCATGTGTCCACTTTGGTCACATGACTGATGTTTCAGTGGTTTTATCTGTCACAAAATGAGTGATGTGATTTGTGTAATATGCACAAATTCTCATCGCAGCTCTTTGATGACGCATTACTGAATCATTTTCCCTTGTTATCAGTGATCGAGCACCACGCTTGACCTTCACGTCTCATCTGTTTCTCTCCACAGAAAAACTGATAGTGTGCATCACCCGCCGTGAGTTTCCTCCTCCTGCCTACTGTCCCTGCTGAGCCTCTGATCTCATCACTTACGGGACCATTGCCACTAATTGCAAAGACCCTTCTGTAGTTTTCAACATTCTCTAGTTGTCGCTCCTACTCTTATTGAGATCAATGTGATTGAGAACAGCCACTACTTAAAATGGACACTACACAATGAATTCCTCTCTTGATTTTTGGTCCATACCACTTTTTTTTTTTTGTCAAATAATGGAAACATTTGGGACTAAAATGTCTGTTTAGTCACATGCCCAGCTTATCAAGCTTTATAAACCATTTCTTTTTTTTTTATTGCTTATACGTCTATTGGAACACTAGTATAGTATGGCAGTGGTATTTTGATTATTTTGCTTCATCCTGCTTTAGTGGTTTACATTGATAAAAAGGTAATGCCAAATTGCATAAGTCATATGTGGCCTGCAGAAAATAATGTATATAGAATATCTCTTAAGTTGTGCGTCTCGACGCATCATGACGGACATGAGGGTTTTCTTTTTGGTCATTGTTTTCTAAAAGCACTAAATGACCACCAGTTCCCCTTAAGTTATCCATCTGTGGTTTTTGTAGATGGTCTGATTGAGAGTTCAGTCTCTAGGAAGAGGTTGTTGTGAAAGCGTTGAAGCATTACAAAAGAGGCAGAGGGATTTTTGTTTTGTGAGATTTATTTTATTTTATTTTTTTAAACCAGTAGCATTCAAGAACGATCTCTAGTGGTAGATGAGGACAGTTGTGCTCTATGGGACCCTCCTTGCATTGTGACAAATTTGCAAAGCGTTTGAAATTGTCACAAACAATTAGTTTCTGTGTGGAAACTAAAGAGTTCCTCCCCCTTAGTTATTTTAATAAACACAATTAAAAAGCAACAGAAGAACTCTTGGAGACAAATTGTAGTCTTGGTCTTAGATTGGTGCTCCCACTTTTCAATATTGTTGTGAATCGGCCTTGCTGGTGGACAGTTTGTGGTTGTTCACTTTTTTGTCTGAATATAAATGAATGTGTAAATATGACTGCATCTCACAAATCCACTCTGCATACTTGGAGTGCCTCGCTTGCTCATTGCGTTGTGTGTTTGTGATAAGCGGTGAACAGGGACGTTCGGCCACCCGTCTGCCTCTTGGTTTCAGTGCCTGTCTGTGTAGAGAGGAAACGAGTGTACATTTGAGGATGTGTATCCATTGTTTTTTTGTTCTCTACAATCCATAAATACAGTGCTTGTTTCTTAGACTGCATATTCAAATGCTCAGTAAGTCTGTTGTAGATATTTACTGAATATAAACTGAAATAGCACTAGGGGTCAGTGGATTTTTTTTTTTTTTTTTTTTTTTAAGAATTCATTTTTTCCCCAATGCCTTTTTTAATCTCCTGTTTGCCAATTGTAAAACAATTTTTCAAGACACTACAGTCAGTAAAGAGTCCGAAGACAAGAAGTCAGTACTGATAGAGAGGGCTGTTCACAACAATGAGGAATTAATCGATTGTTCAGTGTTGAGGGAGGCAGATAAATGAGCTTTTTAATCACAAAAATTGTCTCTTTCAGGCAGGATTTAGCAAGAGCTCAGATTTTGATTCTAGCTTGATGAGAAAATAAGATAAAATAAAAGCACATTTAACTATATTTACCAGAGAATATTTGTTAATTTTAATTATTTTTTTTTCTCCTTTGGTTTTTGTCCTGTTGCTCTTTTCTTTTTCTGTATTTTATGATTGGGGCTGATTTTGTTTTTCTGGGGTGTTGTGGGTGAATGCATATGCAATCATTTTTATTTTTTAAATAAATGCATTTACAGTTTATATCTTTTAATTAAAGACGAAAGGAAAAAAATCTTTGTGTCATGTTCTGTCAGTTAACATGCCATTTCTCTGCAACACTAACTTGTGGATCTTGATTCATAATTCCTATATTTCAACACTTTACCTTTGGTCTTAAACATTGCACCTTTCTTTCGTGGATTGAACATGTAACTTAGCAATACTGTTTTTTTTTTTTTTTTAATAAAACGATGATTTTTTTTCAAGGTTCTGACAGTGAATTTTTGTACTTTAACAAATTTAATATGTTCATTTAAAATTCTTCACTTGAGAATGTAATGTATGAGATCAATTTGATAAGTCTATTTTAGTTGCTGCTTACTTGTAAATATGATTGTGACATGATATATATATAATCATGTCAAATTACAAATTAGTGGAGACAGTGAGGACTTAAATTTAAATTGGATGAAACTCATAAACTGCTAGTTGTCAGCTTAAAAATAAAACTGGAAACAACTAGGTTAAACCAGTGGTTCTCGTCCTTTTTTGACTCAAGGCCCTCCATTGTTAACAATATCTGAACCCCTGACACACCTATTTTCTGTAAAATATATTTCAGGGTTTCAGAATTTTTAAGAGCTATATGTTTTTTCATATGTTTTTCCCTTTTTAAGCGATGAATTTATATGAGCTTCCAGTTCGTGATTTATTGGATGTGGATCAAAGATAAGGATATATATATATATATATATATATATATAAATCCTTATGTATGTTTTTTATTACTAACACTCACCCATTTAATATTTTAATTTTCACCCATTTAAACACACACACACACACACATAATAGCATCATAAGTTTTAATATTTTAATTTGTGACTCCAAATTAGGCTATACCTCACATATCCAGGTTATCCAAGACAAAAAAAAATATATACAGGTTTTGAGGAGATTAACTAAAAATAGGACATATGTTAGTTTTTAGTTAAGTTTATTGCTTGCTTTGTCTTATTAAAAATCGTTTTAAATGGTCTAACCTTGAGGCCCCTATAGTGTCCACTGGCTCCCTGGTTAAGATGCAGTCTGTAATATTTATTCAAAATGAGCAAGTACCTGACTCCAGAGTCACTACGGTACACCTAAAACTTAAGTGTTTATATTTGGACTATTTTAGATCGTTCTAGTCGTACCGCTGCTGAGTATCCCAGTACCTGCGTCGCGTGAGAAGCCTTGCTCTGATTTGTAACCAGCCACTAAACCGATTATCCATAAAACTAACTTTGAACCGGATTGCTTGGGTCCTCCTAAACTGGGACTCATCTCTTCACCACACCGGCTACAATGTTATTCCGTAACAAGACTGCAGCTTAAGAGTGCACTGAACTTAAGTGCCAAAATAATTTTTACAGTGTATATTACACTTTCTCAAGAGGTTCCCAGCATAATTTACGTTATGTGCCTATACATTTACCGGAGCTGTTTTTATTCTTTTCATGCCTTCAAAGGAATTTTCAAAACAAATGTAATAAAATAAAAAAAATTTGTGTTGTCAAATTATAGCCTATGCAACAGTTTTGCATATAATAATGGGGCAAGTTGTTAAAATGTCCCAATCAAGGCCGTCAGTTCACTTCAGAGATACATTCATATATACTTTAATTTATATAATTTCCCTCAGCATTCAGTAGTAAAATCTCACTTAACATGTTTTCACCAGTTTCATGTTTTCACCAGGTTTCACACAAAATGAAACAACAATGCCGCATGCGCCTTGCTAGGGCAGAAAACGTGAGATTTTTCAAATCCTGGTAAACAATGGTAATACAAATAGTACAGGTTTGTATAGTTGCCTAGTTATTCGCCAGACACTGTTAGTTAACACTAAATGTAACCCTCAAAGAGTGAGCTTGTGACCCCTCTTTAGCGAACCCTAGTGAGGTTGGGATTCACTGCAGTGGCACCCAAAAAAACATCAGCGAGTCACACACACAAATGGGAGAACACAGAGGCGGAATAATTATTATGAATGTGTAAACTTCTATAGCTACACAGTTAATGATTCAACAATAAAATCGTAGTGAATGACTACATATTCACATGGCGCTGTCGTAACGATGTACGTTAGGTTCACAATTCAGTGAGTGGATCTTTTTGGTGAATCGATTCAAAATATTCGAATCACTGAGATCAAAATCTCACCTCTGAAGCCACCGAGTAGATCAAGAGCGAGAGTCGGTTGACATGAGATTGTTATGGAGCGGCTCACGTGTCCTACCTACATATCACCCGTGTTTGCGTATGTAAAATTATTTGTTGATTTTGGATTAAAATATCGGTATACTAGCAAGTATTGGTGAAGCACGTGCACTTGGTGCATGAAAACGCGGTGGAAATTCTAGCGTCATCAGGATCTGTTGACATTTTGTGAACTTCGAGATCGAGAGTATGGCTGAACTGATACATGTAACGTTAACGTTATTTGCAATTTGATACAATGTTTTGAATTTAGAATAAAATTGCCCGATCAGCCCTCAGACTCACAAATTTGAACTTTTCTATGTGTAGATACATAGGCCTATCAAAGCAATGTAAAAGCCTCTACTTGTACAAATGTTAGTTATTTTAGTCTACAGCTTTTGGATCTGAATTGATAACACAAAGTAAGTAAATGTATATCTCGCTAAATTGAAGAAAGTGGAATCTTTCTGGATCACAAACAGCCTTACCTTTTGTTTTGAAGTTTCTAAATGTAGACTGAAGTTGATGCCAGCATGTGGAAGTATCAGCATCCTGACTTTGCATTATTCCTACTTGGTGAACTTCAGAAGCAGCAGCAGGGAAGCATCTTCTGTGACACTCTTCTACAGACAGAGGGTAAGAGCAGAGATCACAAACACTGTCACTGGAAAAAGCTGTCAACTTTATTACTTGCATTGTAAACAAATCATATAGCCTAGACCTGATGCCATGATTTCCACAGTCAGTAATTGTTGACAGATACCATAGAAATTATTAATGTCTATTGTTATAAATGAATCCTACTTGACTTACACTCATTGTCTTTTACTCTAAAGCAGTTAATTTAGCACATCACTGACTGATTCAAGCGCAACAATAATAATATTAGCTCCAATAATGTTTAATTTTTTTTTAGGGGCAGTTGATTTGCTTGCTGGGCCATTTTTGTTGTAAATTTTCAAATTTAAGATGTTATTGTTAGTTAAAGTCTTCTGTTATTTTGTGGTCATTGAAAAATAATTTGTACTAGCAGTAAATTTAGCAGACTTTAAGATGAATCACTTGTTGTATTCCTCAATGAGGCAATGAATTTGAGAATTGCTGGTACAAGCTAACACGTTGTGAGATGATTGTGTCAAGATTTTTTTCAGCAGTATGTAGTTAAGGGCTCACTGAAGGGATGATTTTTCATCTGGTTCTTTGAAATTTTTCAGGGATTCAGTTGTCCAGATAGGATTGGGAAGATTATTCCACAAGCAAAGAAAAGTGGAACGAAAACAATGCCTTTTCTATTATCTAAAAATACTTTTAATTTCTTCAGGTGTCTGTGTTCCTGCTCACAGCTGTGTGTTAGCTGCTCTAAGCCCCATCTTCTCAAGAATCCTTTCCACTTCATCTGCACCACATGCAGGGCAGAACAGGCTTCTGAGCCTTGAGGCTGTAGGATCTCATGCCTTACTGAAGCTAGTTGGGTTTCTGTACTCCGGTGAAATGGAGATCGAGAGTCGGAGCGAACATGAGGAAGTAATGGCTGCTGCCCACAGACTTGGACTTAGAAACCTTTTTGCAAAAAAGAGAGCGTTGTGGGTAGACAGAGGAGTTGTGGATGTTGGGAGTTGTTGTAAAGAGACTGGTGTACGGACAGAAGACAGCGTGAAGAGCCAGGAGAGTGAAATCGTTTCTGAACCTTTGAAGATACAGAGCAGTACTGCTTCAGTGACTTCAGTGCAACCTTGTGGCTTGTTGGGGCCTGATTTGCCACCATCGCAGTTTTCGGAAGAAATTAGTCCAACTAGAGGTTTAAATTTGAACGGTAATGCCTCAGTTCCTTCCCTCGCTGACATGACAGAAGCATCGATATCAGACCATCATAAAACAAAGTCTAAGAGGAAGTGGAAAATGGCAAAGAGAGAAAGCCAATTAAAAAAAATAACTCGTCAACAAAACCAGATAAAGCTTCTTAATGTTGAAGGGAACAAATCAAACCAAATTGGAGTGGTGGAAAAAAGAAGGAATGTCTCAGGCAAAGACTTCCAAAAGCTTTTAGAGGCCGATAACGGACAAAAAAACACTGCTACTGAACAGAAAGAGGCCAAACTGGACCAGCTTAAAGTAAAGATAAAACTGAGCAGAAGGAGTGGAGCTTGCTGGGAAAGTAATCTCCTCGTTTCCGTCCAGGGTGAAAGTGAGAAGAAGCCAGAAGAAGCAAAAGAGTGTGGACCTCGAACTCAGGTAAGGATTTATATTCAAAATCTGGGTGCTATGTTTGTTGCCACACACAGACACACGCAATTGTTAAAACAGTTGTGGAAAAACCAGGGTAAAAAAAAAAAAATCTGAGTAGAAAGTAAAAAAAAAACAGCATTTGATATATAAATCTTAACTCTCACTTTTGATACATTTCATCATACAAACTATATACTGTATATATTTTTGAAATAAATTAAATTGATCAAAAGTGACAGTAAGGAACTCTTACATTACTACAGTACAATTTCCACAACAATATCAAGCACCACACCTGTTTTCAATATGGATTATAATAATAAGAAATGTTCATTAAGAACCAAATCTGCATATTAGAATGATTTCTAAAGGATCATTTAACACTGAATATTGGAGTAATAATGCTGAAATACATATTTAAATATATTAAAATAGACAACAATATTACAATTTTTACTCTTATTTTTGCAAAGTAAAAATGCAGCCTTGGTGAGCCTAACTCTGCTTAATTTGTTTATTATGTTATGTATATGTATAAAATTATAGAGACCCACTTTTCAACAGCAAAATTTCCTTTCATAATCTTATTTTTACTTTATATCTGACTAAAGAGCTGCCCATCTAGTGTGATTCCTGGTCAAAGTCTTGGAAGTCTCACCACACAGACGGACCTGCCCATTTCCCCCTCTAATTCCTCCACACATGCCTCTTCAGATAAAAGTGTTCGTAATCCACATCACATTTCTGTCTCTTCCCCTTTGGATATACCAACATTATCTTCCAGCCCTCCCCAAGCAGACGAATCGGATGAGCATATTGCAATGCTCTTGGAGGATATGTTCATGATGGGTTTAAACATCCTTCCGTTGGTGCCATTAGACAGAAATCTGAATGAGCAAGATCAGCCAGGTCCTTCTCAAGAACAAAAAGATGGGCAAAAGGGCACTGAGGCCTCTACTCAAGGTCCCTCTCTTTTTGTGCAAAGTTGTGGGCCAGAGATGAGGGAATCTGGTGTTAGCAAGACAGCAATACCAGTTGGGTCTTCAGGACAAAAAGATGAAGGTAAAGTCTTTGGTTTATGTTATTTTAAGCCGCGATTCCACCACGGGAACTTTCCCCAGGAACTAGGAACTTTGGGGTGGTACTTGGCGTGTTTACACCGCAGGAACCAGGGTCTAAGTGAAGAAAAAAATGTCCCCCCAGAAAGTCCCTGCTGGTGAGGTAGTACTTTTTCAGTGTTCAGGAACTTTCGGGTGGGACTTGTGCGCTGAACATGCTGATTGGTTGAGCTTCTTGGTTCTTTCTGCTCGATCCATCTCACAATCAATGTCCCCTATAGCTGATAACAAATGTTGTCTACTTTTATATCTAGCATTACAAGCTTTCTGAATATGCTTTAGTGCTAGTGCTTGTCTCTTTTCTGCCGTTTTGTTAATTACCTTGTTAGTAAACCAAAAGCTTACCAAAAAAAGTAAACCAATAGAAGATTCCACAAAAGCTTGAATCTCCTCCATACTTAAAACTCAAGATGCACTCAAAAAAACAACAAAACGCAAACTAATCTTCCCGGTACTTTAGTCCGCATTGTAAAAGCAGAAAGCAACCGGTCTGGGGCAAAAAAATTTCCTATGAAAATAGTTCCTGGGACAAATAGTTCCTGGTAATTGCAGTGGAAACGCGGTGTGCAAGCATGCATTATTTTGAGTGTTTGTTTTTGTTTACTAATTGTTTACTTACTTTACTAATTGTTTTTTTCAGACCACTCAGACTTTCACAGTCAGTCAAGTTCCAATACAGTCGCACTCCTGACTCAGTCACCTAAACAGGACCACTTGAACCAAGTTCAGAATCGGGCAACTGCGTCAAGAAACTCTCCCCCATCACTTATAGAAGGCTTGAGTTTAATTCCAAAAGCCACAGCTGTCCCAAACTCTGTTGCAACTGGTGAAATGCCTAGCCTTGTTATGACCAGCATACCTGAGGATAGGCCAGATTTAACACTACTACAATGCCTTTCCCCCCTTGAATCAGAAAAAGAAGACAGTGATGTTCCATCAAAACCATCACACAGACAAGACTCTGAAACACAAAACCTTCCCTTGTGGCTTTCTGAATCACCACTGATATTGGACTTCCCTCTAAGCTCAATGATTGGCAATTCCTGCCCACGTCCACAGCATGACCTCAACGCCTGCAAAAATCGATCATGCCCTGACCTTCTAGAATGTCAAGAATTAAAGACTTCCTTTTCACATAATAATTTGATCAGTGGGAGTAGCTCAAACTTCATTCAGCCTGGTGTGAGCGATGCTAGTGAGCATCCTAAACAGAGAAAGACGAGAAAACGTAAGATTGCAACTCAAAAGTCAGGAGTGAAAGGGAAAACGGAGCGCCAAAACCTAAAAAATGGGGATGAGGTTCAACCAAGGATATCCAAATGTGCTGAGCCCCACTCTGGAGACATTAAGCCATCAAATTCTGACACATGTGGAGTCAGTACCCGAATGACCAGTGCAAGCACAAGAGTACCTGTAGCTATGAAGAGAAGACGAGAAATTACTTCACCTCTCAGTAAGAAAATGGCTCTGTTAGACGCCGCCAGTAAACAACATCTCACTGGTGTTGTAAAACGTGGTCGTGGCAGACCACCTAAACAACATCTCACCGGTGTTGTAAAACGTGGTCGTGGCAGACCACCTAAATCAGAAAAAACTCCTGTAGCTCACTTGGGTAACAATGCAAAGGAAATGCCCAGTTCAGGCCAAGATGATTGTGAAGTGGAAAAAACTAAGATGGACAATACGATTGAACAGGGTAGTAAGCAAGAACCAAATCCACAGCAGGAGAAAGACTCTACAAAAATGGAAGAAGCCGATGTTAACGGCAATTTAGCACAGGCAACGCCGAATTCTCACTTGAAATATGCTGGCCAGGCGAAGGGACCAAGTATCCTTCATCAAATTTTCCACCAGGCTCATTCAAGTGTTGCAAGCCAGCGAGACTCGTCTTTTAGCCTTCAAAAATTCCAAGGAGGAAAAAGTTATAATGTTAACAGTAAATCAGTGATGAATAGCAGTAAACAGATCAAAAAGGCAGAGATGTCTACGCTGATAAATGAAAAGAAAGACGTGGAGGTATCTGACAATCATGCAAGGTCACCGTTGTCATGTGGAGACATGCTAGATAATGTGAAATATTCAGGTAAAGACGAAGATATTTCCATGGAGGAGGGCTCAAGTAGAACAACCACTGTTTTACAGAATGGTAATTCCCAAAATGAGATGGGGAAAGACATTCAGGACCATACAACTGAGATTTCTGTCCTGTTAACATCTGAGAAGGAAAAAGTGAAGGACGCCATGTCACCTGATGGGGATATTGATGATGCTGATCATGATTGTTCTCCCACAAAGACGGACTGTGTTGTTACTACCAATGAAGTGACAGTGATGGAGGGAATAGAAATGAATTTCTGTTTGAATCCTGATATTACACAAGCAGAACATGTCAAAAATTACTTGGAAACTACAGTTTCTAATGAGCATTCATTTGAGAGGACATCAGATAGTGAAAAGAAAGTTCAGGCAGCACGTGGTTGTGGTGTTGACACTCTGGATATTGACTGGGTGACCGATTGTTTGGAGAACAATGAAGAAACGGATTTAGGTTGGAACAAAGACGATCAGATGATTGAAGAAACAGGAGAAGAAACTGAAGATCTAAGAGGACATACATTTGTAGAGGAAAACGAGGGACATTGGGGAACCACCAAGGGGTCGGATGATGATTATATTGATGTGGAGGGGGTCCAATACAGTGCTGAGGTGTTCGATGGACAGACCTTTTTGGAGGAAGAGGAATTGATTCAAGGACACATCGCAAGTGCTAAGACTGCAGATGATCCATCAAAAGGAGGTAAAATTGTGAAATTTACATTTTTAATAATAATAATAGTCAATATTCCTGATCCTGCTGTTTTGTTCTCATAGCTTTTCCTCAAGAAATAAGCACAGATGCTCCTTCTGTCCAAACTGAAGGTTCAAAGTTCCACTGCCCCAATGTGTGCAATGAAGATGTCTCAATGATGCTGTCCGTTGGGGGCGAATCAGAATCAAAAGATGACTGCCACTTAGATGAAGAAGACATTGAAGTAGATGTTGTAGGGGATTCTGTAGAAGAGTTTCCATTAGGGCTTTTGGCTGCTGGACAGGTTGTCACTTTGCCTGTTGTGGGTCTTCTGGACCAAGAGGACGAGTTGGATACCACTGAAGAAGAGGAGGTAGATGTCACTGGTGAAGAGACGGAATAAAATTTTATGTTTATGTTAAGCGTACATGTTTCACATTTTGAAGTCAATAGCAGATGTTTGAAAGTTCTCAAAACCTAAAGTTTAACACATCCAATGGTGAGAAATCTCTCTTTTTTTGTCAGTTTGATGTTACTGAAGTGAATTGGCATCTTAATTTATTTTTGACTGTCTCATACATGTATAAAGTTACATATAATGTTATGTAAATTAAAATAAATTTCTATATTATATATAACACTTTTTGATGTGTGCTTATATGTAAAATTATACAAATACAATATACATATTTGGTATAATTATTTTGGCCTGACTTTATTTGTGTTACTTATCCTCTGTTATCTGACATTTTTGAGAAGAAATAAGTTTGTGTTTAGTATAACACAGAATAAAATATAACAGTATATATTTCTCAAGGTAAGGAACCTAAAAATATCAGGTAATTTGAAAAATTGTGATTATATATATATATATATATATATATATATGTAATTGTGCTGCTGCTTAGCTATAAAACATTTTATTGGTTAGAAATTGTTTATTGTGAGTGTGATTTTTATAGAATTATGTTTTAATATCTGTGTAATCAGAACTTGGTAATAGCTTCACTTTTTACCAGTTCCTATGACCTCCAGTTGTAGCAAGTAAAATAATAAAATACAGTTAAAATAAAGCAGTAAAACAATTAATATTTTTTTATTATACAAAAATACTTAAAGCAGAGCATAAATTCATTTACAACCGCAGGAGCAACGAAGCAAATGTACATTCTCCGAATGTACTAATGTAGCAGTTGGTTTTGAATGGGAAAACTTTATTGTCAGCGGAAGTGCCAATTACAACGCTGGATGGAAAGGATCCACGTGGGTACTTCCTCCGGTCCGGTCAAGCAGACACACACTGAAGGTTAAGCAAGCTGTTTGGGCTCTTTGTTGAACGGGACCAACGAGCAGTCCGGTGGGTTTGAGCGAGTGTGAACCGAAAGGTTATTTGCCGAGATGGACCCCATGAAAGCGCAGCAGCTCGCCGCGGAGCTGGAGGTCGAAATGATGGCTGATATGTATAACCGGTATGAAGCTCTGATGGTTTAAATGTGTAACGGCATAATTTCTGTCAAATTACTGACGTTTTCGATATCTGACATCAGGAAAAAATATGGACTTGTGTAGTAGATTACATAACTAATGAATAGCATTTTGTAGATGTTGTAGTACAATTAGCCTATGGCTATATGGCATGATATACGTTTTATTTTATTATTAGATCTTATTTAGACACCAGGCCTTAAGAACGCATACTTGAATAATTTAAAGCATGAACTTAGAACTTGATGATTTTATAACCCATAATGTAACCCGCCTGTAAGATCAATTAATGCATTGCATTTATTCCTGTTATGTACTGTATGTATTTAGTAAACCGTTATTTTGATAATCGTTTATTTTGTCAATTATTATTGATATGCACATTGCACACACTGCCCGGCCAAAAAAGTACCTGCTTGGATTGAAATAGGCAAATTCTTAAGAGTCAATGATTGAATTATTATTGCAGTGATGATAATATTTCTTGCAAATATGTTAGGTAACTGTTCTTCCAATCCTAAATGGAGTGTGTAGTTTTCATTTCATAAACAACCATGTAGGAAAACACATCATGGCCTTATTCTAGGATGACAATTTCAAGCTTTATCAGGCTCAAATTGTGAAAGAATTATTGGGACGGAGCTTGAAAAATATGATTCACATATGAATTGGCACCTCTGAGTCCAAAGACCTTAAATTAATTGTAAGTCTTTGGGTTGTGCTGGAGGAGACTTTGCAGAGTGCGGGAGTCTTGCATTGTCAATTCAAAATCTTGACCAAACATCGATGCACCCCTTGATGGAAATAAATGTTGTGATGTTATTTCCATTAAAGGGATACTTCAGGACTTACCATTAAGCTTTGTATAGAAAACCTGTAGTATTTTCAAATTACCATTCTTTCCACCCCCATATCCCCCTGAGACGAGAAAAA